>CM029017.1:10790596-11390596 GCA_016801055.1 Panax notoginseng | reverse complement strand
AACAAACACCAAGATTATATAGGTAGTGCTCGTATATATACTCAGCAAGTGGATGAGCACATCCCTGTCTTATGATGACACGAGGTTGTATGTCGTTAGACATCTTGTATGATAGTGGCAAACCACCCTTCCAACGTTGGGTACACCTTACCCTATTAGATTCACCAAATATAACTACTAAATGAACTTTGCTATACTGCTTCGGGAGAACATCCACAGCTAGAGACCACCGTTCTATTTCCCCGTTACCCTCGCTCGACCCAGCTACACTCTTATTACCTGAAAGGAATTGTGAAGCAAAAGGGTGAGCACAACTAGCTCAGTAAAGAATATCATGACTAAAGATAATTCAATTATCAATAGCCTTCATCAACAATAAATCAGAGATTTAGAACATATGGTAAATGATAAAAATTTCAACCTTAGTTGCAGCGGAACGAGCAATCCATTAGAAGAGTCAAATAGACTATAAAGTCTATTATCTTCTCCATGTTAAAAATTCACCAACAATATTTTATCCCTGAAACATCACTCAACAGTTCCTTTCCACAATCATATGAATAACTCATAATCATAATTGTGACTATAAATTTTTCTTCGCACCCAGGACGAAGAATATTTTCATCACTTGTCTTTACCTGAAACATCAAAGATCATGGTTATACCAAATCACAGTTCCTGTTTATAATCATACTAACAAATCCATCTTTGCACTATGGGCCAAAGATATTCATCAACAAACCATCTTTGCACTACGGGCCAAAGATATTCAACAACAGTTCATCTTTGCACTACAGGCCAAAGATATTCATCAACAGGCCATCTTTGCACTACATGCCAAAGATATTCATCAACAATTCATATTTGCACTACAGGCCAAATATATTCATATCTCAAAGAAATATATAATCATTTCAGAATTTATATAAACAATAATTATAACCATGTTGATCAATTCACCTTTGCACTTAAGCTTAAGATATTCAATTATAAATTCAATGGTCATGATCATACCAGTCACAATTCAACTTTGCACTACAGGCCAAAGAGAACCCTAGTCATGATCATACCAATAATCTACCCATCTTTACACTCCAGTGAAAGAGAATTTCAACATCAGGGTTATAAAAATGTTATATATGATGATAAAAATAATATGATCAACATATAGTTTTAATCTCAAGAGTAATATTCGTAACTCATGAATAGTAAATCGTGAATAGTAACTCATGAATAGTAACCCCGACACAAAAGATAGAAATTCCACAATAAAATCCATACCAATATTTCGGTATAATGATATTGAAAGAATAACATTACTTAAATTTATAAACAATTTATTTTAATTGTTTACACTTTACTAATTAGTGCATTTAATCATCATAAAATGCCAACTCTTACAATTTCATCATCAATAACCAAAACCCTCATCAAAAAATCTGCATATACCTCATATAGGATTCTCAAGCCATAAAATCCTATTTTCCAATTTTCTTTCTTCACAAAACATATTTAATTCATTTACTCATAACTAGACCATTTTCATGAAAAATACCAAATCAGTTCCAAAAATATTTCTTTTCTGGAATTTAGCATAATATAGTCCCATAGTGAACATATATTTTTCTCAGAATTTTTAAAACTCATTTACTATTTTTCATATGGTCAAAACCACCGAATATTTAGACATTTATCAAAAATTGTACTTTTGTCCAAAAATTCTGAAATTTACAGAGTATACTTCTATCATATACATGTACTCCCAATAAAAATTTCATCAATTTTGGAGTTAACCACAAGGAATTATAAGCTGTTACTTCTAAAATAGTCTTTTCTCAAAAAATTCATAACTCTCAATCTATACATCCAAAAATCACCATTTTTGGACACAATCAAGAAAACTCATCAAAATATCATTTCAAATTTTTCTAGAATTTTTGAAGATCAGAAAAATTACGAAACTGAAAATCATAACAACCCTTAAAATCCCTTAATATCCCTTACTATCCCTTACAATCCCTTACTATCCCTTACTATCCCTTACCTCAAAAGAGCAGTACTTCTGACTGGATATCGGATATGATGCTGAAGAAAACTTGCACTGATGAATAGCAACTCACCAAGTATCTAAAAACTCACAAAATATGCTTCATAATATAGAGAGAGAAAGAGAGAAAGCTTATGTTTTTGGTGTGATTTTCAATTCTAACTTAGCCCTCTATTTATAGGAAAATTTTGGTAGGTTTGACCTGCAACCTGATGGCTTTACCTGCTACTATTCCCACCCACCACATTTGAAATATAATTCAGCACATTTCTTCACCAACCACAAGTGGGGCCCACCAATTCTAGAATTTTCCACCAAAATGATAAACTCCGAAAATTCAACAATTTTTGAACCAGTCATCTTGTAAAATTCATAATAAATCATACGTTCATTTTTAACGGTTCAAAATTTATGGACATATACTCAACTTATATATGTATAACATATCCAAAAATTACCACGATCCAACGGTCGGATTAAAAATTATATCCCCCGCAAAATATCTCAAAAACCCTGATTTTTAATACCTCCATTCCGACAAAAATACTGATAAAAACCTCAACATTAACTCCTTCATTTTTAACCACAAAAATATATCCCTCATTTATATCCACATAATATAAATATTTCCTTATCATATGAATCAATAATTAATTATTCACAAATAATATTACAGAATCACATTTATGACAACCAGGCCGTTCCCAGGAAAGAGGGGGCTTTCCAATAAGGATTTCTCCTTACTGGCGCGCAATTAGATGACCAAACCTCTCCTTAGACAGAACTTTCTAGACATTGCCAATAATGTTATCTAATAATACTATTCAAATAATATGAATTATTGATCTGATAATGGAAATACTGTGCAGCAATAATTATTGAAACAACAATAATATAAAATTTTAACGCAACAATTATTGAATCAATAAAATAAAATATTGAACAGTAATTACTGTAAAAATTATTGAGTAGTGCCTTCTTACGTAAGAATCAATAATTTCAAAAATACTATGCAATACCGTGTGCTACTGTGCAATAACGCGTATTACTGTATTTTAACCACCGGGTATTCCAACAGTGTTAACGGTAACAACTACGCCGTTATTTGTAAAAACTCAAATTTGTCGTTTTCTTCACCCGACAGTTATTCGTTATGGGGCCCACAAATAGCTGCGCCGTCGTACGAATATTCTCCGACAGAAAGAATATTCCACGACCAAACGAATATTCCCCGACAACAATGATTATTTTATAACCACTTGCTTATTTTGAAAAAAATTCATATTTCACCATAACTTTAAACTTTTATCAATTTAACCATTTACTGAATAGTAATTATAAGAAAAATTGCATACTTTTATTTCATAAAATTCGGGGTCTTACAAACACGAAAAATAAATCACACCGAGATTTTTTACGTGGTTCAGCCCCTATCCTCTAGTCTAGTAGCCTAATCCACGTCCAGTAGCCTAATCCACGTCCAATCCCAACTAGGATTGGAGACTCACTTTATTAAAATAATATTCAGCAATTACAAATTAAATAACTCCCTGTTTACAACGACGATCGATTGGATACCTCTGCCCCTTTTGCACCTCTGCAACACCTCTCACCTCTGAGACTTTGATAGCTTCGTTGTACAGACTGAATATTACTAAAATAAAAAAAAATCCCAAGCCAACCTAGACTTGTACTATGGTTACAATAGATATGAAAGAAGGAATATACGAGCACTGTAACCCAAGACTAAAAGAATGATTATCTCAGATAGCTCTCTTGAAGTTTATGTTCTGCAGTCTTGTCTCTCTTCATGAAGCCGAGCAAAACAGTTTATATAAAGAAGAGACCAACGGCTATGAAAAGTAACGTACCAATTCTTCTAGCAACAACTTATTACTTTTGAAATAGCAGCCTTAGAAGATAAGGGATTACTTCCATGAAGTAGTCAAATAAAATCCAAATACTAGTTGAAAGAGTCCAATTGACTGTTAACAAGTTTCCTTCAAAACAACTACTGCTGTTAGCAAGACTCCAAAAAAAAAAACTGTTGTTCCATTTTAAATAAGAGTTCATAGATATACCAATTCCTAAAAATATTAAAGACACGTAAATTGGTAATACATTATATAACAGATAATATCTATATCTATATTGGAAGAATATAACCCATCAAATAAGGAATTAAAACAAATTAGATATAAAATCCAGCTCGCACATACCTGTTAAAAAAAAATCAAATACCTGATTTTCAATTTCCTTAAACTTCTCCAATTCACATTAGAATAAGTCCTCACAACAAAATAATCATATAAATATTATATTCCAAAAACTTTGAATCAGGTGACAACCTGCAGAATCCTTTCATGCAATAACCCATGCAAAATATTTAACATGACTAAATAAAATTATAAGCCAATAAAAACAATTTAGCCCATATAAACATTGTCATCATTAAAACCTTAGAGTATATATATTACTAACACATTTAAGGCCAGCCAGTTTCTTTTTCTTTTCTTTTTATCCCTTAAAAACAAATTATTATTAAACTATTTATTATTATTATTATTATTATTATTATTATTATTATTATTTTATCAATTTAAATATGTAAATTGTGTGTCATATTACAGTTAGGGTCGGGTCGACTCCTTAAGTCCGGCTCCAGTGACAAAGGCATAATTACAAAGCTATAAATAATTTAGCGATAGTGTTCGGGGATGGAGATAGACTTTTTTTTTAAAGATAAATTGTTTATAAATGATTAATTTCTCAATTATTTCAAAAATAATGTAAAATATGTTATTAATTAGTTAAAGAAAAAGTATATGAATACACATATATAGAGGAGGTAGGAATAATGATATTGAGATTTGAGAAAGTTATAAATTTTTAATTTAACTCTATATATTAAAAATTTTAATAGGGTCAATTTGTATATAATATTTGAAAATTTTAAATTTTATCATATATTATAAAACAAAACAAAATCAGTAAGATCAATTGACCCTATATAATACATATAATTATGAATCGCATGTGCTCTATATACATTTTATATAAATTACTATTAATTAGTTAACTATTCGAGTAATATATTTATTCCTGCACGGGGGGATAAAGTTTAAGCTCAATAAATTTTGGGCTCAACACGTATTATAGAAAGAGTTATATTTGTAAATTGTAAAAAAATAACAATGTATGTTGATTTTATGTTTTATCGTAAAATATAAATTCTTAACTTAATAATTGTGCATGATAATAAAATTATGATGACAAAACACAATTGTGTATTACACAGTAGGACTATGACGACGAGTTTTTTGGGTTATGGCGACGGTTTACCAGTTGTCATAGCCCAAAATAGCAATGGCGACGGGTGAAACCGTCGCAATAGCCCAAAAATCCGTCGCCATAACCGACTGTATAATACACAGCTGTGTACATACATTTTTTTCCAAAAATTATTATGTAATTTTATCCAATGAATAATTAAAAACAATTTCTTTTTGAAATATAAAATTTTATAATAAATAAACTCATAAAGACTCACCCGAAGTGAGAATTGAACTTGAGACCTAAATGTTACGATACCTGAATCTTAACTACTAGATAAAGATTTCATCAACAAAGAAAAATAAAATCTCACACCGCATGTACACTTACTTATAAGTTTGTCAAATTAAATTCATAAATTCAAAATTGTCGTGAATTCATTTAGTTATAATCTTAAATTCAAAATTAATCGGCCACACCACACACTTACTTATTAATGATTTGAATTCATAAACACATTTAATTCATTTTAAAGTCAGGGATGTAAGGTCAGTGGCTTATTAATTGACATGCATGAATAAGTAATAATTTAAATTCAAAATTAACATGAATTTATTTAATTTATATCAATACAATTATAATTATCATAAATTACTTAAACGTATACTACAGATAATAATTTTATTTACTTTAAAAACTTAAATGAATAATATAAATTTAAATTTTAAAATTTTTAGGAAGTCAATATTAATTTTTATAAACTTCAAAGTTTATCCATAGGTTTCAAACTAGATTAATCACCACTACAAAACATAGAACTCAAATCAATTCCCATAAAAGAAGCAGCAGGTAAGGTATAAGACTTCTACTTTTATATCAAGGTGTGCATGCATGCATGTACTTTTCAAGTTCTCGTTCGCCATTAATTAATCTTTAGGCTAACTAACTTAAATAAATTTGTAGATTATATGGAAATCAAAACATTTTTTGGATCATCATCAGATCTCACATTCACTTGTTTTGTTAAGAAAATATTTCCATAATGTGGATCCATAACTGTTACAAGGTATTCTCCACGGTAAACTTGGCTCTCGTAGACTCCGTTGCTGTTTGTCACCCCCTCCAACTTCTCCGTCTTCCACTCTGTAAGCAGCTTGTCAACTACATCCCCGACATCCAAGTTTTTGAAATTGTTGTCTGTTAAGCACATACGGTAACAGCCTTCAGGGTTCCACGCACTCCACAAAATAATTCCTTCAACTGCAGGATGTGAATGCGCTTCTCTCATAATTTCTTCGAGGTAAACAGTCTATATATCACAAACCAACCAAATTAATATTAATATTGTTGATTGTTAGTACGTAGCTAGTCTATTGAGATTTTCAAATAAATAAATAAATAATAAATAGCAGTTGGTTTAAATTTTCATGAATTATTCAAACTCACTTGATTTGGAACTTTTTCGACATCCAATTCTGTAATCCATACCGGCATTTTGCTTGCACCCAAGATATCTAAGCACGCGCGCATATAAGGAATATTTGGCTTACGAAAATGAGCTTGTAGTCCAATCCCTATCACCATGTTTTCATTCCCCGGAAAAGATCTAATTTCCTCGATTTTTTGCAGATACTTGGACGGGGTTACTTTATTATCTGAAGGTTCCTCTAACGTATTGTACTCATTCAAGAACATGGTTTTGTTGGGATCTAATGCTTGTGCAACATTGTAGAACATTGCGGAGGCATTTGGGCCAGTTTTATCTTCGAAAAATGAGAAATGCATGTTCTCGTTCACAACATCCCACCCAATAACTTCATCTTTATATTTTGACATCACAGAATGAGTTCTTTTCATAGCTGCATTCAGAAGATCCGGAGGAGATAAAGCTCTGACCCATGGTAAGTTGCGGAGCGGTTTATCCCAAAGAATATTGTGACCCCTCACCGAAACTCGACGTTGCTTAGCAAAGGCAACCATTGCATCTGCAATGGTGTAATTCTCTTGACCTTCAACTCTTTCTGTGTAGTACCATTTCATCTCATTCTCGAAACTTGTTGCTGTGAAGCGCGAAGTGAACCATTCGTCATAAGGTTTCGTAGATAATATATGCTCTGTGATGGCACAACCGATTGGGAAATGAGGTCGTGTTTGCTCAATGCTGATTTTTATTCCTTGGAGGTTATTTCCATCCTTGTCAGACACAATGAGCCTCAAATTCCTCTTTCTTATCTGCAAGACGTTTTCATTTCTCAATGCTAATGTTTTTTGTGTCGAGAGTTTCAAATACTAAATGGTTTAATTACCTTGTTTGTGCTTTCAGATTGTTGGTTTCTCCATTCCTCTTTTGTAAATGGTTGTAGAGAAACGTTATCAATCCATACTTCAATTGTAGTATTCATACTCTGTCAAATTTGTTAGATTCTTAAGAAAAACTAAATAAAACACAAAAGTGAATCTTATGAAACGAGAGAGAGAGAGTAATAAAGAATAGTACGTATACCTCAAAATAGAGGTTAGCTTGCATTGTTTGATCAGGAGTAACCCCTCCTTTAATCATAGACCAACAACCAGACTTAGCAATGACAGATCCTATTGTCATTGTTAGGTTTTGCGAATTCCTCAAGTAAGCTACCACAACCTCACTTCCTTTATCGACTTGCACCCAAGCTTAGAAAAATAAATAAACAAAATTATAGTTAAAAATGATCTATTTAAATTACTTGACAAAAATTCCCAACCAAAAAATTTACCTGAAAATGCATAATAAATCCCTTCTGTCAACAATATCGGTTGTGATACACTATGATATGGCACACTTCTGTTGAAGGCTACGCCAAATGAATTTCCCCCGATGTTTCTCATTTCAATGTATGCATTTCCATAACCATACCATCCTTTTAAGCCATCGGAAAATGCAGGATTGATCACTAATCCTCCTCCTCCTTCATATTGAAGAGCAAGAGGATAGGTTAGGCACTGAAAAAGACAAAGGCGACAGAAATGGATAAGACTAACAAAATGCTACACAAGTCATATTATGGCATGGCATCCAAACTAATTATGGTTTGTTTAGTACAATTTAAAACTATGAAAATTATCTTCATTGTGCCATGTATAAAAATTTACAATTCTTTCACTTTTACACCTCTATGCAGAATTTACTTTTATCGAGAGAGTATGTACAATTTAATTATTTCACTGACAAAAGCATGATCGAGTGCTTTATAATGTAATCTCTAACTCTTCAATTGGTCATTAATTTTTACCTCTATGCTTGCAGAGTAGTTGTACGATATAGCCTCAATTCCATACCCAACATGAAACAAAATGTGAAAACTCAATAAGAATCCAATTTTGGAAAATGTAAATCTTTTGAAAGGCATTTCAATCAGACCATAAGAGTCCGATTGAAATTGAAGATGGAGATGGAGATGGAGAGTAAGGACAAGGTCTGTTATTATATTGGTTTTTATTAGCTGTTACAAATAGGCTTATATGTACATAAATGCAGTTATGGAAATAAATATAAGAGTAAATAACTCCTGTTTATTTAATAAATTAATTAATAGGATCTATGCATTTTCTTTTAATACGCTGTCAGGGTGTCCCTTATAACATACTTTGGGAGAGTTAAGAGTAACTTCTAAAAAACAATAAATAAAGATTGATAAAAAATTATTTACATTCAAACTATATGTGCAATCTTAAATTTGTTAAAGGTTTAATAAAACACAGTCACACGCTACTATACTTTAACCAAATGTTTCAACTATTAATATTAAATCTTTGATCATCACTAATCCTTTAACCAAATAGATCATCCTTTATCTTCAATCTCTTAAAATACATTGGTCTGACCTTAAAGAAAGAAAAATGAAGGATATGAAAAATATTTTCCAAAAATAATATATCAAGTATATTTTATATGTAAAAATATTACATTTAAATATGTTATGGGTATGTGATCTTAAATGACATAACTCCCTCCAATACCATATTCAGATTTAATGACATCACAAATAGAATTAATTATTTTTTTGATATTTTAGTTAGTAGTACCATCAGATGTAATTAGTCCTCCAAATACTCTAGAGAAGGTGGAGCCGAACACCGGGGGAATCAACCAGAGCTGCAGTCAAAACCAGTAAATAACTCATCCTCAGTGGGAGAATCAGGATCCTTCATAGGCTCCTCATCATCTAACCCTAGCCGATGCAATATCTGCCTCCAGCCATGCAGAATACTCTAAAGAGCGACCTAGATGACTAGTCAAAAGACGGATATTCATGAATCATACTTCCTTGAAAATGAATTTCAATTTATTCATGAATCATATATATATACTTCCTTGGAAAGAATTCAGCAACGTAACAATTTTACCATGACTTTCCTCTCTTCATTCTAAAGAATACTTGCAATGAGACTTTTAAAAGTAATAGTTCATTTAAATAACCATGAAAAATATAAAAGAAATTAACTTTGATATGGCTCTCTTAGTTTCGTTGCAGGCGCCTATGGCCTATGGCAGTGGAGGACAACCATACACAAAAATAGTTCCTCCATATTTCAGGGGTTTTAGCTCCTGTAATGGTGGAAACTTCATGTGTCACACTATTGTACAAGCATGGATCCATTACACATATTCTCTAATTTCGTCTTAATATACATTTAGCAACACATATATTATTATGACATTTAGCTACAAAATAATATTTGTCACAAAAAATTAACGACAAAATATAATATTTGCTAGGGAAAATTGGATGATAGGTGTAATGGAGGGGATCCTAATCCCAAAGCATAATAAAAGAAGAAAAACACAGCAAATATACGTATATCGACATTTACAAATTTTTAAATGACACTTTAAATTTTAAGCAACACTTGTTATTCTGACAAAAAAATAAATCTTTACAATTGTAATATTAGCCGCCAAGAAAAGAGAATATTATATTATCGGTTTAGAAGAAATCCTTGACGAATATATCAACCATCAATGCCTTGGATTTTACTTCCTTCTCGAATGTTTTATAATTGTTCTGATCAACAATTTTATAACCAACTTCCAGTCAAATTATAAAGATTGTTTGGTTGGCTGGTTGCTTCGTTAAGCTGGGAAGTCCTCGTGGAAATTGATATTTTCACATAAAAAGTGTCGCTATAGATGTATATCTGCGGTAAAATTGGTCGCTATAAAAGCCATTCCTATACGATCTATAGCTACAGTTTTCATCATGGCAAAATATCAGTTTCCCTTGCGACAGCTATGCAGAGCAAAAAACTGAATTTCTTATCAGTGATCCATCAGTATCTCATTTTCTTATTGCAAAAGTAAATGTACAAGTTATAATCAGCTAAAATCACCAAAGAAAGCCTCCAAAAATCACGTCAAACAATTTGGAATAAGTTAATAAACTCGAATTAATATAGCATTTTCTCATTATATAATATCCCTATATATTCACGCCAAAAACCTTGCGGTTCATTTTTAGGATTTTCTTTTTACGTTCTCTCTTTAAAATTCTTGCTATTTACGGGAGTCTCTTACACCGATCGAGTACGAACAGCACTGTCACCAACCTACGTGGTACTAACAATAATGTTTTGAAAAGACTGCAATCCATTTAAATTTTCACTAGAAGGAAACAATGTATGTTACCTAAAATTGTCACAAGTTAATTTCATCAAATAAAAATTTCTTACTCCAAATAATGACCCTCATTGGCTATAAGTGATATTTTACCAAAAATTCAGGAAATTATCTGTTTTTTTGTACAGTAGTGAATTGTGTTGAGGAGATTCATTCATTCAAAATCTTAAACTAATATTAATTTTAATTTTAATTTCATCCAAAAGATTTCCAAACCATGAATCTATATTTGACTCCATACACCATAATAATAATAATTATTATTATTATGATGATGATGTTTCTCCTGTCAGTTTCCCTAATGCCAAACTCTTACGAAGTTGTCATTGTGTAGTAATTAATCTAACAATCTTTTTTCTCAAATGTGACTTATAGGGTCATAGATAATGACCATTCTTTACTTTCTTTCCTTCATTCTTTGTTTCTTTTACTTGACTTTATCCCTTACTTAAAAATAACAACAACAACAACAACTAGATTAAAATATATACTCGAAAAAAAGAAAAGAAAAAAGAATTCTCAATCAAATGACCATATATTTGTGGTCTTTGTCTCTAATATTGACTGGCATACAACTAAATTATTTTCATATATATGACCAACTTTTTTTCTGTTTTTGACAACTCCTTTGTCTAGCAAATAGTTAAGCGCTCCAGTTCCAAAGCCTATAAAAACTCCCCACTTCAGTTGAAACATTCACTCAAACAAACTCAAGCATTACAAAAAGCAATATATATTTAGAGGGAAAAGGTTGAGACTTGAGGGAGATATCATGGCAATCTTCATGGATATTAATATGATTGATGAGTCTATTTTTGTAGGAGTGTTCTTGGGTTTGGTTGTGCTGTTGTTGCTAGGAAAAAGGAAAAACAGCCACAACAACTTAGTTCCAATAAAGATACAAAGAAATGAATGTGCTAAACCCCCTCAAGATGGTGAATCTCGGCCTGAAAACCCCGATGTCATTATTGTTGGTGCCGGTGTTGCTGGTTCTGCTCTGGCCTGTTCTCTTGGAAAGGTCATCTCTCTCTCTCAACTTATATATGATTCTTGTAGTATTTGTCCAAAAAGGTGCGTGGTAATGATGTTAAGAATACATATTATCATTTGCATAACCAAATGCTAAAATTTCTACAGAATATCTTAACACAAGATCAGAATATATGTAAATGTTATTGAGATTAATGAGATGATCATGGAAAATGCAAGAACTTATCATCATTTACAATGAGAATGATTAGTAAAAACGTAAAATAAAATGATCACCATTATGGTCTATTCTGTTAGACCAACTATTTTTTTTTATTCCTCTTTGAGCTCACAATTTCTAATAAAATAGACCTATATGAAAACTAACCATGACATAATATTCAATAATGTAACTTTCTTCTTCCTACTCATTACAGGATGGGCGCCGAGTGCTAGTCATAGAAAGGGACTTAACTGAGCAAGACAGAATTGTTGGTGAACTGCTTCAGCCAGGGGGCTATCTGAAATTAATGGAGTTGGGGCTGGAGGGTAAGAAGCAGAATTATATAATACTCCATTTTGATTCCATAATTTGGCTTGGTATCCATGTATTCTGATGACTTCAGTACTATTATCAATTAAGCATTTGGGGAACATGCAATTCACATTTATTTTGGTGCAGATTGTGTAGAAAAGATTGATGCTCAAGAAGTTTTTGGATATGCTCTTTTCAAGGATGGGAAAAGTACTAGATTGTCTTACCCCTTGAAAGATTTCCATTCGGATGTGGCCGGGAGAAGCTTTCACAACGGTCGCTTTATACAACGTATGCGCGAGAAGGCTGCAACACTCTCCAAGTACTTTTCCTTTCCCTTCAATATGTTATCTCAGTGTTTACTACCTTCAACTTTTTTAATAAACCAGTCTTTCATATAATTTTCAGTGTAAGACTTGAACAAGGGACCGTTACATCTCTTATTGAGAAAAAGGGCACTGTAAAAGGAGTACACTACAGGACTAAAACTGGCCAAGAATTGGCAGCATGTGCTCCTCTCACAATTGTGTGTGATGGTTGTTTTTCAAATTTGCGACGCTCTCTCTGCAACCCAAAGGTGAAAGCTGCAACCTTGTAATTATTTCATGGCAACAGTATTAGTTCTTTATCTTGTTATTGTATTCTTCTACTGAATTAATCTAATGAAATTCAGTTTGTTTATGCAGGTTGAAATTCCATCACATTTTCTTGCCATGATCTTAAAAAGCTGTCAACTTCCATATCCAAATCATGGACATGTTATCTTAGCAAATCCTTCGCCCATCTTGTTATATCGCATTAGTAGCACTGAGATTCGATGTTTAGTTGATATACCTGGACAAAAGGTACTCTCTATTGGCAATGGTGATATGTCATATTATTTGAAGACTGTGGTGGCTCCTCAGGTATAAATAATTTCCTTGTATTTAATATGTAATTTTCAAATGTCTTTTAGGCCTCTATCTTAGTTTTTTGATATTTGTGTATCCTGATCAATGGTTTTGTGCATTTTAGATTCCCCTTGATCTAAACAAGGCCTTCCTATCAGCAATTGAAGAAGGAAACATAAGAACAATGGCGAATAGAAGCATGCCAGCTGATCCTTATCCGACTCCAGGAGCACTCTTACTAGGAGATGCATTCAACATGCGACATCCTTTAACTGGAGGAGGAATGACGGTTGCTCTATCTGATATTGTTGTGCTTCGCAATCTTCTTAGGCCACTACGCGACTTCAATGATGCACCTTCCTTGAGCAAATATCTCGAGGCATTTTACACATTGCGCAAGGTTTGTTAAAAATTAATCTTGCAACTGTTTAGTACAAGTAACATAGTATCAAAACTCAACCAATTAAGCCTAGTTTCAAGAAAAGTTAGAATATTATCTTCTTGCATTGTGTTATTTGCAGCCAGTGGCATCAACAATAAACACACTGGCAGGTGCCCTTTATAAGGTATTTTGTGCATCACCTAATGAAGCAAGAAATGAAATGCGCCAAGCGTGTTTTGATTACTTGAGCCTTGGAGGCATTTTCTCAAATGGTCCAATTGCTCTGCTATCTGGTCTAAACCCCCAACCACTGAGCTTGGTTCTTCATTTCTTCTCGGTGGCAATTTATGGTGTTGGCCGCCTATTACTACCACTTCCTTCACCAAAACATGCATGGCTTGGGGCTAGATTGATTTCAGTATGTACCATTTTTACACAACTATTTGAGCACATTATGTTCTTCCTCTTTATTATGCTAATACACAGAATTAAAATGATAAAAAAAATATTGATTTTTTTTAATACTTGTTCACTTCACAGGATGCATCAGGTATCATTTTTCCCATTATTAAGGCTGAAGGAATCAGACAAATGTTCTTACCATCAACAATCTCAGCCTATCACAGATCCCCTCCCACTTATTGAGACATTATAAAGACAACATTTTTTTTTGTATTTTCACATTTAGTAAAATTCTTTTAGACATCAAGCAAAGCTATATATTTTCTTGCAATCATGTTATTACCTTGCCAGCTTAGAAATTAGTTTCCATGGCAATGCAGCTATGGTTAGGAAGAAGATGTTATGCAGCAATTGCTGTAACTCAACTGTTTGTTCTTTAACTGACATATCATGTACAAACAATCAACATGTATATGATTTTTACACTTCTTAAAAAAAGATAGTGTTCAAGACCAAAAATTTGTTATTAGCTATGCTTCATTCAAATAGTTATCGAAATTGTCTTACCAAAAAGAGATCCAACACCAACAGCATCACAATTCAAAAAATAATATATATATATATATAGGAATAATTCATAACACGTACTTGTTATGTATCAAAAATGGGCAACCACAATTTCTATCGCCCAACACAAGAACCAACAGTCTAGATTAGAATTAAAATATTCATGTACGCTCCTAATAGTAGCGGATGATAATAGTATTATCAGCGGCGTCCGTTTGATTAGTTCTTATATTAGACGCTAATAATGATATTTATTTATTTTTTTGATTCATAGCAAATATTTACTACGTATTATTTTCCATATATATTAAAATGTGTAATTTTTTAAGTTGGCTTGCATAAGAGTCGGGCATGTTCTGGCTAATAAGAAAACACTGGGTTAAAATCTTGGCTTATTGATATAATGACTTCTTTTTGACATAATTCAAACATTTAGAGTTACAAGTAGAATTAAATACATTTATGGAATTGATTTCAATGAAAAGTAGTAGTATAATTTTTTTAAAAATAATTAATAAAGTACTGATATGATAAATTAGATTTAAATATAAATAATTTTATTATTTTATTCTTTTTTTTAATACGTCCAAAAGTCAGTTAGGACTTTTATACCGGATTGAAGGGAATAAAAAAATAATTTTCAATTTTTATCAACGGCTAATAATTTTCCTTTTATTTTTCAAAATAATATAGGAGTACCTAATCAAATATTCATTTCTCCTCCTAGGGGGAAAAATTTTGTGAAGCTTATATTTAGGAATTATATTGTCGGGTCGGCTAGCTCATCTAACCCGGACAACGAATCAATACCCGGAACTCTGTACCCTATTAGTACATACGTGGCAGACATCTATCCACCCCATAGCGCCACGAACGTTCGAGATCGCACCCGTTGAAGTAGAGAGAGTTTAATGACAAAAACACCCTCACCATTTGCAACTGACTGACAACAATTAACCTCAATGTGACATAATCAACCCTAACCTTTCATCAGAATCCCAATCCAGTTCTCTCTCTCTCTCTCCCTCTCCTCCGGCGCACGCCGATCTCGCTTTTCTCTCTCCTCAGATTCTGATGGTTTTTCTTCAGGTCAGTCATTTTCCTTAATCCTCTTCTCTCATTACATTATTCTATAATTTCATAATTTGTGAGCTAATATAGCGACATATATGTATGTACGTATATATGAATACAAGCTTGATTCAGTTTTTAATTTGTATTGACGATAAGTTAGATTGTTTATTTTTATGTTTAATGTGAATTAATTCACTTGCGAATTAGATATAATTCTATTTGTTTAGTTATTTCTTTTTTGGATGCATTGTTTAGTTATTTATAATTTGCCTTTTCAATTCAAGTTTGTTACTTTTGAATTTTCAGTAGTTCTGTAGAATTTTTTTTTTACCTTGTAAGTAACAAAATTAATTGTGAATTGTATTCCAAGCTCAGAATTTTTTAGGTGCGTATGGAGCTAGTTGAACCAATTCAAAATGGGCAAGCTATGCTCATTTAGATCGTAAGAGTCGAGTCTAATATACTTTTTCATCAAGGTTTCTTTTTTCTTTTTTTATACGACACTGTTTTTCTTCAATGATATTTTTCAATGTTAAACTAAAAAGACTAAAACTTTCGAACCTTAATATTCGAATAGTAATTGTTCTGTTTTTCAAGATGGTGGTACAGTACATTAAATGTACACATCTGTATTTAATCGTGATCAGACAAGCAAGTTTATCTCATTACGTAATTGAGCCTGAAATCATTTTCAATTTCAAATCATTTAGCCCATGAGTTTAGTGAGGTCAAATCAAGCTGTAAGCAAATTAAGCTAAAGTTGAGTTGCCAGCTGTACTGGTTCATTACGAACTTACTTGAATAAATTGGGATGCAGTTATACATGCTGTAATTGCTGAAAGCTTGTGTGGAGACAATTTATTTAACATATTTTTATTGATGAAGTGTTAAAAGTTAATGCAAATACACATTGCGAGTGTATGACATGCAATCATGTATATCTATCTGTGTTGTGTCTTTTCCTTTGTTGAATTTTGTTCTCCTTTATTATGATTTTCCTTCAACTCCTAGGGATGTTGATATAGTACCTTTTTTTTTAACTAATTGGAAAACTTTTTCAGGAAAGTTAATTGGCTATGTTATGCCCATATATACTTATCATGGAAAAATAAAAATAGGAAGAGAGGTGGTGTTTATCAGTTTTTATATGAGCACTTGCAATATAATATATATACACATCCAATAATTAAATAACCATGAAATATGTGTTTACATATCTTTTCAGTACTCATCTGGATCGTCATTCCTTTGGATGTTCACCTGGAAGGACTTACATTGTGTTGCAAACAAATAATAAAGTTATCTTCATAGCATTTTGCCTTCAAGTGGTGGAGAGTGCTGGAACAACGAACTATTATTGAAAAAGCGGTTATTATATGGAGGATCACAGTTTTGTTGTTGGGCAAGAGTTCCCTGATGTCAAGGCCTTCAGGAGTGCAATTAAAGAAGCTGCAATTGCACAACACTTCGAGCTTCGTATCATAAAAAGTGACCTGATACGTTATTTTGCGAAGTGTGCGGCAGAAGGTTGTCCATGGCGGATACGTGCAGTTAAGCTTCCCAATACTCCAACATTCACAATAAGAAGCATTGAGGGAACACATACTTGTGGCAGAAATGCACAAAATGGGCATAATCAAGCTTCAGTGGATTGGATTGTGAGTTTTATAGAGGAAAGACTACGAGATAATATAAACTACAAACCAAAAGATATTTTGCGTGATATCCATAAACAATATGGGATTACTATTCCTTACAAGCAAGCCTGGCGTGCCAAGGAGCGTGGCCTCCAAGCAATTTATGGCTCTTCCGAAGAAGGATACTTTCTCCTCCCTGCATACTGTGAGCAAATTAAAACAACCAACCCTGGAAGTATAGCAGAGTTATTTACAACTGGTGCGGATAACAGGTTTCAACGGCTCTTTGTCTGCTTCTATGCTTCTATATATGGTTTCCTGAATGGTTGCTTGCCACTTGTTGGACTCGGTGCCATCCAACTTAAAAGCAAATACCTTGGCACCTTACTTTCAGCAACTTCTTATGATTCTGATGGCGGGCTGTTTCCCCTTGCTTTTGGTGTTGTTGATGTAGAAAATGATGTGAGCTGGATGTGGTTTTTATCAGAGTTGCATAAAGCACTAGAAATGAACACTGATAATATACCACAGCTTACATTTATATCAGATGGACAAAAATGCACTGTAGATGCAGTTAAAAGGAAATTCCCAAGCTCTTCTCATGCAATTTGTATGCGCCACATGAGTGAAAGCATGGGAAAAGAGTTCAAGAATTCAAGGCTTGTCCATCTCTTATGGAAAGCTTCATATTCTACCACTACCATTGGATTTAAGGAAAAGATGGCAGAGATTGAAGAAATATCTTCTGATGCAGTAAAATGGCTTCAACAGTTTTCACCTTCGCAATGGGCATTGGCATATTTTGAAGGAACAAGGTATGGACATCTTTCTTCAAATATTGAGGAGTTCAATAGGTGGATTCTTGAAGCTCGTGAACTGCCTATAATTCAGGTGATTGGACGAATTCACAGTAAATTGATGGCTGAGTTTGAGGAACGGCGATCAAAGAGTAACTCATTGTTTTCCGTGCTTGCTCCGTCTGCTGAAAAGCGTTTGATTGAAGCGATGAGCCTTGCTTCCTTGTTTCAAGTCCTTCGCTCAGATGAGGTAGAATTCGAGGTTATATCAGCAGAAAGATCAGACATTGTGAATATAGGGACCCGTTCTTGTTCTTGCCGTGATTGGCAGCTGTATGGCATTCCATGCCCTCATGCTGCTGCAGCCCTCATCTCGTCTCGAAAAGATGTATATGCCTACACCCAGAAGTGTTTTACAGTAAGTAGTTATCGTCAAACATATTTCGAAAGATTGCATCCCATTCTCTGCAAAATCGAATGGCAGAAAGAGTCTATACTTCCTCTGGACGATGACACACCTGTTGTGCGACCACCCAAGTTTCGTCGACCTCCGGGAAGGCCTGAAAAGAAACGAGTTTGTGTAGAGGACCTTAATCGTGAGAAGCACACAGTGCATTGTAGTAACTGCAACCAAACAGGACATTATAAGACAACTTGCAAAGCAGATATGATGAAGAGTGTAGAACAGTTCTAGGCCAATAGTTTTGTAGTTGTAGATCACCTGCCCAAGTAGTTCTTGTAACCTGGTCAAGTGTATTGTGTTTGTGTAGGTCATATTAGCTACTCTAATGTTGTAAAATAGGATACCACCATTGTAATTAAGATGTACCAGTATCTTGAATGAACAGGGAATTTTTTTAACAAAACTTAGAAGTTGTTTTTACGGATTAGTATGGGACGAGAGAGAGAGACAGCATGCTGTTTCAACACATCTTAATTATTGAAGAAATTATTATTTTTATTATTTACCTATAATAAACTTTGCATTATTACCCACTCAATAACCAAACAATCTATATTGAGAATTAGTTTTTGCATTCATATATACAACATACTTGCATTTCAACACAATAAAAAGAACTCCAATTATAGGATTTATTTAGATAAAATCTTCCCCTCCAATGAAACAAAGTTTCAGCACTGACAAATTTTTGTATAGGTAAAAATTCAATGCGCCACTGAGAGCTTCCCCTCCAATAAAACAGAGTTTCAGCACTGAAAAATTTTCATTTAGGTAAAAATTCAATGAGCCACCGAGGGCTACTCATTTCCTAGAACAACTGTCAAAAGTCCTACAAATACAGATGACGAAGAATAACAGAGGCAGGTGCAACTATTCATTCACTTGTAAAGCTGCTTGAATCTTCTACATGCTTCCAAAACATTGCTCCGATGACCAAAGGCGCTGACCCTGACAAAACCTTCACCGCCAGGTCCAAAACCACTGCCAGGAGTAGTAACAACATGCGTCTTTTCAAGAATCTCACTGAAAACGTCCCACGAGCTTCGGCCAGGAAAGTGGACCCAAACATATGGTGCATTCGTCCCTCCATACACCTTGAAACCAAGTGAATTAAATGTCTCCACTATAATATCAGTGTTCTCTTTGTAGAATCCAATCACCTCTTGCATAGCCTGAAAAGGGTAGAAAATCCATAAATTAATAGAAAGCTTGTATTTGCTAATGTGGTGATCTGTACAGTTGCCCAGAACACAGGTTGCACAAAAGAAAATTCCCCACTCTTACAAGTGCTATTTCAAAATGGTATCTTTCTTTTCCCATCTCAGAAACTTGATGGTCCGGTAAGCAAGTAAGAATGGGACCAAGGGAAGGGTATATGTAAAGAGAAGCAATAAATTTACTTTCCATGGGGAGGGAATAGGAAGTCCCACATAATCTTTCCATCCAAAAGTGGTGGGCACAGATGAAGGGATAGAGGTCCATTTTCTCAAATTATTTCCTCTCAGCTCAGATGTGTTCAAGTGTGTTTTGGTAAAACAAACAACATTATTTTGACTTCAATCCTTCCTAAACCAAACAATTGGAAGGGGGTATTTTCTTTTTCCCTTCCCTTTTTTACCCACTGATCCTTTCTATCAAACAGATTGTACATATTTTTAAGGGTTGTGCATTTGGAAACTGTATATTGAAGCTTACCTTGAGGCCATCTGGTGATAGGCATGCCAGGCCACCAGCTTGGGAGATGTTGGAAGCTCCATTGAAGCAAGTACAAACAATTCGGTTAAAGTCCTTGGCTACAGGAAATCCATCAGAAAATAGAAGCTCTTTTGGAACTACAGTCCAACCTAGGCGCACTCCAGTGAACCCAGCATACTTGGAGAATGATGAAGTTTCGATTGCAACCTGCAACACTCAAAAATATTCAAAACATGTTATACAATATATAGAAGTTTTCTTCAATAAACAAAAAAATTATATGAAAAATGCTTCAAACACAAACGATGTCATTACAACAGGCTCAGGGAACCTAATGAGTTAAGGGAACAGTCTTCCTGTCCACCCAAGTCCCATTAGATCAAAACAATATATAACATCAATTCAATAATTTTTACTGTGGAAATGACTTCACTAGAAAGGGAGGATTAACAAAAAGGGGCTATTATTTCCACAATGTCCCTCCTCTCACATTAGACAGGGGGTGTAAGTAGGTCCCACACCCGTGCCCGAGAGACCTTGTGATAATATCATTATTTTATTTGGAAATAAAAAACAAAGTTGGTTGTCTGGAACAAAATCAAAATTTGACACCATCAATGAGTAAATCATTTATGAGGAATACGTAGCTGATCAAGAGATTAACCATTATGCCGTCAACGTATATTTCCCCGTCGTAACTTTTCTAATGAAGGTTTGGTACAACATTTTTACTAGTTCAACTAGGGATATGGAAACCATTTGATTAGTTCTCCATGCATATTATGTGAACATCATTCACAATTAATTATTCCACACCAATCACCATAATAGAGGAAAAAGGAAATAGAAAGTGTGAAGTTGAGTTGATAGACGGTGTAAAAAATATCATATACCAATGCAGGAGGAGAATAGCTTATAAGTAACACATTCAGACATTTAACTGTAATCTTACATGTCACACATTTTAAGATAAATATTCTCAAAAGATATAATTAAATTCCCAACTCATTAAAAATAATGCTTAAACCCATTTTAATAGTTCACAAGATAGCAGAAGCAAGAACAGAAATGATCTCAAGAGGGGAAAGACAAATTCATTGGTTCAAGCTTACCTCTTTTGCTCCAGGGATTTCAAAGATTGATTTTGGGTTGTCATCTGACATATACATTGCATATGCAGAATCATAGACGATAATTGACCCATTCTCCTTAGCAAATTGTACTAATCGAGTCAGTTGCTCTCTCGATGCAGCAGAACCAGTTGGATTGTTAGGTGAACAGAAATATATGATGTCTGTTCTAGAAACAGTAGACAAATCTGGAAAGAAACCATTCTCTGGGGTACACCTCATGTATTCAATGTTAGCAAACTTCTCGACATCCTTCTGGAACTGACCAGTCTGACCCATAATGACACTTGAATCAACATAAGCCTGCAACAAAGATCCAAGATGCTGAGAATTCAACTGGCAACACAAAAAGAGTAGGCTTTTTCAAAGTTAGTAAGTTCTTTATTAAGTGGTCTTTCTTTCATTATCTTACGCTTCTGCTTTTTATACATAAGTGATCAAAGTCATAACATGAGATTTAAAGCTGATATGGGTGAAACAAACTGAAGTCAAGTATTAGGTTGCTCAAACTCACTTGCAAACTCTTCGAGCATGAAATGAAGATTGAGTTAGACTCGCTCATCTAATGAGTCGATCCCAAGCAAGCCACAGACCTTTTTGGGTCCAAATCGAGCTCAAGTATTGTTTCTATTGAACCAATAGTTTGGTCCTTTATACAAGATATTCAGCTCCCAAATTAGTCAAGTGACTTTCAGCTGAGCAGAGGAAATTGACAAGCTATAAAATACAACACGGTCACAAACAAGCTTCTGACAGATTGAGTCAAATTTATTAGAATGGCTAGCTTACAGAGCTACCAACCTGCCCAAAGACGCCTGCAGAGGAGATCAAAACATATACAAGCCCAGGGGAGTTTTTCTTCCCTCGCATTCTTTCTATTTAACCCAAATATCAGCAGTATTAGCCAATTGTACCTGGTGTGGGACTTTGTGCTTCATTAACTAGCGTTTGACATGCATGTTAGTAGCAGAGCCGGCCCTGGGCAAGGGCCAACAGGGCAACTGCCCAGGGCCCACAGTTAAAGGGGGTCCAAATTTTTTTATAAGTTTATGTATTTATGTGTATAAAAAAATAAAATAATAAAAAGAATAGCGATATGCATTAAAAATGATATGTTAGAAAACATTAAATATGATAGTATAATTGATGATTTTGCATCTAAAAGTGTAACAAGAAGACATTTTAAATGATATTTTATGGTTTAGATTTCATTTGGCAAAACTAAAGAAATACTAACTATAGTTGGTAGGTTTTACTGATTACACCATTGAACTTTTAATTTTTCAAATTACACCACTAAACTAATTATTATTTTGAAATTGGGTCATTCCGTTAAAAAAAATAAACGGACGTTAATTTTTTATCTACAAAACTAATGAATTATTCAATGTAGTTGACACATTTTACTGATTACATCATTGAACTTTTAATTTTTCAAATTACCCCATCAAACTAATTAAAAATAATTATTTTAAATATTTTTAAAAATAATTATTATTTTAAGTAAAAAATATTACAAACTTTTTTTTCTTCATAAAATTAGTAGAGTTTCATAAAATATAGATTAAAAAATATTAAAGTGGTTTTAATTTTTTTAAATCTATATTTTATGAAATTTTACTCATTTTATGGAAAAAAATTAAAGTTTCTAATAATTTTTACTAAAAATAATAATTATTTTTAAAAATATTCAAAATAATCATTTTTAATTAGTTTAATGGGGTAATCTGAAAATTTAAAAGTTCAATGGTATAATCAGTAAAACATGCCAACTACAGTGAGTAATTCATTAGTTTTGTAGATAAAAAATTAACTTCCATTTATTTGTTTAACGGAATAACCCAATTTCAAAATAATAATTAATTTAGTGGAGTAATTTGAAAAATTAAAAGTTCAATTGTGTAATCAGTAAAACTTGCCAACTACAGTGTGTATTTCATTAGTTTTACCGATTTCATTGATATTTTTATTTTGTAGGTACATGTGATTCTTTGTTTCGATGACATTTTAAAGTGTTCTTCCTTATCTTTTGTAAATTCTTATAATTTTAATAAAATTAATTAGTTGATAATTTATTTATTTTTTTATTTAATTTGTATAAAGGGGCACACTTGAAAAAATTTGTCCTGAACCTTAGAAAATCCAGGACCGACTCTGGTTAGTAGTTAGATATATATATATATATATAAACACCACCAAAGATATTAGTAATTCAGAAACCAAATGATATCCGATGATATGAACCAACATTCAGAGCTAGAAGCCTTATTTTTAGAGCATAATTTGAATTGATTTAAAGAATCATCAAGCTGACTCCTAAAGAATAAATACCCCACCACCAAAGTTGGTATATAAATATATAATATACACTCAAGAATTAAACATGCATGCATGCCGGAAAGTTAAGGTGAGAAATGGCGATGGACGCACTGAGTGCTAATCACGTGCCTAACCCATACTGTAAGTTGTCCAGTTCTCCCTCTAATAAATAAACGTCATGACTAAATTATTAAACCGATATGTAGGTAGTACTAATAGTATCATCAGTGTATGAAATAAAGACCTACGAATTAGTTAGGGGAGCAAAGCTACCTTAAACTTCAGACATTAGATGAATAATAAGTTGGAAAGACAAAAAAAACGAGAGATTCATACTACTGGAGAAGTGGGAGGAGTTATCTACCGGATATGATGGGTCTTGCACAGCCATTGTAACATTAGACCCAAAAACGACCTGCCACGTAGGAGGGGACAAAGAGAGTCAACTTAACTAGCCAATAATTATTTATAGACAACAGCCAACTAAAAATAGTTTTCAGACTATGCAGAGAAATACTCCAAAATATACAAAAGATAAGTTGATACTATAAGAATTAATAGTTCATGCAGTGCATCAGAATCCTAAAAATACCTGAAGGCGAGAAATATCGCATTTTGCACCATCAGATACAAATATATCATCTTCCTCTATACCATGGTCGGCATAAAAGGTTGAACAGATTGCAGCTCTCAATTGCTGGACAAATCAACAAGTTGTGTTATTATTCAACCTACTCACGTTTCCCGGAGAGAAAACAAATTGGAAAGCAACATGAAACTTTACAGAATAACAAGTCTAAAAAAACATAACAGAAGTAAACAATACAAAGTTCACTTATAAATAAACCATTGTTCTTTTACTTATTTTAAAATAAAATGAAATCATTATTCTACATATAAGACATTAAAGATGGTCTCTTACTTCCTACAGACTTTCAAAATATCTGTTCTTTTCATGTTTAAAAATTTGGTGCGCCTCAAAATCTTAAAGAGTAAACTTGAGAAGGGCCAAAAAAAAACTTAAACCACAATGCATTATGTGAAGCATGACAAATCCTCAATCCTAATGGCTCAAAAAGATAGCAATGTAAATTAAATGGTCAAAATAATCAGCACATGCAATTATATGCACTCCATATTTAAGGGAGATGAACCACAATGGGCATCTATGAACAATCATACTGAATATCTATATATCCCTTTGTGGTAAATATTTGATGAATCATGTGTTCGGCATGTTGAATCGAGCTTTGCTTTGTTGAGCTCCAGTCATATAAAGTTAACCAAACTCGAGCTTTTTGAGATTGATTTGAGTTCAAAAGACTTCAGCAGAAGTCAGCTAGTTTTAATAACCAAACTACTCACGAGACTGAATTAGCCTCGGATAAGACCATTTCAGAATTAAAAGGAAAATAATAAAAGAAAGAAGAATTAACTAACAACGCACTTGAAGTTATCTGGAATTTCATGTGAAGCAATTTCGTCATACAAATTCTAATCGTTCTTGTTGCACTACAAAATCTAAATATACAAGAGAAAAGCAAGATTGTCTGTTACATACTCTTTCACCTTGTTCAGCTCCATATCCACTATAACCCTTTAGCGTTGACAGCGCATATGCTTTCTGTCAAGGGACAAATTTAGGTGTTAAGAGAAGGAAAGAAAGTATCAAGTTGAAGAAATCAGAGACAGGAGACTCATTGTTGTTACATTAGCAAACTAGCTGTGGCAAAAATATACTGTTAACATTAGTTTAACAAGAGCTGATATAAATTCATGCAGTGTGTCAACCTAAGGTTCAAATTTGGTGAGGTGGTGAAAGGGATATAGAACACAGTAAAAAGGTAAAATCTGAAGTAAAAGCGTAAACACCACGAAAAGGAATGACTGTGAATAACTTCCGGAATACATGAGATATAAGAACAAGTTTTTATAAACAGAAGTTATAGGCAACTGCATGAACAACTGCACCTCAGCCATGGCAGAAGTTATAACTTCCGGAATGGGCTCAGTAGTGTCACCGATTCCAAGGCTGATCACTTGTGCATCAGGGTACTTCAACAAGTGTGCTGCCTTCCTTCGAGCAACCTAATTTCCATGGAAACAATATGAGAATTCCATTATTATGTGCAAGCAGATAAAACTGACGAGAACCAATTAGTACAAACATCTTCATATATTATAAGCTAGAGGTGAAGCAAAACTACTACGAAGTGAAAAATAATGGCTAGAACAACAAATAAGCACCAAGCTAATCGATCTCAATAAATATATATTTTTCTACAGTTCTCAGTCGAATAAAGAACAATGTAGAGGAATATATAGGAGCAAACCCAAATTTATGGCAAGTGACAAAATGATTTGCGACATTTTTCTCAAAGCAAAAATTGTTTGTAAATAATTGTCAAGCAATTCTTAGCACCCATTCAGAAACAAAAAAAAAAACTGAAAACAAAATAGGAGAAATAATTATAGCTTTAACCATTTCATAGACATTTCAAACTGCAGGAAAAAAGACTCATCAATCCTTTTCAACTATAAAGAAGCTTAAATCATTTTGAAATCTGAAAATTAGAAAATCTAGAAATTTATGCTTGGAATTGAATAAATTGCAAGGCAGAATTAAGAAACCAGTACCTACATATTACATTATAGCTAAAGTATAGTAACTGGAATGACAAACCTCTGGAAAGAGATAACCGGCTTGAAGTTTAGAGATGTTGGCATTGCGAGAAACCTTTGTTGTGTAAGCTACACAAAATGAATGCAAAAAACATTTTAGCATCATAGTGTTTTAATAATAAATTAATCTTGATAGAATCTATAAACATCGCTCCTTTTGCAATTTGCCAATTAAAAATGCATAATCCCTCCATTGTTGATGAGAACCCACTTCAAAAAATCATGATTTTTAAGAAAAACTGTCAGTTTCCAATTGAACCTATTATCTCAGTTTATATAACAAAATTAATATCTGAACAGAAGTTATGGCTAGCAATTTTTTATTGATTATAAATGTAGAATACATTATATGATCTATTTCTAAAAAATTGACCTTTTTGCAAACTAAAATAAAGGAAAATGGAATGAAAAAAGGTACATAATGGGTTAGCTTTTTGAATACCCCACGGATACACAATTATGCCATGTTTGTACTACTTCCTCCAGAAATCATTGAATACTGATAATCCAAAAAGATTCACAGTCTGAGTAAATGAGTAAATGTAACCTTTATATTTCACCTCATTTCTGAGCAAATGAATACTGATAATCCAAAAAGATTCAGAGTCTAAAAAAAATTACCAGTCTTTTCAGCCGAATGGGCTGTAACGCATTTACAGATTCCATATCTTTTAGCCGGAAGGGAAACGATATGACTTCTTCAAAAATGAGGAACAAAAGTCAATCACCCACCAAAGAGCGCAAGAAAGTGGATATAACAAAATTATAATTTTGCATTATCAAAAATAAATGGTCTATTTTTGTAAGAAAAAAAAATGGAACTGAGAAAATACAACAAAAATGACCCAGTTCATTATCTTTATTAAAAATCAAACGTAAAAGATTGCAAAATGTACCTGAGATTAAATTTGTTTTGGCCTAAGAAAGCCGAGGTTGATGATGAAACTGAAGTGGGTGGATGACTCTGCTGAATTACAGACATTTTTTTAGCAGCAGGAAAGAGAGGAGAGAGAAAGTAGTAGGGAAGTGGGAATTAGCATCAGGAGAACTATATATGACCCCTTTATGAAAACCTAGCAGCCGAGTTTGAATCAAATTAAGGATGCGTTTGGCACACTGAAAATCAAACTCTCACTTTAAAAAAGGTAAATATATACATATATATGATCAAATTTAATTTATTTTTTTTAAATAATTTGAGATATTTTTTGTAAACATAGTTGCAAACTCAACAAAATATAAAATCAAGTTTAAAATTTTAAAATTAAAGTGAGATCATTTTTGTTAACATAATTACAAATAAAACAAACACATGTATCTTTTTGTAATTAATAGTGTTTTAATTATTAAAAAATGTATATTTGTTTTTTGTCATTTTATAATTTTTTTTGATAGTTAAATAATTTTTATATATGTATAGGTAGTTGTTGAAATTTTGTAATCAAATATATACAATAAATAATAGTATCAGAATTTGGAGAATTCAAAATAATTTATACAAAAATAATAGTAATTGTTTAAGGATATAATAACACTCGTAAATTTTCAATTTGTATCGAACGTAAGTTTGTTAAATTTTATAAAAGTCACTCGAAAAACAAACAAATATGAATGTTTTATCGATGCGAATTTTTTTGTATCCATCCATCAATATCATTGATGATTAAAAATTTAAATATTTAATCAAATAAATAATTAAACATAACATTGAAAAGTGTTGTAATCCTTACCCAACATATCACAATCCAAAGCATATATAGTTTGAATAGCACAGAAGGAATGTGAAATTTTGGTTACCATGGATTTGAAATTCTGAACAATGTGACAAAATATCACACAGTTTACAATCCAAGTCAAAGGGGATTATATTTATTTTCTTACCACTTCATTGTGGTTAAAAAAACAAAAACACATTTTACTTGTCATAACTTCACTTAATTTTTCCTCTTTGAAATTTCTAAGTTAAAGAACATATGAGTAAAAGTACTTCTTGACAGAAGTTTATCTCCAACTAATAACTGTAATTACTTTAGATCCCATGTTAGTAGCTTCACCAGGCAATTTCTTGGACCTTTTCATCACCTAAATTCCACAGAAAAACTATTGGAGGTGTGTGGTCCCTGATACACATTTCAGAGCTAAATAAAGTCAACCATACAACTCACCAGGCAATTACTTGGACCTTTCTCATTAGCTTCCCAAGTCTCCTTCTGCAATAATTTCAATTTGGGCTATAATATTTACACCATTTCATCACCTCAATTCCACACAAATAGAAGGCAAAGTATAAGTTTCTCTTGATTGTAAGTTGAAAATTCTTTTCCTTCTTTCTTTCGTATGTTTCCCTTTCTTTCATATGTTTCCATGCCCACTCTCCCGGAGATGAAAAGAACAAGATTTCCATCATTTCTTGATAAAAGACAGAAAGAAGAAGAAAGGTCTTTGTTTTTCATGGAGAAGAATGGTAGCGCTCTACATGAGGAGCTTATTACTACTTTCAATGGCAGGCATAAAGTTCCTATTGGTATTTTCAATGCCAAAGAGCTCATCCAGGCTACAAATAACTTTAGTAATCCTGCTGGCAACACAGTGTTTACAATGAAGTTCTTTAGGGGTTCATTGGAAGGATGCCAAATAGTAGTGTGGGAAAAGAGTGGAGACTATTTCCATAGTCGAATTCATAACATAGTAATGACTTCACAGATGTGCCACCATAAAAATGTTTGGAAGCTCTTGGGATGCTGCCTGGAATTCAAAGTTCCAGCTCTCGTGTATGAACATACTGCAGGCTTTGATTTTCTTGATAATTTACTTTTTAACTTCAATGTCGGTGGAAGAATATTATCATGGACAAGTAGGTTAAGGATTGCCAATGATATTGCCAATGTCATTGTTTATCTTCACAAGGCATTTCCCACCCCCATCATATTTAGGCTTTTAGGACCCTATAACATCATTGTAGACCAATGTGGAGTTGCTAAACTGTTTAATTTCTCAAGGTCTATATCGCTTCCTCCTGGGAAATTGGATTTTGAGGTGGAAGAGTGTGTGACAGGGTTTGGTGCATTTATCGCCCCTGAGTACCTTTATTCAGGCATTGTTTCTCAGAAGACTGATGTTTTTGCTTTCGGGGTGCTTCTACTTTTGCTCCTAACTGGGAAAAAGGATATTGATATGGCACGACTCAAAGACAAGTCCCAAGTAATGTTGCTCCATGAAATTGTGGATCCTAAGCTAATGGAGGATGGAGGAGGGATTGGACAAGAGCAGCAAATCCTGGCTATCCTACAACTCGCCTTGAAATGCATACAATGGAACTGTAAAGATAGGCCAGAAATGATCGATGTAGCTAGAGAGCTAAAGCAGATGACCAAGAATCATGCTCATCCTCATTAGCTCACTAAGGTGTTCATAATTGTTGCTATTATGGGAAGAACTCTGCCAAGAACTGGAAAATCTCTGTTACACAAACTTGATGACCGACATTCCATTTTGTGAATAAATATGCTACGAGATATCTTCAATCAAATTTGTCATTTTCATGGTTCTACCACTGTATTCTATCTGTTAGTGTTGACAGTAAGTGTTTTCAATTTCAATTCAGAATTATGATATCTCTGTGTCAAATACAATATTATTGAAATGTTGATAAAAATGAAAACCCCTAAAGGAAAAGTAAGAATAAAGGTACCATATTTGTAACTTAGCGATCTGTTCGACCTTTTAGCACAAAGTAGACATTGGAGGAACATATTCCATTGACCCCTCAAGGTCCCTTGCCCTGGCCCTAGCTAGTGCCTTTTTGGCAAATATTAGGGTGAGACACATGATATATATGTATATATAGATAATTCAGGAGCTAGTATATACAAAACAAGTGAACTAATGAAAATTTTTCAATCAGTATATTCAGGATTAATAAAGTATTTTACTGCAAAGATATACCAGATCATCCCGAGTTAAAGAAAACTGTATAAAATTTGATAATTGTGAGTTAAGATTCTGACTGATATTTCTGAATTATTTAGGTTAATTCCCAAGAATCATAACATTCTGATTAATAAACAAGTAATTCGATGTAGAGGGAATTTAAGTGAATATTTTATCACGAACATAGCATGCATGACAGTACCTAGAAACATAATCAACTCAGCAACAAAGAACTTCCCAATTTTATTGCCTGAGTAGTTATATCAACTACAAGTACTTTGATGTGGAGGGAATTACAGTGAATATTCTGTTTGATTTCTCACTATCCATTTAGCTTCCTCCTGGAGAACTGGATTTGGGGGTAGAACTTGTAGTCAGGTTCATGGCCCCCCCAAGCAGTAGCCTAAAAGCTTTGGAGTATTTTTATGGATTGCTCATGTTATGAATTAGAATCTAACTTTATCATCGTTCACTTAACATAAAGTACATATAGTATCAATTCAAAATGTTTTTTTTTCCAGGTTAAATCTAACGGTACTAAATCATTACCTAACAAATCAATTCCTCCTTTTATACCTAATTTTTTTTCAACTCTCCACTTTCCTTGCGCAAGATTTTCAAAAATGTTACATTGATTAAGACGGGAAAAAAAAATGAAAGACAATTAAATGATATCATATAAATGAAGTAAAGTTTTGTTTACATTTATTCATTATAACCAAAGAATTAACTGCAAGAGGAATTAAAAAACAAAATGTCATCCAAAACCAAGCAATTTTTTCATGCAATACCTACTTGGACCAAAACTTGAATTAGATGAGTCATTCAAATGTTGATGATTACTTGTACTAATCCTTTCAGACTTGTGCAACTATAAGATGAACTGCATCAACTGCAATACAGATCATCAACAAGGCATTAAAATTGCAGAAAAATGGCAGCCAAGTCTCTTATTGTTTATCCGATCAGCTCCCGAGCCACATTGGTGCTTGTTACTGTGGTGGTTGCGCTAGCAGTGGTCCAAACGGGACAAGTTGAGGCACAGGGGCGTAGTTGCTCAGCTGATCTCGGGAACCTCAACGTGTGTGCACCTTTTGTGGTGCCTGGTCCAACTAACAGTAAGCCTAGCCCGGACTGCTGTTCTGCCCTCCAGTCCATAGGCCATGAGTGCATTTGCAACACTATCAGGATCGCTTCTCAAATTCCTTCTCAGTGCAACCTCCCTCCCCTCGCTTGTGCTGCCCGTAATATATAATTACTTCTGCATCTGTCTCACATATTCACAAACACTTGCACGTGTATACAGGATCCGGATATATATGGTGAAATTGGCCTTTGCTTTGAATTTGTCAATTCATAGCAAAGAGTTGCATTAATTTCTAGAACACATAATTTGCTATCCAAATGCAACTCTGTGCTATGAATTGACCAATATTGTCCAACTTCACTGAATTCAAATCCAAATAGACACGATCTTTTTAGTATATTTTATGTATTTTCTAATTTTTTGCAGCTAACTGAGGTGGACGTATGTGAAAGGACGGTCAAGAGATGGATGATGTATTCACTGTTTCTTGTGTTTTTTTCTTCAAAGTTTAGATTTCTGTTTTTAATTTGTGCTCGCTCGCTCGCTCGTTTCCTGATCTGCAACTGAGCAGCGTTATGTAATGTAGATCAAAGGAAGTGCTTGTCAAAATAATGATGAAATTAATTAATAAATGGATCGAGTACATGTTTCTATATATCATCGATCTGCAAGAAGCTCTTCATACATACACACACACACACACTAAACTAAACTTTGTTGAATATAATTAGAAATTGGGGAATTAAGCATTTGCATTAACATCGAGAGTATTATTTTTTTAGTGTCCCACAAGGATGTTTGAGAATCAGGAGGTGGCCCTCTTCAAACTAACTCTATGACAAATCGTATCCTGGCTTTAACTGGTGTTAGTTATAATTATAATCAAGTGTGTAGCTTCTGCACTTAAATTTTGGCTACGTACATTGATATATAGTAACCAGAAAGACCTTATAAGTATATGCATGTGTTCAATTATAGCAAAAACCCATCCAAGTCGATCTCCTCTAGTTGGCGCATGCATGCAGTCATGAGGTTAAGGGGCCACAACACTGAATGATTTGGTTAATCCTATCCTAGAGTATATTGAAACATGCAAGGTCATTTATCAAATGGTTCTGATGATGCTCAAATATGCATGCTTGTGGGACTCCAGAAATATGCTTTTATTGAGCTCTTCTACGCGGATATAAAAATATGTGAAATTGTAAAACACTCGTGTCCATATATATAGAGACATTTTTCACATAAGATATGTAAGAATTAAGAATGAACTCGTCTCAATTTATTCAGTTCCATGTATATAGTCGTAATTCAACTTCATCGTATATTATATTGGTCCAACTACATATAAATCATTTCTCTTAAATTAATCCCCCACCAAACTGCCATTCAATCAATCAAAATGTGAGACTAACTCTGATGCATAATCCTCCACTGTTATGTGCATCTCATTTTTCTTTTATTTACGAGGAAAGGCTTCTTTTGGATCATTGATTTCAAATGAATGAATCAATTTGGAATTTATTATTCATGTTGTTGTGTAACTATCATTTTCAATTCGTTTAAATATTAAGTGTTTATTCTTGTTTAATACAATCGTTAAAAATAATATAACAACGTGGTTTATGATAAATTGATAATGAATGATGACAAACTTGAGGATATTGTGTCATTTTAAACTGCAATCATTAAAAAGTGGACTCTCCCTCTAGAATAAAAAAAAATAGCAAATGGATCTCTTCTTTTTTGTGGAATGAAAATTGTAAAATCCAAAATTTATGATGAGGCTGGTTTAGTTCATCAAATTAACATGATGATCGAGAATTCCCAAGAATTTAAACTCCTGATTTATAAACAAGTGTGTGTAGGGAATTTCAGTGAAGTGAATCATGGTTTATCTTGAACATAATGAAATCAGACAGAAACTGTAAATTTTTGAAAATATAAATTTCTAGTCAAATACCATTAATTGCAAAGGGATTGCTATCTTCCCTTCCTTTGACCATATGAAGTACCCCCTCAACCGCGTCAAATTGAAAAGTTAATTCTTGAGATTGGCTCCAACTTTACAAAGCTTGAGCCGAGTTTAAAGCTCCATTGAGCTGCCGGAGACGGGGCGGATGGGTCTGTTTTTCGGTCCGTTCGAATAAATTGTTTCCGCCGGAGTTTATGGGACACGATTCTCAATACAGCAGCGAAGAAATTGGTTAGGTAATTTCGTCCCATAAACCTTTTTTTTTTATTTTCCCATTTCTTATGATTCCATGTAGAAAGAATTATAATATCCCGAGTCAGGTTTTCTTTTTTTGATGAAAGAATTAACTTCTCATGAGTAGAGTGTGACGTTTACTTCATTATAATCCAGAGATTTATGATGTTTATTATGTAATTTATTTGTATATATACTGATATTCCTTCAAATTAGGAATGTTCATAAATTATACATTAAAGATGGAAACACAGGAAGAAATCTTGAAAAAATAACAGGGAAAAAGTTGTATCTATATGATTTTATAGAAAAATATTGCATTTTTTTCGGAATTTCTTAATGTGCTCTGGCTTTAGCTATTTTTGTGTTGATGGAAAATTTCAAGCTTTGACTGTCACTCAAGACAATTAACTCCTTTTTTATCAATTTGTATTTTTGTCTAAAAGGAATGGAGAGTAGAAGGAAAAAATTGCTATCATTTCTTGAAAGAAGACGCAAAGAAGGAGAAAGATTTTTGTTATTCACGGCTAAGAATGGCAGAAGCCTACATGAGGAGCTAGTTACTACTTTCAATGGCAGACATAAAGTTCCTATCCATATATTCACTGCTGAACAGCTCATCTGTGCTACAAACAACTTCACCCATCCTCTAAAAAGGGTTTATGACAGGCGTTACGGGGTTTATTACATGGGTTTGTTGGAGCAACGCCCAATCTCCGTGAAGAAGCTCAGGAACAGTCGCTCTATTCCCAGCGAGGATCTTATCCATGATATAGTCATTAGTTCACAGATGAGCCACCACAAGAATGTTTGGAAGCTTATGGGATGTTGCCTGGAATTTGAGTACCCGGCTCTTGTGTATGAATATGATGTTGGCTTTGGTTTTCTTGATGGTTTACTTGACGCCTCCAATGATGATGGAAGAAGGAAAATATCATTGTGGACGAGTAGGCTAAGGATTGCTAATGACATTGCCAATGCCATTGTTTATCTTCACATGGCATTTCCTACACCTATCATCTATAGGTTTTTAAACACAAGTAATGTTTTGGTAGACCAATATGGAGTTGCTAAACTGTTTGATTTCTCAATGTCCATAGCCCTTCCTCCTGGGGAATTGCAGGTGTTAGATGATGTGAGAGGAACAATAGGGTATCTGGACCCCGAGTATCTTTCTACAGGCTTTGTTTCTCAAAAGACTGATGTCTATGCTTTTGGTATGCTTCTACTTGTACTCCTAACAGGAAAAAATGCTTATGTTGAATCACAACTCTCAGAAAACTCTGGGATTTTATTGCCTGACTATATTGCGGGTAAGGAGTTGAATGAAATTGTGGATCCTAATATTACAGTTCTGGAGAGTGGAGGTATTCAGCAAGAGCAGCAACTCATGTCTTCCCTACAACTCGCCCTCAACTGCATCCACTCTAAAAGTGAAGATAGGCCAGAAATGATCGATGCGGCTAGAGCTATACGACAGATTAGGATTAAGAACAACTCAAGGTTGACAAATTCAAAAGTGCCAGTCATATCTTCTTCCACTTTTGTTGCTCCAACAAGAATCGTTGTTGACAAGATTGAGAGCTGGACTTTGGCAGAAGGAAGATAAACAATTATGCATTGTAGAGACATTAAATGGCAGTAACCATCTTGTTTGCAATTATTTTTGACTGAGCAGTATTCGTTTGACAGCAGTAACCTAAGAGCTTCAGGGTATTCTCATAAATTTTCAGTCAGATATTGCAATTGAGATCAATGTCAGGAAGTAACACCTTTTGTGATACTGTAGTATGATGTAGGCACTGATTTTCTTGGTGATTTACTTTACCCTAATAATGATAGAAGAGTAACACCTTTTGTGATACTGTGGTTTGATACAAATTTGTTTCGGACTCGAGATTTGACCCGGGTTATATTAGAATTTAAAAGAGGTTGGGAGACGAAACCAGCTAGTATTATCCACAGTGGCCTATATTATATTTTCAAAAGATCAAGGAATTAATCTTAAAAGAAGTATCCAAGAAGCTGCCCGGATCCGGTTAACTTGAGGTGTTTGATAAAAACTGAATGAATATGAATCTGAATCCGAATGGAAAAGTTGTTTAATAATTAACATGCCTTAAATATCTGAATGACATAATTTTATTATTTTATTCCTCTGAAAAAATTCAAAGTTGTTGTAAATTTATTTAATTTTACTTAATATAATAGTTATTTTTTTTTTTTTACTTTATTCAACCATTCAATTAAAAAAATCTGACTTAACCATTCAGCTCAATCATATGACCGATTCAATCGATTTTTTTTTCAAAATAAACGCACTTAATGGCTAATCGATTCAGTCATTCAACCATTCAGATGTATTCAGTCCTAAACAAACGGCCCCTAAATTAGTCAATTAACTAATACAGTGCTAACACGCAGGGAGAGAAATCACTTTCCGCCCTGAGTGTCGACATTGTATCATTCTAACCACTCCCAAGCGGGCCGTAATTCACTTTTGACTCTTCCTTTTTTCTTTTTCTTTTCCCTCTATTTTCTCTTAGGGAGCAATATCGGTAAAAATTGGAAAAATAAGTCATTCACATCCACTATTATAAATATTCCTCAAAATTACAAGGATTAGATATGACACCCACTTAGCACCCCCCCAAAAAAAAAAAAAAAAAAAAAAAACTCTTCAAATTTGTGACAAGGAAAAAACACCCACTTCAAAATATGTACAGACTTATTGGCTCATTCATACACCAGAGGAGACTTTGGAAAAAGTCAATCAATAATTTCTTTAGGCAACTGCATGGAAATTTCTTCAGACGGAATGGAATGAAATGAGCCATTGAATGGTCATTTAGCTTCTTAAGTAGAATGAGCATTCCTTTTTTAGGTTTCTGGTTTGCTTGTGTTGTCTTAGACAAAAACGAGTAAATTACTGGAAGACAGAAATATCCCTCAGTATCATAAATAAAATTTACATTAAAAAAAAACACTTTAAATAGTTCCAACACGCTTCCATTTTCCAGGGAAGATTCGATACGTATCGTAGGGTGAATCGAAAATGACACCGTATCCTACGATTCAATACGATTCTAACGAAATAATACAATACACGATTCTTTTTAAAATTAGCTACCGACTTGAAAAAGTTATTATTTAAAACCAAAAGAGAAAAAAAAAATCTTTTAAGCCTTCTACCATTTCAAATGAAGAGGTGTTTTAGTATAAATATATTCTATACCATTTGATGAACCTTTAATTACTTTTTAGAATTTTATATCTTCTTTAGAATGTCACACTATTTTTCTCACGTCACTTTCTATAAGCAGATACATAAATCTCCATTTGTTAATTTGAATTATTCTCTTTTGTTTTATAGATAAAAGGTGAATCTAAATTTCTTCCAAGACGGATAGTGGACTTCCTTACTTTAAGAGGACACCCTAACTAGATTAAATATTACTAAAATAATATCTAATAAATCAATTTGAAGTATTTTGACTATTATCTAACTTTAAAATTTAATATTTACTTGACTACTTTTATATATAGTCAAGCTAATATGTTTGATCGTGCAATAAATTGCGTTTTATATGTTTAAATACATTTTTTCATTTCGTTCCGTATCAGAATATTATACGTGAACCACAATACGGGGTCTTGGATACACCATAACATTTAAGATTTGACAACTATGTTGACAAGTGAGGCTTGGAGCAAAGTCAACCATACATGTCTTCAGACAACTGCTTGGACATTTCTTCTCACTTTCCCAAGCACCTTGACAATGGAGTATATGGTTTCAGGCCTTCATTTTTCTGTTTTCCACACAGTACCCACCAAACAGATTCTGGTAGAGAGCATTACTCTTCTCAATATTGTAAGTTTCAAACTACTCTTTAACTTTTCTCTTCTCCATTTGGTTTAACACTATATGCAGCATAGAGTCCATTTTTTTGTTCATATGTTATGTATTACACAGCTTTCTTAAGTCTTGATAGTGATCCTCTTCATGTCAGAATTTATGCTTTGTCATTTCCTTGGTAAAATTGGCTAGTTATGCAATTAACTCTTTTTTCTTCCTCAATATATTTGTTTTTGTGTAAAGTGATTTATCAATCAATCTACAAGCAATGGATTTGGATTGGGATTGGGGAGTAAAAAAATGGTTTTCATTCACTAAAAAAAGAGAAAATTTCTTGGAGAAGAACGGTGACACCCTACATGAAGAGCTAATTACTACATTCAATGGCAAGCATAAAGTTCCCATTCGCATCTTAACTGCTGAAGAGCTCATTCGGGCTACAAACAACTTCATTCATCCCATAGATAGGGTTTATCACAAGGATTTCGGACTTGATTATTACATGGATTACGGGGTTTATTACAGGGGTTCATTGGAGCAATGTCCAATTTGTGTGAAAAAGATCATCTGGAGCGATTTATATAGAGGTCAGAGCGATGAGTCTATACATGACATAGTGATTAGTTCACAAATGAGCCACCACAAGAATGTTTGGAAGCTCATTGGATGCTGCCTGGGATTTGAACTTCCAGCTCTAGTGTATCAATATGATGGTGAAGGAGGATTTGATTTTCTTGGCGATTTACTTGACCCCTCAAACGAGAATGGCAGAAGAATATCATCATGGACGAGTAGGTTAAGGATTGCAAATGACATTGCCAATGCCATTGTTTATCTCCATATGGCATTTCCCACACCTATCATACATAGGAATATAAAGCACAATAATGTGGTCATAGACCAGCATGGCGTGGCTAAACTGTTTGATTTCTCAATTTCCATAGCACTTCCTCCGGGGGAATTGCAGGTGGAAGGTCAAGTGAAAGGAACACTTGGCTATCTAGACCCTGAAAACTTCTTCTCAGACTTTGTCTCTCAAAAGACCGATGTCTATAGTTTCGGTGTACTTCTGCTCGTGCTCTTAACCGGGCAGAAACCTGTATTTCTGGATCATGAAGATAAATTCACAAATATTGTGGACCGTGTGAATGACTATGTACAAGAGGATCGGTTGAATGAAGTTATTGATTCCAAAATATCTTATGAGAATGGGCAAGAGCAGCAAATTCATGCTTTTGTAGCACTTGCCTTGAAATGTGTTCAAAAGGGAGTAGACAGGCCAGAAATGATAGAGTTGGCAAGAGAACTCCGCCAACTTGCGAGATCTTCTCATTAGCTTCAATTCAATCTTTTAACTAATTTTCATGCTCGCTGTTCTAAGTCTAGTGTGTTAACAATTTTTTCAATTATAGATTTATGTTACACTTTTAATCCCAAAAGTATGCCTTATACTTTATATTCAGTTTTTTCCCCTTCAAGTTCAAGTTGCAGAAATTTAGTCATTGAAGCGCATTCACAAATTTATGCGTCTATTATACAGAGTTGTTAAGATTTGGTGGGTACTAGTCAATCATACATATCTAAGATATCTTCAAGCAACTGCTTGGGCATTTCTTCTCAGGTCCCAAACGCCTATATGGTGTTTACATATAAAAGGGTAATGTTATATGTCTCTAATTTTTTATCTTAGATATTCTCATTTGGCATTTTATAAGATAGATGGAATCTTATGTCATAGTTAAACACAAAAAAAATGTACTAAAAATCTCGACAAATGTAATGATGTCGTATCATTTATGACACTATTTAAGATTTAAAAAAAGAAACAAAGCCGTCTACCTTCTTGATGGTTTACCCGAACCCTCCAATGATGATGGGAAGAGAATATCGTCGTGGACGAGTAGATTAAGGCTTGCAAATGACATTGTCAATGCCATTGTTTATCTTCATATCATATGGCATCTCCCTCACCCATCATTTATAGTTGTCTGACTACGTACCAGAAATATCATCATAATTCATAGACCAATGTGGCTTCGTTAAGCTGTTTGATTTCTCAATTTCCATAGCCCTTCCTCCTACTGAATTGTAGGTGGAAAATGAAGTGAAAGGATCATATTATAACTATAATTACCCGGACCCTAAATACAGTATTTACGCGCTTTGTCTCTCAAAAGACTGATGTCCATAGTATTGGTAATTGCTTCTGCTGGTGCTCTTAACCGGACAGGTCACATTAGGGGATGATGAAGGTCATCGGGTGAGTAAATATTGTGGATCATGTGAATGGCTATGCAGACGAGGATCGGTTGAACAAAGTTGTGGATTCCAAAATTTCTTAGTGAGGTATTGAGCAAATGCAGACCTTTCTACCACTTGCCCTTCAATCTTTCTGAAGTAATTTTGTCTACTTATTTTCATGCTATTTCTTATGCTTTATATGTACTTTCTCAGTTGCAAAACTGTCTGTCTCCCAATTGGGCTATATTGCAACTAAGAGTAGACTTTTAACCTTAATAACCCTGATCAAATCCGGATGGGTCCAAATCAAATTATAACATGACCAAGGTGCAGTCGCATTGTGTCAATGGTATTTTCTTGGCTTGGGTCCTTATATACATATCAAATTATCGCACATTATCAAGGCTTGACGGAGTTAACTGCATATTTCGAAGAATTAAAGAGCAAACAAAAACTTTTATTTCTGATTATCCAGAGTTATTGTGATTTGGAAGGTACGAACAAATCAACCATACATATCTTTGCAGCTGCGTGGACATCTCTTCTCCAGGTCCCAAGTACCTTGACATATATGGTGTGTGACATAAAATCTTAGCACTAGGCGACTTTCTCCTTTTATTTGTTGGCTTAATGTGCGACAATCTTTTCCAATTATTCAAAGTGGAGACTTGGAACAAAGTCTACCTTAAATCTTCTAACAAGTGCATGTTCATCTCCAAGCAATTTCCCAACTAATGCCGAGTACCTTGACTATACTTGGTTTCAGCCTTTTGGGCCTTCATTTCATACTTCACCACATAAAAAATTTATATTTCCATATCATCTATTTCATTTATAGTGAGTAGGTCCCACCTCCATTTGAGGCAATTGCCAACTTTCATTTTCCTTTTATTTTTTTCTTTTTGGCTACATTAACACACAACACACACCCTCTTTGTTGTGAAACCCTCAACCTCATGAAAGTCTCATCATAGAAACCATGAGGCTAGTCATACCGTTGGGTCAAATACCATACGGTAAATTTTTTGGCTTTTTCTTATCCATTTTTGGTCTAATATAGTACATAATAGAGCTTCAATCTTCAATCAATTGATATAAAGTCCTTGATATTCTTCAAATGTTAAGTCTTCATAGTGATCTTCTAGACTATTGAGGGAAAATTCCTAATCTTCTAATCAAATCAACCCTCTTGCTTTTGTTTCTGCAACTTAGCCTCTAATTCATGGATCGTGGAAGAAAATTGAAACCCGTTGCTTGAGGAGCTCATAGCTTCTTTCCATGGTGTTGCTAAACTGTTTGATTTCTCATCGTCAATCTCTCTTCCTTCTGGAGAATTGCCGGTTGAGGGTGATGTGACAGGGACAAATGGGTTTCTGGAACCTTAGTACATGATATAAAGCTTTGTTTCTCAGAAGTGTCCGAAAGAGAGAGAAGACAGGCCAGATATGATAGAGACGTGGCAAGAGAACTCCGGCAAATTGAGAGATCCTCTCGCCCTCATTAGCTCCGGTAATACTATGTTTTTATGGTGTCAAAGCCACACCAAGATACAATATCATCCTGTTTATTACTGTGTTTATACATAATAAATAGAAGCTATGACTGCCACAACTCAGAAGGTTTAAGATGATAGGCACACAACATGAGCAAAAGAATAATTTGATGACAATTCCATTACATAAATGTTTCTTAATCTCTGGTAGTCATTAACATAATAGCAAACTGTACAATCATAAGTGGTGCAACTCGGAGCATGTATTCTTTTATATACAAGCTCAGATGTAGAATTGTTTGGTTTTTAGTACACTTTTTTTTATGACATGCAGTTCACATAGGTTCAACTTACAACTATTAAACTCTATATATGCCCTAATTGAGAATATAAGAGAAAACTTCCATAACCATCCAGTATGTAATAGACTCGACACCAACAGATACTGTTATGAGTCCTCAAAATGGTGATCTGTCTCGTCGAAGATTTCCTCCTGCATGGTGAAGAAATTGATGTTCATAAAATAGAGATCATCCATAATATTGTGATATTACGAAAAATATGGAACTTTTTAAAACATAAACTTCTTCTACTATACCTGTAAAAGCTCTTCAATGACATCTTCCATTGTTATTATGCCAACAGCTTCTTCTTCTTCAGGGAGTTTTGGAAGTGGGTTTCCATCTATTTGCAAGATGTCTGAGTACATGTCCTTTGCCCACTTCTTGCTCCTTGAGCTACCCTTAAAGGAGTTGTTTGCGCTATTTGGAAAACTCTTCCACTTCTGGAGCGATCTTTTGGTTTTCAAACTCTTTTCTAGAGGCGGCTTGTCCCCATCAACGTCTATCTTCACATCCTTCACTGGGTTTATATGGGAGCAAGAAAAGGTGTGTGAGAATTTAAAGAAAATACAAGTAGATCTTTTCCAAAAATAAGAATGCATGAGCGGCTTACTTTTTGTAGGGCTTTCACTGGCAGCCTGCTCCCCCGCCTTTACACAGTGTCTTACAACAACAGCCATGTGGCTGTGACCTTTCTGAAACTCATTCAAAATATCATATAATGGCAAGGTTTCCGGAACCCTAGAGAAGAAAATATTGAGAACATCAGTTTGTAAATAAGTGCATCAACCACCTACCCAGATTGTACATCACAAATAACAAGTGCTAACAAACATGGCATTGTCACCTACCGACCTCCTGGTCAGTGGTCAGTAACCCACATTCAACAAATGGCATCTAATTTTCAACTTAAGAATCCTTCAACAGAGTTGAAGAAAGCATACATACACGTCAAAGCTAGTTACAACCACATTGCAATAGTCCGTGTCCAACTACGAATTATAATTTTTTTAAAATACCAAAATCCAGCTCTAAGAGTAAAAATATGACAAGGATACAAAGAAAATATAAGTAAAAGATAAAATGAAAACAAATAAACGTACACTGATACAAATGAAAATAATTCTACAACAGTGGGTCAAGGCACCAAGATGTCGATTCTCTATTCTTCCATCTCCTGTCTAAATTTGTGTGAATGCCTCTCACAATGTGGGTAGGGTGCAAAGAAAGCAGTTGTAAAAACAAATGAGGTATGCTAATGATACACAATTGATGTTTATTATAACTAATGTACAAAGAAAGGGAGACAATTAAACATCAGCGCTGAACCAAAAAAAAAAGAGAAAATATATCATGGTGAATGGTGAGGATATAATGATGGCCTTCGTGGACAAGAAGAAAATTAAATCAAGGTGTAAAAGTTATATACGTTGTCATGCCTTACAGATTAGTTTGGATGCTCCAAGAATTTTTTATAACCTCAATTCCAGATAAGGATAAAAGTTTCCATATTACGCTTAGTTGCGGACAAAATTAGTTTCCATATTCAGCTTAGGTGTGGACAAATGGAAAAACCAAGAATCTTAATAAACATGATTTCGAAATCAATCTTGTAGCAAATGTAAAGTGAGGCAGCATCGGCGACGAAACCTAAATAGAATTGCTGACCAAGCTGGAATTTTGTTATTGAAGCTTGGAAGTGTTTAGGGGATGAAATAGCCTCTTGCTATGAAGTTGATGAGAAAATGCTTTATAAGGGATGTGCAAGTGTAATATTATACCTATATATAGAATGGCATAATAATCAGGCTGTACATATCACTATGGTACCAAAATAAGGTGTTATAGAAATGAAAATAGGGAGATTTATGGACCCACCCGCCAACAAAAAAGGGTAGATTTTGATTAGCAAAATCAAAGACTTGGCAAAATTATTGGGAATCAGATTCAGTTCATTATTACAAGAATACTCCCTCTGTCCCACAAGAAAGTCCCCATTCTATTGTATGCACCACGACATGTATATGTTAACGTGTAAGCAGAAATATATACAAAAACTTAAAATATATCGGCTTTTGGTCAACGCGGACTCGAGGTTACTCTAAAAGGCATCCTAGTTGTGCATAATGAAACCCTCATATTACCAAATGTTTTCCAAATATTTGTTGAGATGAAGTGCTAACTACATGATTCTGCATTTTGCTCGTCTTTCATACTCGACATGTTCAATGACTTCAATCTGATGTGCTGACAGGTAGAGATTTGTCAGTCAACTGAAAAGGGAAAAAACATGAATAGAAGTTCCCAAAGATCTTTTGGCCTACAAACATCCAAACTCATGTTTGCTATTCTCCTATTCGACAAAAAATATAAGATTACTTTTCAGACCTCAGAAATTCTGCAGCGAAACTAGGATGAAGAAAATCAAAAAATTAACAAAGAATCTTATTATTTGAAATATTAAACATTTTTCAGAGCAACAATAGTGATCCTGAAATAAAACCTAAAAGAAATAGTCCGACTTGTATCATTCATTGCAAGTAAGAACCAAGACAACCTTGTTATGTTGAAGTATCATTTGTACTTCTTTTGAACCCACAACAAATACAACATCTATGATTATACGATACCTTGGGATTCTGCGAATGGTAACATTCTTTACAGGTACTTGGTCTTCGGGATGGATGGTTAACAAATTCTTCGCCTATAAGTTCAGTATTAAAAATAATATATAAGAAACCTAATACATAAAACACCATTACATATCACTCCAAAAAGAGGGGGCATTATTTGTTTAAATGATCATAGGTATAATGGAACAGTTTTAGCTTACATTCACCTAAAAAACTTTAATATTCACAAACTCTCATAACAATATGTAACAAGTCCTCCAGGCACAAACTTACTCAACTCAATTCATCCTAATGCCTTTATATTAGATTAACTGAGAGTCTGAGACCAAGCTGTTTTAATCTTGGAAGCATGTGAATAGGAGAGAGAGAGAGATGAGCTAACATCGTTTTGGTCAAACAATGAAGGCAAAAATGAAAATTGAAGAGCTTCTTTTTTTATTTATTTCCAAAGGTACAAGAAACAGATTTTACAACGATGTCAGATGAGAAATATTTTTTTACAGAAAGAAAATAAATAATTCTAAACTTTTCACCAATGTGTATGAGCAAGTACCAGAATAAGTCCAATAATATTTGTAGGTTGCTCATAGTAGACTGGCACTCTGCTATGCCCTTTTTCCAAAATTAAATTCATCAAATCCCTGTGTTATAGCAAATTGACGTAAATATAATCTCACAACAAAGCTTAGTAAGGTTGCAGGTGTGACATATTTAATTCTAAAGAGTTCAAAGGATGCATCACCTATCAAGCTTGGCATTAATATCAACTGCAAAAGTGTCAGATATGGGAGTCATGGCATCGCTAGCTGTTTTCTCACTAAGTTCAAGTGCTCCGGCAATGATTGTCGTCTCATCATGCGTGAGTTCTCCACCTTTTCCTGCCTGCTCACAACTCACAAGTACTCATAAACTCACAACGCTGCTGTAATACGAAATAAGCAGAAAACTCCAGACAACAGGGTTGAAATTCAACAGTAAATTTGAACCAAAAAATATCAGGACATTCTCATACAAGGTTTTGAAGCTCCAAAAATGGTAATTGTGAATAAACAGATTCCTAAGTGAACCAACTTTCACATCTAAAAGAGCAAAAAAGAAAAAATATTATGCTCTTCAATGAATTATATTGTACTGAAGACAACGGGCCATAAACTACATACCTCGTTGCCATGCAAATCAACAAGTGTTTTCAACTCAGCTCTGCGGAAAAGAGCTACATGTCCATGTCCCAGCAGAAAGTCTAATAGCTATACATTATAAAAAGCATGGATTGTAAGATTATGTAACGACTCAAGTACCCTACAGCAATGTAATTAAAGAAAAAACTGCTACCTTGCTTATTGGATACGCAACAGGTGAACATATCCAAACAAGAACCCGAACAAATGGTGCCACAGTAGCACCGATAGCCAATCCATATCGAGAACAAACAGATTGTGGTATAATCTGTTCATACAAATTGATGTATCAATTTCACCAAGCAACTTGTACCATTAGTGTTTTTGGAGATATAGACTCTAAATAGCTAAGTCATAAAAAATAAATAAAACTGCCACTTCATCCAGAAAAATTCTAGTAGTAGTCTAGCAGATTAGATGGACAAACAAATCTTGATCGCATATGCATATGCAAAAATGATGGGCTACAAACCCACCATTCAGTGGGCTTGATCTGGAAGAACTACTGAAGAAGTATCCTTACATACCTGGTAACATACTAACATGTCATATTCTATTTGCCTGTCCCAACTCTTGTATAAAATTTAGATTAAATTAATTTCTCACCTCACCAAAAAAAAGTATCAAAGTCACTGAAATCAAGATAGCACCCCAAGCTGTAACCAGACTATCCAAAAAAATGGGAAGTGCCTGAGGAAAAAAACAACTAACTTGAGTTTGAAATAATTTATTACACATGAAACAGGTTACCTGAATAAATGACAATAATGAATACCTCCATAGCAGCAGCATTGCAGATAAGCAGAGTACAAAGCAATAAATGCTGCTTTCTGACAACTGGCAATATCTTTGCTGTTGAGACATAATACAAGCTGTAAATATGGAACTATCTTCCTTTTTTCCCTAATATATCATGGGAGTATCTAACACACTAAATAAAAGTAATATAACTCCAAGGAAATCAGTTTGCAGGGTGCTCAAGCACCAATAAATGACCTTGTCATCTCTAGTAGCAATTATTATTGCACCAAATCTATGCAGATTCTGTATTACAACATTGTCACCATTTTACATGACTTAATAGTACTTCTCCATTCTTGTTATGCTAACTATTCCTCCTTCCAAATTATTGACTGATTGTGGTAAAGACGCAAGCCAATACATAATCAACAAAGAGTAATACAGGACAAAACTTTCGTTACCACATTAACGCAGCCTACATACAGATAATGGTATTGGTGGGTGGTTGCAAAGATTTAATGTTAAAGGAGTGATTAAAACTTGATAATCATAGAAAATAATCTTTGCACATTTCATGAATACCATGTAGCTCTCTTCACATTAATGCGTAAAAACCATGGACAAACTCTTTGCGCAAACATTAGAAGTAGAAATCTGAGAATATTTTTAGTTTTTAACCAAAAAAAAATCTTCACTTATGCACATACAACACCATCATAAACAAAGTTAAAATTATTATTTATTAAGTAAAAAAAAAAAAGATAACTGGAGTAAATGTTGATATTACCAGTTAGCATTTGGTTTGGTTGTACTTCTTAACAAATTCTAATTGATTATTCAAGCCACCAACACTAAAAGGGGAATGAAAAAAAAAATCAATAATATTTCATTTATTGCACAGTCTAAACTACTCCATATTTAGCTAACAGCAGCAGCAAAAATCAAACTTAAACTTGCACTTTATGTGTGATTATTGTAAGCTTAAAAGGTTAGCATTTGGTTTGCTTATCCCTAAATTTGCAATTATTGCACATGGTGAGTAACAAATTTTAAATTAATTTTTAGCTAACAGCAGCAGGAATTAAGTTTATAAACTTGAGAAAATCCAAAACATGCCATTAATGGTCGATAAAAATTAAATAAAGTAACAAATATACGTATATACCGGCGTATTTACGATCTGTAGGAGTTCCAGACTTGGCGAGAACTTCCAGATCAACTAGACTCATAGACATGAGCCCTAAGGTAAGTCCGGACATTAAACCAGCAAACAAAACCAGAAACACAATTATTAGTATGTGAATGAAGAACTCCGTCCCGCAACATGAATACTCCACCGCCATTCAACTTCAAGCCTCTTTTCTCTCTCTCTCTCCTACACCACAAAACTCTAAACAAAACACCCAAAATTCAACCTTTAGAGATACCAAAATCTCCATAGCTCAAAATCCTCCATTATTAAACCCTAGCTCCTCAAAAACCAGCTCAAATATAAATAAATTTATCCCAACACTTGCACACAACTTCACTCAAAAATCGGGAATTCAGTACAATTGGAAATAATAAAATACAATAAAAAAGAGGAAAAATTGATTAAATTCAACAGCTCCTGAAGAAGAAGAATTGCAGAGGTAGAGATATATAGTGATATAGAGAGAATATTTTTATTAGAAAGGAGAAAGTGTGATCGGAAATTGAAACGGTGACGATGCAGACGAAAGCAAATCTGTTTTGGACTGTGACGTGTCACTTTCCCCCCGAAATAATGTTGTGTGCGGTTTAATTAATACACTTCTGAGTATTATTTGTGGCTCGAATTATTTTGAGTTATTTAAATTTAGAAGTTTTTTATTATTATTTTCAAAAATGAGCCCGCACTTATTATCATTTGGGATACGTAATATTCATAAAATTACATACGAGTCCAACTATATACTATAAATTTTTTTAATGAAATTGTAATTTCAACGTATATAGATTGAATAAAATTATAAAATTAATTTATTATTTTAAATAACTGATAAAAATTAACATATAAATTTACAATGTATATATTTATATAAGAAATAATTATATAAAAATATAAAAAATATTAATTCCATGTACTACCGGCACTCTTTGAATTATTATTTAATTGGAATTTAGAGGATATGTGTAGGGTTATGCCGTCAGACTAATGATATAATATTATTATTCCTTTAGCAATGTGGCATGTGGAAGTTGACAAGCATAGGATTACTTATAAAATAAATTTTCCAATTTCCAACCAAGTGGAGCTTTCCAATAAAGAAGTGGAAATGATTAAAATAATGTCTACTCTTCAAAGACACTTCCCTATATAATATTTGGACATTCATCCAACAATAAATATATGCGTACAGGTAAATTAAATAAAAAAATTGAATTAAAAAAATAAAATAAATTTATTCTAACAAATAAATAAATAATATAATCTATTTTTCGCTGAAATATATTTATTTTATTCTTTCGATCTAATTTTTCAGTTAAAGCCTCAAAAAAATTGATAATTAGTAATTAAAAATCTCTAAATTTTATTTTTTTATTGTTGAACTTTATATCTTGAAAACTAATATTTTCATATGCTAAATTAATATTTTTACATGAATCTTTTTTTCACAAAAAAATAAGATCCACTCATAATTTATGTGAGAAAATTATACTAAAATATTAATTTTTTATGTGAAAATATCAATTTCTCGTATCTTAACGTGGGATGTACAGGTATGAAAGTTTGTTTAGTTTCATTTGTTTTCCATGGACACTACATTTGTTGAGAGTTTGAAAAAGTTAGCCAGCAATCTCAACTAGTACATTCATATATAAACATGCAGCGGCGAAATCAGAACATTTTTAAAGGGGTTTAAAATAAATTAATAAAAAAAATTATTTATTGACGCTTGGAGTGCTTCTTTCGACTGTACGACTGAAAGAAGACAATTGTATCATGTGACTCTGCATAATTTGAAAACATCTCAAAATTTTGGTTAATATCAAAATTTATGTAAAAACATTATTTTTTTATATGAAAAATATTAATTTTCTATATAGGACAAATAAAATTAATCCAAAAATAAATCAATAAAAGGGGAGAGTCTTTGAAGTAAATTCATGATTTTTAAAAATATAAAATGTTTGTAAAAAATAATTTGGTAAATAAAAAACTTGGTTTTTGTGATTATTCTTTAACCTCAAGTAGAGACCTATATTTGATTGTGTTTTAAGTTATTTCATTTGAATTTCATTGTAAAATAAAATTTATTCTATTTTTTAATTTATGGAGCGCGTGTAGAAAATTTTGGACTGCTATTATAAACTACTATTATTATACATATATACATGTGTGTGTGTATATATATATATATGGGATATATGTATATACAGAGTCGTCTATGACTACGATTTTTTTGGGGTACCTATTTGCATATTTAAAAAATATACATTAATAATAATCAATATTTTATTCATGTCCCTAAATGAGTTTCATTTTGATTTTTTAAAGTTGATTTTCAAATTTTGAAAATTTTAAATTATGGGATTTAATTTAATTTAGACAATACAATCACAAATGTTATTTTCTCTGTCTCACAAAATGAATCTTTGCAAATTTTATCAAGTTTAAAGATATATTCTTTTTTTCATATTAACTTTTACATTATTGAGTTTTTAGTTTTATATTGATGGTATAAATTGTTATACGATGAATTTAATAATATAGTATAATATTATACTATCAATAAAAATGTGCAGTCTTGTAAGACCCCAACTTATTAATGAATAAAATCAAATTTTCTCTAAATATTATTGTGAATAATAAGGGGGTTAATTTGATATAATACTTTGGTTATGGGTGAAATGTGCAAATTTTGCAAAATAAGCAAGTGGTTATAAAATATTTATTTTTGGTCGGTGAATATTCGGTTGGTCGTGGAATATTCTTGCTGTCGGGGAATATTCGTACGACGACGCAGCCTTGTGTGGGCCCCATAACGGAAAGCGATTGGATGAAGAAAACGACAAGTATAAGTTGTTTATAAATAACGGCGTAGTTGTTACCGTTAATACTGTTGGAATACCCGGTGGTTAAAATACAGTAGCACACGGTATTGCACCAATTATTGATTCTTACGTAAGAAGACACTACTCAATAATTGTTACAGTAGTTATTGTTCAATCTTTTATTTTATTGATTCAATAATTGTTGCATTGATATTTTATATTATTGTTGTTTCAATAATTGTTGCTGCACAGTATTTTCCATTATCAGATCAATAATTCATATTATTTGAATAATATTATTATATAACATTATTGGCAATGTCTAGAAAGTTCTGTCTAAGGAGAGGTTTGGTCATCTAATTGCGCGCCAGTAAGGAGAAATCCTTATTGGAAAGCCCCCTCTTTCCTGGGAACGGCCTGGTTGTCATAAATGTGATTCTGTAATATTATTTGTGAATAATTAATTATTGATTCATATGATAAGGAAATATTTATTTTATGTAGATATAAATGAGGGATATATTTTTGTGGTTAAAAATGAAGGAGTTAATGTTGAGGTGTTTTATCAGTATTTTTATCGGAATGGAGGTATTAAAAATCAAATCAGGGTTTTTGAGAAATATTGCGGGTGTTATAATTTTTAATCCGACCGTTGGATCGTGGTAATTTTTGGATATGTTATACATATATAAGTTGAGTATATGTCCACAAATTTTGAACCGTTAAAAATGAACGTATGATTTATTATGAATTTTACGAGATGACTGGTTCAGAAATTGTTGAATTTTCGGAGTTTATCATTTTGATGGAAAATTCTAGAATTGGTGGGCCCCACTTGTGGTTGGTGAAGAAATGTGCTGAATTATATTTCAAATGTGGTAGGTGGGAATAGTAGCAGGTAAAGCCATCAGGTTGTAGGTCAAACCTACCAAAATTTTCCTATAAATAGAGGGCTAAGTTAGAATTGAAAATTACACCAGAAACAAGTTTTCTCTCTTTCTCTCTCTAGATTATTGAGTGTATTTTGTGAGTATTTAGATACTTTGAGAGTTTTTATTCATCAGAGCAAGTTTCTTTCAGCCTTATACCGGTATTCCGACCAGAAGTACTGATATTTTGAGGTAAGGGATATTATTTTCTTCTTAATGATATTATTTTCTTCAATATCATTATGCTGAAATATTGATATGAGTTTTTATCAAATTTGAAACTTTTTGTGTCGGGGGTTACTATTCACGTATACGGCACTATTCACGTATATGGCACTATTCACGAATACGGCACTATTCACCGAAAAATAAAATTTTCCCTTTTTGTCCGAGATGTCTATTATGGTTACTATCTTTGATTGTATCCATGTTTTGATCTTTATTTTTGAATTCTGCTTCACAATTGATTATTATGAAGTATTATTGATCTTGGATAAACTGTTATACGAATCCCCACTATTTGTCCTTCTGTCTCATTGGATTCGTTCTCTTTAAGATATTTTTCATCATCCTCAGTCCTAAATGATGATATTACTGAATATCTTTGGCCTGTAGTGCAAAGATGTATAATTACTTGATGAATATCTTTGGCCTGTAGTGCAAAGATGAACAGGTGTTGAGATGAACATGACCGACTGATGATACAAATGAATATCTTTGGCCTGTAGTGCAAAGATGAATATTTGGTTAAAGATGATTATTAATTGATGTGACAGGGATAAAATATTGATGATGGACTTTTAAATCTTAGAAGATAGTAGAATTCTTTCTCTACTTGACTCTTCTAATGGTTTGCTGTTTCCGCTGCAGTTGTTGATCTAAAACTTGTTGTCGATTATATTTTATCAGATTTTTCCCTGTTGAAGACTAACGATAATTTGTTGTATATTATCTTAGTCATAATATTCTTTACTGGGCTAGTTGAGCTCACCCTTTTCCTTTTGTTCCATTTTTCTTCTCAGGAGGTGAGAACATAGCAGGATCTAGTCGGGGTATGGAGTGATGGTTCTAGAAAGATGTATTAGCAGTCCTCACTATTTCTGTAAAATAGTGTTTGAATAATTGTAATGAAGATTTATTTGAGTGTGGATATTGTCTAGAAGACAATATTTGTATTTAAACTCACAGTATGTGTTGTCGTATTTTGCACGACAATTGTATTATTGAAGTTGTAGTTTGCTTTCTGTACCATGTATTTGGCGACTCAGAATGGGTGTTGTATACCTATTCTGGGGGCGTCACAGTTGGTATCAGAGCTTAGGGATATGATCCCTGGCTGAGATGTGAGACAAGAACTAGGAGGGGAGAGACGGGGAATTCCTTCACTAGTATGACTTGACTAAGTTTATTTGGTGTTTATTTGGTCGGTCAGAGTATAGGGATAATATATGACATGACTATTAACCCTTGTTTTATGGCAGTATTTAAGAATGGCAGCTGAGAACGTTAATAATGGAGTAAATCAGACCGTGGAGACACCTTTGATCACTACCCAAGGGAACGTGCAACAGGAAGGCAATATTCCTCCTGTAAACAACGTTACCGAGCAAACGATGAATGATGGAATGTTTAGGAGCTTTTTGCAGTTCATGCAAAATCAGACGAGGGAGACTCGTGTGCAGAATACGGGTGGAAATGATAACGCGCGATTTGTCACAGCTAAGCAGTTCAAAGAATTGGGACCACCAGAATTTAAGGGAAAGCCGGATCCGATCATGGCGAAAACGTGGGTCAAGCAAATTACCAAGATATTCGATGTCTTGGGATGCACGGAGGAACAAAAGGTTCCATTCGCCACCTTTATGTTCCGCGGTGAGGCAGACTACTGGTGGGAGTCTGTGAAGCGTACCCAGCCTGACGCACTCAACATGTCCTGGGAAACATTTCAAAAACTGTTCAATGACAAGTACTTTCCTGAAAGTATTCGTCATATGAAGGAGGTTGAGTTTATTAGACTGGAACAAAACAACATGACGGTGTCCCAGTACGAGGCGAAGTTTGCAGAGTTATCCAGGTTTGCACCTCATTTGGTCGAAAATGAGGAACGAATGACAAGGATGTTTCTGAGAGGTCTAAAACCCGAGATTCGGCAATATCTTATCTCTCATAAATTTTCTTTATATTCAGATGTTGTAAACAGGGCTCAATTATTAGAGCGAGATAATGAGTATGTGCAACCGAGGGACCACAACCAGGGTCATACCGGTGGCGGCAGTCATCGAAGCAATGAAAACCAGCAGGGAGGAAAACATTCGGACAAAAGCGGTAACCACTCTGGTGGTAATCGTGGTCGTGATAATAGAAAGAGCGAGTCGGGAGGAGATTTCAAGAAGAGAAGGTACAACAATGATAACGTGAAGACGTCAGCACAAACATCAACTGTTTCTAGGGGAGGAGAACGACCACCGGTCGTATGTTACAAATGTGGGAAAGAGGGACATATCAGCCCAAACTGCCCACAACAATCCAAGGTATGTTATAACTGTGGAAAGGAGGGTCATATAGCTCGAGAGTGTTCTGTAGCAAAACCAAGTTCAGCGGGGATGGTGACTCCAAAAGCTGTCCCGGATAAGTCGAAATCAGCGGTTCCTGGAAGGGCGTTTGTCGTTACTGGCCAAAACGCGAGAAACCCGAACGAGGTGATCACGGGTAAGCTAATCTTGAATTCTTGCGAAGTTTATACTTTACTAGATACCGGTTCTACCCATTCTTTTATCTCTCCTGCTTGTGCTCAACGTTTAAACTTGACTCCGGAGAAATTGGACTTTAACTTATCTGTTGAAACTCCGTTGGGTGAAACCTTCGTTACATCTACAGTTTATAAATCTTGCATGATCCAAGTTGGCACTATCACATTACCTGTTGATCTTATCTCTTTAAAGATACTTGCTTTTGATGTGATTTTAGAAATTGATTGGTTAACTACTCATCATGCCAAAATTGATTACTTTCGTAAGGTTGTTAGTTTTCATATTCCTAAGCAACCTGTTATTCGAATTCAAGCAACCAAACCATTGAAGTCAAACTCTTTCATATCAAGCCGTAAAGTCATTCGTTTATTGAAAAACGGATGTCAAGCTTTCTTAGCCATGTCATGGACTTGAACAAAAATACGTCAGAATTGAATGATATTTCTGTTGTTAGTAAAATCCCTGACGTATTTCCTGAAGAATTTCTTGGCCTACGCGTGATATTGAATTTTGTATCATCTTTGAATCTGGTACAAAACCCATTTCTAAAATCTCATATCGAATGGCTCCTATTGAACTTTAGGAGTTAAAAACCCAACTATAGAAGTTGATAACCGAGCCTCTATCTGGTGACTTCCTTTGTGGAATGCACTGAATCCAGACTCTCCATAGGGGACGCCATATTCGTGCGGTAGTAAACTGATAGGTGTCATTGTGACGTGCTATCCAAAATTGGGATATGAGTCACAGTTGAGAGCAACCTAAGTCAGTAATCGAAGTACGTAGCTTTCTGGGCTTAGCTGGTTATTATCGGAGATTTGTGGAAGGATTTTCTCGAATCGCTACTCCGTTAACTCAGCTGACTCGGAAAGATACAAAATTCGTATGGAGTGAGGAATGCGAGAAGAGTTTCCAAGAACTCAAGAGGAGACTCATTTCGGCACCTGTTTTGACAATACCATCTGGTTCGGATGGATTTGTTATCTACAGCGATGCTTCAGGCAAAGGGTTAGGATGTGTTCTCATGCAACATGGGAAAGTCATAGCCTATGCCTCACGACAACTCAAAGAATATGAGAGGAATTATCCTACTCATGATTTGGAGTTGACAGCAGTCGTTTTTGCGTTGAAGATCTGGAGACACTACCTGTATGGGGAGAAAGTGGAGATCTATACAGATCATAAAAGCCTCAAATATTTCTTCACCCAAAAGGAACTCAACATGCGGCAACGACGTTGGCTTGAGCTGTTGAAAGATTACGATCATACCATCCAATACCATCCTGGAAAAGCAAACGTAGTAGCTGACGCATTGAGTAGAAGATCATATGCGGGTACGAGTGCAATATTTTTAACACAAAGGCCCATTTTGTATGACTTGCAAAGGATGGAGATAGAGATGAAGGCTCCAAGTACCCACATGATGATATCAAATATACGAGTAGAACCGACTTTAATCGATAAAGTTAAAGCTGCTCAAGCTACGGATATAGAGCTGATGCGTATGAAGAAGAAAGTGCAAGAAGGTGCTATTCCAGAAGCAAGAATCGATGAAGAAGGAATACTTCGAGTCAACTCCAGACTTTGTGTTCCTAACGATTTTGACTTGAAGCATAGAATAATGATGGAGGCACACAACACACCGTTTGCAATCCATCCTGGGAGTACCAAAATGTATCACGATCTTCGACATACATTTTGGTGGAGCAATATGAAAAGAGAGATCGCGGAGTTTATCTCGAGATGTTTAACTTGTCAACGTGTAAAAGCGGAGCATCAAGTACCAAAGGGTCCATTGCAACCACTTGAGATTCCGAAATGGAAGTGGGAACACATTACTATGGATTTTGTTACGGGTCTTCCCAAGGTTTCTCAAGGCATAGATGCGATTTGGGTTATTGTTGATAGATTAACCAAGTCCGCTCATTTCTTGCCGATACGTGAGACTTATTCCCTTGAACGTCTTGCTAGTATGTACGTGAACGAGATTGTGAGATTGCATGGCATGCCAGTATCCATAGTTTCAGATCGTGACCCAAGATTCACTTCACGATTTTGGGTTAGCTTGCAGAAAGCTATGGGCACGGATTTACGATTCAGTTCAGCATACCATCCTCAAACGGACGGACAATCAGAGAGGACTATTCAAACTCTTGAAGATCTATTAAGACTTTGTGTCTTAGATCTCAAAGGGAGTTGGGATAAGTACCTACCATTGGTGGAATTCTCCTACAACAACAGTTATCAGGCGAGCATAGGTATGGCTCCATTTGAGGCGTTGTATGGAAGAAAATGTCGTTCTCCAGTATGCTGGGACGAGGTGGGTGAAGCAACATTGTTGGGACCAGAATTGGTACGCATTACTACAGAGAAGATCCAAACGATTCGACAACGTATACAAACGGCACAGGATCGACAAAAGAGTTATGCGGATCTTCATCGGAAGGACGTGGAATTTAATATTGGGGATCATGTATTGTTACGTGTTGCACCATGGAAGGGAGTTACAAGATTTGGGAAGAGAGGAAAGCTCAATCCAAGATTTGTTGGTCCATTTGAGATTCTTGAGCGAATAGGAAATGTGGCATATAGACTCGCATTACCTCCAAGCATGTCTCGTGTTCATAATGTTTTTCACATATCTATGCTTCGTAAATATGTTAAAGACCCGAACCACATTATTGAGTTAGAACCAGACGAGATAGCTGAAGATTTAACGTACGAGGAGGTACCTGTTAAGATCTTGGATAGGAAAGAGCATGTCCTACGCACGAAGGTTATACCACAAGTTAAGGTTTTGTGGAGAAACCATGCTATTGAAGAAATGACCTGGGAGTTGGAATCAGAAATGAAAGAGAGGTATCCTCACCTTTTTGAAACATCAGGTGCGTACGTCAATTTCGAGGACGAAATTTCATAAGGAGGGGAGGTTGTAAGACCCCAACTTATTAATGAATAAAATCAAATTTTCTCTAAATATTATTGTGAATAATAAGGGGTTAATTTGATATAATACTTTGGTTATGGGTGAAATGTGCAAATTTTGTAAAATAAGCAAGTGGTTATAAAATATTTATTTTTGGTCGGTGAATATTCGGTTGGTCGTGGAATATTCTTGCTGTCGGGGAATATTCGTACGACGACGCAGCCTTGTGTGGGCCCCATAACGGAAAGCGATTGGATGAAGAAAACGACAAGTATAAGTTGTTTATAAATAACGGCGTAGTTGTTACCGTTAATACTGTTGGAATACCCGGTGGTTAAAATACAGTAGCACACGGTATTGCACCAATTATTGATTCTTACGTAAGAAGACACTACTCAATAATTGTTACAGTAGTTATTGTTCAATCTTTTATTTTATTGATTCAATAATTGTTGCATTGATATTTTATATTATTGTTGTTTCAATAATTGTTGCTGCACAGTATTTTCCATTATCAGATCAATAATTCATATTATTTGAATAATATTATTATATAACATTATTGGCAATGTCTAGAAAGTTCTGTCTAAGGAGAGGTTTGGTCATCTAATTGCGCGCCAGTAAGGAGAAATCCTTATTGGAAAGCCCCCTCTTTCCTGGGAACGGCCTGGTTGTCATAAATGTGATTCTGTAATATTATTTGTGAATAATTAATTATTGATTCATATGATAAGGAAATATTTATTTTATGTAGATATAAATGAGGGATATATTTTTGTGGTTAAAAATGAAGGAGTTAATGTTGAGGTGTTTTATCAGTATTTTTATCGGAATGGAGGTATTAAAAATCAAATCAGGGTTTTTGAGAAATATTGCGGGTGTTATAATTTTTAATCCGACCGTTGGATCGTGGTAATTTTTGGATATGTTATACATATATAAGTTGAGTATATGTCCACAAATTTTGAACCGTTAAAAATGAACGTATGATTTATTATGAATTTTACGAGATGACTGGTTCAGAAATTGTTGAATTTTCGGAGTTTATCATTTTGATGGAAAATTCTAGAATTGGTGGGCCCCACTTGTGGTTGGTGAAGAAATGTGCTGAATTATATTTCAAATGTGGTAGGTAGGAATAGTAGCAGGTAAAGCCATCAGGTTGTAGGTCAAACCTACCAAAATTTTCCTATAAATAGAGGGCTAAGTTAGAATTGAAAATTACACCAGAAACAAGTTTTCTCTCTTTCTCTCTCTAGATTATTGAGTGTATTTTGTGAGTATTTAGATACTTTGAGAGTTTTTATTCATCAGAGCAAGTTTCTTTCAGCCTTATACCGGTATTCCGACCAGAAGTACTGATATTTTGAGGTAAGGGATATTATTTTCTTCTTAATGATATTATTTTCTTCAATATCATTATGCTGAAATATTGATATGAGTTTTTATCAAATTTGAAACTTTTTGTGTCGGGGGTTACTATTCACGTATACGGCACTATTCACGTATATGGCACTATTCACGAATACGGCACTATTCACCGAAAAATAAAATTTTCCCTTTTTGTCCGAGATGTCTATTATGGTTACTATCTTTGATTGTATCCATGTTTTGATCTTTATTTTTGAATTCTGCTTCACAATTGATTATTATGAAGTATTATTGATCTTGGATAAACTGTTATACGAATCCCTACTATTTGTCCTTCTGTCTCATTGGATTCGTTCTCTTTAAGATATTTTTCATCATCCTCAGTCCTAAATGATGATATTACTGAATATCTTTGGCCTGTAGTGCAAAGATGTATAATTACTTGATGAATATCTTTGGCCTGTAGTGCAAAGATGAACAGGTGTTGAGATGAACATGACCGACTGATGATACAAATGAATATCTTTGGCCTGTAGTGCAAAGATGAATATTTGGTTAAAGATGATTATTAATTGATGTTACAGGGATAAAATATTGATGATGGACTTTTAAATCTTAGAAGATAGTAGAATTCTTTCTCTACTTGACTCTTCTAATGGTTTGCTGTTTCCGCTGCAGTTGTTGATCTAAAACTTGTTGTCGATTATATTTTATCAGATTTTTCCCTGTTGAAGACTAACGATAATTTGTTGTATATTATCTTAGTCATAATATTCTTTACTGGACTAGTTGAGCTCACCCTTTTCCTTTTGTTCCATTTTTCTTCTCAGGAGGTGAGAACATAGCAGGATCTAGTCGGGGTATGGAGTGATGGTTGTAGAAAGATGTATTAGCAGTCCTCACTATTTCTGTAAAATAGTGTTTGAATAATTGTAATGAAGATTTATTTGAGTGTGGATATTGTCTAGAAGACAATATTTGTATTTAAACTCACAGTATGTGTTGTCGTATTTTGCACGACAATTGTATTATTGAAGTTGTAGTTTGCTTTCTGTACCATGTATTTGGCGACTCAGAATGGGTGTTGTATACCTATTCTGGGGGCGTCACAAGTCTTTTGTAGCAAATTAATAATATATCTACATTTAATTTATAATATGCCACAAATAGATTTATTAGACATTACTACTTCATTATATATATTGTTTTCTTTCCAAAAGATAAGCATTAAAAATCAACCCTTTATGCATTAAACTTTCGTAATGTATAACATGACTGTTAAAAATACTTATTTTAATACTAAAACTAACAATTGATTATTAGTTATTTATAATTTTCAACTATAAATATTTTAATTTTCTAAAATATATAAACACAAAGGTAGTGAGAGTATGCAATGTAAATTGCCACCCGCCATTGCCCATGGGCCGCTTCAGGCTTGAGAGCCCAAGCCCGAACTGCGAAGAATACGCGTCAAGCTGTTTTCGTCCTCACTATTTGACTCGCAACAGTCGGAAGAATCTTTACCTAGAGAGAATATTAATGGCTTAGCGATGAATAAAGTAGGCACTCTCTCTCCTTTTTAGCTGAGATAGTAATTACAAAGTAAACAGATCTAGATCATACTTCAACAAGATCTCCAATTGGAGCTCATTTGATTCTTCAATTCAAGTAACTTTCTATCTCTCTTACCAATTAGCATATAGATTCGAATTGTTTAGTTAATATTTCAATTGCAGAATTTGTGTTTCTCTTGCTGGCATTAGTCAGTGTTGTGTTTTAAGCTTGTGTAGTGAATTTATATTGGTGGTATTCAATAGTTCTGTTATGTTTCGGTTGCTAGTGATTCGATTAATTTTTTAAAAGGATGAGAATTGAATTAAGCTCCCTTCAGTTCTTGAGAGAGGAGACAAAAAGAAGGAAATGGTTGTTGATTGGTTTTTGAATAAGCAATGGGTTTGGTGTAAAATCATATACAATGTCTGAATTAGCAACTTGTCAAGATGAATTGTACTTAATTGAGATCTATGGCAGGGAATAATTAGATTCATGCTCATTTAAAGGTCATTCTTTTATCAAATTTTGGTAGCACAAAGATCATACTCCCTCGGTTCCAAACTCAAGTGAAACGAGTTCTTTTAATTTTGATCAATACAACATTAAATGTTGTAAACTATCTTAAAAAGATTACTATTCATTGTTTTGTAATTTTTAATAATTCATTTCAATTCTAAGTTTGAAACCGGCTTAAATTGACTTTTAAAAGTCAATAAGGATCCTATAATTTGGAACAGAGCTAGTATAATATTTCAGAACTAACAGGTCTTGCCTATTTGACTAAACAGCAATCATCATCTAAGACAAAGTACTTGTATTATCTCAATTCTGGCTTTTTGCTGTAACCATTTTCAAACAAGTGTCAGATAGAATCTAGCCATAATTATGTTATTTTGTAATTTCAATGGGTTGGAGAATTGGTTGAGGACCTGAAGCCTGAAGGAATGGCAGTTCCAGGTTCCTGTTCCCCACAATTATGCCCAAGCTAACCTTTAAAAGAAAAGAACAGAAAAGAAAATTTAGAAAATATCATTTCATATGTGAACTCTGTCATGGTGTTTTTCTTTCTTTATCTTTGTCAGTGTTAATGACACTAGACTGCTAAACTAGAAATTACCATATACACCACTTTGTGCATATTTTTAATGAGAAGGTAAGTTTCTAGTTTTAATCTATGACATTGGTCTAGCCGTCTAGGATGCTCAAGTAATTCAACCCCTGGTGAATCTGTGTGTATTCAATATTGCATTTCTTCCATGCCACATTATTTTTGTATGATCACAATCTATTTAATTTTTCTTTGTTGGCAAAGTATTATGTTTTTATTGTGTTTTAACTAATGCCTCATATTTTGGACTCATTACAACTATGTAGCAATGTCAAGGAGACCAGCAAGCACTTCTCGACGATTTGCAGATGGTGGGAGTATTCCATTTGTGGGATCCTTGCATTCCAAGTCACGGCCATCTCCTTTATTATCTCTCGTACTTGTAGTTGTGGTAAATCTTACTACCTTTACGAGCTCATTATCATAGTTTTTTTACCACTTGGATCATGCTTTTATAGCTGTTTTACATAAACAAGTAGGTATCTCTCTTGGGTATAATGAGCACGAATGGATAACCAGATTGACCATTTATTAATGAATGTATCCTTGTTAGGACCTCGCTGAACAAATTACTATCATTGCTGGTAGCTGAACATACTTAATTAAGATTCTTTCTTTTTGGGTGAAATTTTCAGGGTGTGTTCCTGATAATTGGCTATTTATATAGTGGTTCAGGTTTGTATCGGTTCTTTTAACTTGAATTTTCATTAAAAAAAATCCATCACGTCCATACTTTAATACAAGATGTTGCATTGTTGTAATTTATCTTTTTCCACAACAGGAACCCTGGGGGTAATATATACTTTCAATACTAACTCCTCTATAGTTTTGTACATTTAGCGCTGTGCTTTATTGTTTTCTGCAATCCCTGAACGTCAGTCTTCTTGTATCAGGTGGAAGCATCACTGATAAAGAGGCTTTAATGAAACTTGAAGGTAACTAAGTATAAACTTATGTAATACTTAATCTTGTGCTTCCGGTACTGCAACCCAAGTAACAATATTTAAACTAAAAGCTCTAACAATTTGGTCTGGGACAGGTAAGGTGATTTGACTGTTGTTGTTAGAGCTTGTAAGATACTTTTTTTTTTGAACTTATGAATGGTGCTGTATATTTGTATGCAGCATTTAAAATTTGTAATTCTGCAAATTTATCTTTATGCTTGCCAATTTTACTAGAAGGCTTGATTATCATTTTTATGAAACATAAACGCCAATTTTTATCAACTGTTTTTTATGCCTGCTTATGACAAATCTCTAGTTAGTATGTCAGTATTGCTAACGAAATTTGTCAAATGGGTTAACATTTCCGCTATTAAAGATGCGACATATGTATATGCAGGTGGTGCTTTATGCTCAGTAGAAGTTCAGAGAGCAATGCCTATTTTAAAGAAAGCATATGGTGACAGTATGCATAAAGTATTGCACGTAGGACCCGAAACATGTTCTGTGGTCTCTAAATTATTAAAAGAGGAGGGTACTGAATCATGGGGAGTTGAGCCTTATGACTTAGATGATGCTGATGGCAACTGCAAGAGTCTTGTCCATAAAGGCATTGTGCGTGTGGCTGATATCAAGTTTCCTCTTCCGTACCGCACAGACTCATTTTCTCTTGTCATAGTGTCTGATGCATTAGATTACTTGTCGCCAAAGTACCTTAACAAAACTCTTCCAGAATTGGCAAGGATATCTACCGATGGTTTCGTTATTTTTTCTGGTAAATCTTTTTAAACTTTTTTCTAGATATATTGCAACACAGTTTGCCTATACTCATCTTATAACAACTACAAGTCTAGAATCAGGCTAGGCCATCTGATACTTGTGGAGATCATGTTACATGATGTAGTTGATATCCTTAATCTTCTGCAGTTGGACACTGGCTTTTGTCAGGAAATGTGCAGTTTAGAAAGTTTGGATGCATATTATTTGAAGTTTTGCTGTAAAATATTACTAAAACCTATAATTTGAAAGTCTGCTGAAATTTGAATTTTATATTCAGGTTATCCAGGTCAACGTAGGCAAAAGGTAGCAGAATTGTCTAAGTTTGGTCGTCCAGTAAGTGTTTCATGGATATTGCTCCCTGTTTTTTTACTTTGTTGCTGTGCAATTTTATTAATTTAATATTTTTTTTTTATAAGCTGGTAATAGATACCAAACCATCTCCCCATAACTGCAATATTGACTTTCAAATTTGGCTGCTGCTTAACTAATATAATTAGTAAATAACTGAATAGCCTTGCTGCTTGCGTGGTTTAAATGAGCTGAATTTTGTAATTTGTATCTGCACAAATGTTAGATGTTTGTGCTGCTTCCAAAAAACTTCTTTCAGACTTGGAAAGAGATGCTAGTAAAAAAACTATACTTCCCTCAATATTGATCTACTAGTAATAAGATGCAAAAAGTTTGGGCATTAATATGAACTCGAAAATAGTCAACAGACGAACCTATTTATTTGAATTGTGTTTCTGTGAGATATACATTAAGCAGTTACTTTAGCTTTCTAGCTTGCTTCATTGGACCATCTCATTTACTTGCCCCATAAGATGAATATATAGGTCAAGTGTTAAAGAATAACATGCTGCTCTGTTTTTATTATGAAGGCCAAACTGCGAAACTCGTCTTGGTGGATAAGGTTTTTTGTTCAGACCAGCTTAGAAGAGAATGAAGCTGCTACTAAAAAGTTTGAGCAGGCTGCAGCCAAAAGGTCATACACCCCTGCCTGCCAGATTTTCCATCTCAAATCACATAAATGAAAATCCGAATGCAAGACTTTCTTGCCAAAACAATGCCAACAAGTGTCTTAGCCCCATCAGCTGAATTATATGGTTGCAGATCATAAACCTTATTATGTTCGAATTGCATGGATGGAAACTGTTGGTTGAAAATTTGATTTGTTGGCGAAGATCATGTGCCCGTCACCCTCACTAAAGTGTATCGGTGTAAGTTAGGTCAGTGCTGCCGACTCAACTATAGTTCTATCAAAAATATTTGCAAAAACTATTTATCAACACCATTTATCTGGATAATTGTACTACAGAATTGGTTATGTGTAATTCTTTTAATGATAATTATGTAAAATTTTCCTTCCGACAATTATATTTCTCAATATGCCTATGTTTTTTCCGGTGAAAATAGACTTGAATCTGTCCTGGCAAAAAACGTACTGACCTCATTTGTGTTGGCTATTACTAGACCTGACAATATAATTAGTTAACTATTGGGTCAAACCATATTAACTGGAACCAAATAGGTCGGTTAACCATTTTTATTTATTCAGGTTGGTTAAAGTTTCAACCCATATTTTTTAAAATAAATATAGTTAATTAACCGGTTAACCATTTTTAACCCATATTTCTATTGGATTACACTCCTCTCTCTCTCTCTCTCAGTAACACCGCACTAAACACGCCCACTCATCCCTCGAACTGTATCTATATCTCTTCGATCTCTATCTCTCTATATCTACGATCTCAATCTACTTTCTGTTTTTTGAGGTTTTAAGTTCTGAAAGCCCCCGATCTGCTTCGATCGTGTCCAGATCTCTAGTTCTGGTAATCTTTTCTGCTCAAAATCACTCAATTATGATGTTTAGTAATGTAATTTGCTTGAATTTTGCTGCGGTTAATTTTACATGCTAATAGCTTGATAGGAACTGACCTAAAATAATTCACCAAAACCGATGATTTGGTCTTGTCATCAGAACCATGAAGTTCCACTGATAATCAATTCCTTTGGTCTGTTGTCTGAACTTTGGGATGGCAGTCCTGTTTTGCTGAGATAAAAGAGTACATACCGTGGGACAGAATAAATTTGCCTAAAGTGGATTTGGGGTGTGGTGATTGGTTCGTTAAAATTGGTTTAGGAAGTAAACACGATAAGGGAAATTTCATTTAGTATAAACTTTAGCAATGAAAACTATGATAAGTTATGAACATATAATGTAATTTCTGAGGTTTGCAGTCGAAAGAGGAATCTACGATTCATTTACCAGTTAAGAAGTTTTTCATGTATGTTTTGTGAATGCTTTAATAAGGCCAAATGCTTTAATTTTATGCTTGCGGGGTTTGTAAACAAACTGATACTACCTTTGAATTTGATTGAATTCAATTAGAAAAAATCTAAACCAAGAACATAGGTGTACCTGCAATTATTTTTTGTGTCTGTGAGAGAGAGAGAAAGAGGGTCCATATTGCCATTTGGAGAGGCAACAAGTGAGAGAAAACCCAATGGGGATTAGGTCCCCACAATGTCCTAAGGTTAATAATTTGATATTATTATAACTTCATATGGCTCAGATGTGCACGAGTGAGCCATGATTTTTGGTCTAGTATACAAATCTGCAATTCTTTTTCTGGCATTTACATTTGCGCACAACAGGTTACAGGTGCTTCTGATAACAGGTTGTGTGTGAAAACAGGTTGTATTTACACAAACTCTAGTATATATTTGTGTGTGAAAACAGGTTGTGGCTTTGGATTTTGATAAAGTATTCTGTTATGGAAGAACAAAGTGTATTTACAAGTCCGATCTCTAAACGGAGTGCTGAACAAAGTACGTCTACAAGTACAGGTAACAAACATTCTAAGAAATGCACCTCTTCAGTTTGGGATCAATTTGAAAAAGTTACCATTGATGAAAAATTAAAAGCTAAGTGTAAAGATTGTGATCATATTTATGCATGTGAACATGGTACTAGTAATATGCTTCGACATGTTAGCTTAAAACATGGAAAAGAATTAGTTGATGACGAGTTAGAAAGGGTGCCTTTAGATCAAAATCACTATCGTGAGCTAATGGCAAAGGCTATAATCAAACACAATTATCCTTTCTCTTTTGTGGAACATGAAGGAATTCGTGAAGTGCATCGTTATTTGAATCCAGATGTACAATTTATCACAAGGAATACTGCAAAAGCTAATGTCTTAAGCATAAATAAGAAGGAAAAGGAAAAACTTAAGTATGCTTTAGAATCTATTCCTGGTATGATATGTTTAACATCTGACTTATGGTCTTCTATTACTTTGGATGGGTATTTGTCTCTTACTGCACATTATGTGGATGAGAATTGGATACTACAAGCAAGAATTTTAAATTTAAGGTTTTTAGCTCCTCCACATAGTGGACCTTTATTAGCAGAGAAGGTAATTGGTTTGTTAAGAGAGTGGGGGATTGAGAGGAAAGTGCTCACCATTACTGTAGATAATGCATCGGCAAATAATGGTTTGGTGGATGTTGTGAAGAGTCATTTGAATTTGACCGGTACATTACTTTGTCAAGGGGAATTTTTTCATGTGCGTTGTGGTGCACATATTTTGAACGTAATTGTTCAAAGTGGTCTTAAGATGATTGAAAAATGTGCTAACAAAATTAGAGAAAATGTGAAATATGTGAAAGGGACAAAAGGAAGATTGATAAAATTTGCTGAATGTGTTGCTCAACTCTCATTGAAGTGTAGTAAAAAACTTCGCCAAGATGTTCCAACAAGATGGAATTCAACTTACTTAATGCTTGATAGTGCTTTGACATACAAACTTGCATTTTATCAGTTACAATTAGTTGACTCAAATTTCAAGGATTGTGCAACGGAGGAAGAATGGAAAACAATTGAAAAGATTGCTAAATTTTTGAAACCATTCCATGATATCACTACTCTTTTATCAGGAACTCAATACCCTACCTCTAATCTTTATTTTCAAGGGGTATGGAAGATACATTCTCTTATTTATGATGAGATGGATGATCCAAGTAGCATTTTATATTATATGGCAATTGAAATGAATGCGAAGTTTGAAAAATATTGGGAGTGCTATAGTTTGGTGTTGTCATTTGTCGTCATCTTGGATCCTCGTTTCAAGTTGGAGTTTGTGGAATTTGTTTTTAAGAAACTATATCCAAGGACATACAATGAAAGGGTGAAATCTATTCGTGATAAGTTGAGTGACCTTTATAAGGATTATTGTCGTTTTTCAACTTATTCTTCAACATCCGGTTCATCTCGTCCAACTTTTTATGGAGATAATGAAGATGATATTGATGATATGGATGTAAGTATTGTTTATTTTCTTAATTTTGAAGATGTTTATATATCTATATGTATATATGCTTACTTGTTTATTTTTACCTATTGTGAAAATTTTGTAGGAGTTTGACTCTTTTCTAAGTCAAAAATATGGTTCCGATCGAAGTAAGTCGCAATTGGAATCTTATTTGGAAGAGAGTAGTCTTAATTGAAAGATGCATCTAGATATTCTTAATTATTGGAAAGCAAATAGAAATAGGTATTCAGTGTTATCAGTTATGGCACGAGACATTCTGAGTATTCCGATTACTATTGTTACTTCGGAGTCGTCTTTTAGCATTGGAGGGCATATTATAACCAAGTACCGTAGCTCAATCACCTCTGAGAATGCGGATGCTTTATTGTGTACTCGAAATTGGTTGTATGGCTCAGATGGTAAATATTCAACCATGACTAAGTTAAATGTTAAAATTTTGTTATTTTGACTTTCTTTAGTTGTTGATTTTGGATTTTTTTTTAAATATAGCCACTGGACATGATAAAGAAGAAGAGGAAGAGGAAGAGGAAGAGGAAGAGGAAGAGAAAGAATTAATCGTTGACATCGAGCCTATAGTTATTGGACTTGATACCATGGAAAGTAGGGTGGATTAAGAAAATTACACAATTTGGGTGAGCAATTATATTATTTAAAGCATGTATACTATATTTGATCTTGTTATGCTGGTTTAAAGTCCTTTTCCATCTCTATCTCTTCAAGGAGATTCAACAATATGCTTGTCATGTTATTCAGGTTATTGCACTTACTGGTTATAGAGGTCTGGTTGATGTTATTTCACAATTTGGAAGTCACTTTTGCACATTTCAGTGTAGATGCCTATAAAAGGAGTTGGCTTAGCCCTCTGGAATTGACTTTGGGAAAATATATGTTTTGTAATGTTAAATTTTAATATGTCTGTCTAATTAATTAAATTTTAATATGGTCTATAGAATTATATGGTTTAATATGTCTGTTTAATTAATTAAATTTTAATATGGTCTATAGAATTATATGTTTTGTAATGATTTTGGCTCATTCGCAACTTATACACCAACACAAAATTGATTAATTCAACAATGATTAGCGATAATTTTATTAAAATAAACGTAGCCAAATTAATAATAATTATGTGACAACATTTAATTGATTAGTGATAATTTCATTTATTAAAATATATAAACATAGCCAAATAATAAGTTTATAAATTAACGTAAGAATATTAATTTCACAGCTTCAAAGGGATCAAATAAATAATTAAAGGCGTTAGCGGCTGAGAATTGCATAGATTAAAAAAAAAAAAAATTAATTACCCTTGTATCCGTCTCTCTATCTATAGTATATATTAATTTTATTTTTTAAAAGTTTTATTTAAAAATCAAAACATCTTAAAATGGTTAATATGGTTTTTAACCATAATCATATGGTTCCAACTCACATAACCCATATTAAAAATGGTTAATATAATTTTAGTTCTTAAATGGAATCATAACCATATTTTAAAAACCAAAACCAACCCATAACCATATTTTGTCAGACCTAACTATTACTTGTGCAATTTTAAATATACTTTCTCCTTCTCCATCAATTTTCTCTCTCTGTTTTTTGGGTTCATGTCCTTGTTGAAAGAAAAGCCATTTGATCTTTTAACTTATATTTTCAAGATACAGCATCAAGTTACAAATTCTTATGTAATACTCCTTTGAGATTTTGAAGTATTGGTAACGTAAATATTTTGTGGATCACTTATTTAAATATAGATAGGTCATAATAAATACTCTATCCCTTTTATTTAAAATTAGAGATACATTTAACGACAGTTTTAAAGAATTATTTTATATTCTCAAATACTCTTATATTAGCTTGAAATTCAGTTTGGATAGTTTAATATTGAAAATAATGATAAATTAAAATATTATGTCACTACTTCATGGTGCTAAAATAGAAATATGTATTTAATTTTGGAAAATATATCTCTAATTTTAAAATATAGAGAGTATATTAATGTGTGTTTAGTAATTTTTATAGATATAAGAAATTTATTTCCTCACTACAAAATACTAATTAAAAGAATACATAAAAGCAACTAAACTTAAATAATTGAAATTTATTTGGGTATGTAATAATTGAAAATGTTGGGCACTTAAAAATTCTAAGGGAATAAATCTCGCACATAATTTTCTAAGGTAGTAAAATCTAACATTCAGTAATAGGACTTAATATAATCAAACAGTATTCAATTATTAATGAGAAGCAGTCTCAAATTTTTCCAAATTTATACTTTTATATAATCAATAAACTATATATATATATATATATATATATATATATATATATATATATATATACATACATACGATCCGGATCTTAAGCTCACTCCTTATTCAACTCACCCGAGCTCACCTCCCTTTTAGCGACGGACCCGGCAACGGTTCGATCATACAACTGTCGTCTATACTTTTAGTGACGCTATATGTTGTCTGTCGCTAAAAGTATAGACGACAGTTGTATGACCGAACCGATCCGTCGCTAAAAGGAAGTGAGCTCAGGTGAATTGAATAAGGGGTGAGCTTACGATCCGGACTATATATATATAGCAAAGTCTCAAATAATTTTATAATTTTATTTAGTCATTTTAGTTGGTCACGAGTCATACCGAGTCAATTCTTCAAGACTCTTTATTTTTTAATATAACATATAATCTTTTTATATACAATTAAATGTATACAATTATCTTCAATATTATATATATATATATATATATATATATATATATACATAACGGATCTAAAACACTTCTCTTAAATAATACTCCTTTATTAAAATACGTCATTTTAGAGATTATTTTAAAATATAAAATAATATTAAAATAGAGTAGTCCCACTTGCTTTTCTTTTATTTATAAAAATGCTATCCGCGGCCCCACTTATTTTTAAAAAAAAAATCATCAAAACGACGAAATTTTAATAAAGAAGTACTATTTAAAAGAGTGTTATTTGAGGGAAGTGTTTTAGATCGGTCCTCTCTATATATAGGAAAAAATATATATACACACATGCGTAGTATACATTCTACTAGGACGATGATTTTTTGGGTTTTGCCATAGTTATTTTGGACTACGGCGACTGGTGAACCGTCGTCATAGTCCGACTGTATAATACATAGATGTGTGTGTGTATATATATAACCCATATATATATAACCCATACATATATTATGTTAATAAAAAATAATAAATATATCCACTAAAAATATTAAATATTTATAAAAAAAATTGATATAAACTAGCCCTAGAGGAAACAAGCACTTTCTGTAATAAAAATTAAAAAAAGAAGAATAAAAAATAAAAGAGGCAGCACGAACTCTGAGCACAAGAAACAAGAACTGTGGGCGCTTACGCGCGCCTGAACTGAGAACAGGAACCTCCATGGCCGACGCTAGAGACCATTACCATTCTAAGAGAAAACATTCTCTCTCCACCGTCACTTCCTCTTGCTACAATTCATATCTGTTCATTTCTCTCCTCTGCTTTGCCTCTCTCTTCCTCGCTTTCTGTCTCTTCAGAACTTCTCCCTCCACGCGCCACCACCACCACCACGCCGGAGGTATCTTACCTTCCGAGACGAAGAGCTCACCGTCGTGCGATTACTCTGATGGAAGGTGGATCTACGATCCGACTGTCAGATCTCCGCGCTACGATAACACATGTAAAGAGATATACAAAGGCTGGAATTGCCTTGCCAGTAACAAATCCAACGCTTTTGATATTGTCAAGTGGCGCTGGAAGCCTAATCACTGTGATCTTCCCCAATTCGATCCTCTTCTGTTTCTCCAATCATACAGAGACACTAACATTGGTAAGTAATGCAGTTCGAAATTCTATGTTTTACTCCGAAGTCCGAACTTTGTTCAATTCTAGAGCCTTTTTTGGTAAAACTAGAGATTTTTGGTTATTGTGGCTTTTGATTGTTTTGAAATTTAGAAATTCGGGTGATCACTTTTATGTTAGTTAATAAAGTTAAAACCTTTACTTTGAGTACCTCATGAAACTGAACAATGTTAGAATTTATAGGCAACTGTGGTGTGTGGATATCGATTAATCATGGAAAGCTTAGTTGCGACTGCCCTTGTGGTGTTATTTAATCTATACCTTGTTGAATTTGATATTTTCTGAGGATATTAGTTGACGTAATAACTTAAGTTTTAACTGCTTCCCCTCAAAATTGGAGCTCACTTTTGAAGATCAAAGTCAGTAATGAATGTTAGGATTTTTAACATAGTTACATAATCAAAGGTCAAGTTCAAAACTTTACTTAATATAAAAAGATTTAGTACATTGATTATGAAAATAGACTCTTGTTTTTGGGATATCCAAAGAGGAAAGTTATCTGAATTAAGACAGGTGAGTATTTGGAAATAGAAAGCAATGCAAACTAAAAGAATCCAGTTTTTGCTTTCCTTTCGGTTTTACGTTTCTCGAGAATGTAAACGGTGAACAGTTTCCATGAAGACTTTTTTTTATTACAGTTTCGTTGTTGTAGGGAGAGTCACTATATTAATGATGAACACAACTACCTAGAGAGCTCAAGGGACCTACTTCTCAACAGAGCACACTGCAGACTTTTAACAAAAAAACATATACGTTAAGGTTAACAGACACTATAGACACTTCAGTTACTGGGCCAGATCCAGTTAAACAATTTGTGAGTAAATACCCGATATTGACAACTAAGCCAATTCCTAGAATTTCTAGGACTCTGTGAAGTCTTGCTTGCATAAGGTCTTCCATTTCTTCCAATTTCTAGGAAGATATACATATTTATGTCTACTTATTATAATAAAGTTAAATTTCAGTCAAAGGTTGGACTTGTAAATGGGACTTTTTTTTATTTTTATTTTGGACAAGGGAGTATTTAATTTGTCTTGTAGGACTGATTGCATAGTGTTAGTATGCTACTTTTAGACCTTATGCATGTTTTGCAGTGCAGGATTTGTTGGTGACTCCTTGAATAGGAATATGTTTGTTTCTCTTTTCTGCACTTTAAAACGAGTATCTGGTGAAGTGCGAAAGTGGCGTCCTGCTGGAGCTGATCGTGGCTTTACCTTTCTTCAGTACAACCTTACTATTGCGTATCACCGGACAAATCTTTTGGCACGTTACGGTAGGTAAGCCATGTGTAAGCATGATATTTATATTGAAATACCTGTATAAGCATACCGGAGATTATTGTTAACTACAATAATTGAACATTACTTACTGTTATCTTTCTACACTTCCACCAATATGGACATGACAATTGGTTGGCATATTCTTCTATACTTACTTTTAGTTGAATATCAGTGTCATTTTTATTAATCAATTTGGGTTCACATTTCTGTTTTTGCTGAGTGTGGCCCCTATCCAGCTCCCTTTGAAGCTTCTATTAAGCATCCTATCAAATTTATTCCTAGTATAGATATTTTGCATCCAATCAAACGAAACATTAACTTGGTCTATTCGATTTGTGATTTTACCAGCAGTGACTTCAGCCTTACAATCAGCTAACATCATGCATTTTTTTGGCATTGATTCATTGATCTTTGTCAACCCAGTATGGGGTCGGTAAAAAGACCTCACTCAAATGCCTGACTGAGCATAGGTTATTAAGTTAGTTCAGGGTGAACTATAGTAGGTCAGAAATGCCTCTAATTGAGGTTAAGGTTTGCCAAATCTCGATCTGGCTCAGTACGTCTTGATCTGAAATCCTGTCTGTTTCTGTTATTAATGCATTTCAGAATGTATCCCATAATGTAGACTGTTTGTTACATTTAGGAATTATAACCCAGGCATGCTTCATTCCTTTATTATGCAGATGGTCAGCCAATGCCAATGATGGAAAGCTGGAATCTCTTGGGTATAAAGAGGGCTATAGAGTTGATGTTGATACACCTGAAGGAACATGGGCAGAAGCTCCAGCTTTCCATGATATTATCATCTTTAATACAGGACACTGGTAAAATCTTTTTCCTATAGGAATCCAATATGATGTAGATTGTGCCGCCAACATGACCATTTTGGATTACTTTTTCCTCCTTCCAATGCATTCATCTTCCTCTATGCTTAGTAACAGAGTTGTAAATAAATATTAAAGAAAGCTTTGATATGTGGACCATCAAAGCAGGCAACTGTCGGTTTACCTGGTTGGAAGAGAAGTACCTGTTGGTTGGGATCTGTATATTCCCGAATCTGGCATACGTAGTTGGCAGGAACAAGTTGTTCTTATATGTTATACTGAATCTCTTAAATACTTGGAAGGGAGAGACGAACGGGCTAGCACCTCCTAACAAATGCAATTTGATCTAATAATTTCTTCCCTTTATACTAGGTCGTTATCTGGTAGTGTTGCTCAATAGACCTCTTATATCCAGGTAGTTCTTACTAGTTTTTTGACTTTTTATTCTTATCGTAGGTGGTGGGCTCCTTCAAAGTTTGACCCTTTAAAATCACCTATGCTTTTCTTTGAAAAGGGTCTGCCAGTGGTGCCCCCAATATCTCCTGATGTTGGCCTTGATATGGTTTTAAAACACATGGTATGATACCATTCTTTTTTGCATATTAAAATATAACTTATGTTTGTTAAATTAAGACATAAAATAAGGCTCCAATTGACTGATTATGTTGGGTATAATAAGTTTGTGGTTTAGAAAGACCAAACAAGGTTGCCCATCTACGCGCTCTCAAGTTTTGATGTTCCATATACTTAAAAACTAGAATTTCATGTATGTCGAGTTTTTATAACTTTATAAAGTATGGCGTAATTCCTCCATTTACTAATGGAATGAGAATTGTAGAATTTCTGTTCCCAAACTCAAAAAGCTGGTCTAAATAAATAGATTGAATTGTTAAGGCACTACAATAATTGTAGTTTTGACGTTCTTTTGCTAGGTTGCTTGAGTTCTACAATCTTGTGATTAGGCTACTAAGGGTATCTACAGTCTGCTCTAATTGCTAAATTTAATTTAATTTAATTAATATTAGTGTATATATGGAAATCCTATCGTATAACAGAAAATGGAAGTGAAAAGAGATGGTGCGTATATCTTTTCTGTTAACTGTTGGATCAGAAGCCTTTCTAATCACCATTAATTGTCACATGGCACTTTGTTTTTATGTCGTCAAAATTGGCAGGCTGTTTCTGGAGAGAATTGAGTACTTAAAGAAGTACTTGGATGTGTTAAGGTGCTCCAATATTTTGGACCTTAATATCATGGTGAATTAGATAGTTCAACACCTTTCATCCCACCATGGAGCACTTAATTGACTGTCAAAAGATATTTTTTTAACGTGTATAAGATTTGGGATACTTGTAAAGTTCAATTATTATGATAATCTTATATGAATCGTGATGATATCATACTTCATACCTCATTTTTGTGATCTAACGTGGGTAGAAATTTGTATGGAAAATAGGTTTTCTTTGGGCTGGTTTCTATAGATTTTGGCAATTCTTGGTAAAGTAGGTCCTGCTTTAAAATATATTTTGCTTTTGATTAAAGAGGGATCCCATTAAAGATCTTGACTGTGGTCATAGCCCTTTGTGTAGTTCCAGGATTTAGTCACATATGCAATCTTAACAACTAAAATAGTTGTTTTATATATATATATATATATATATATATATATATATATATATATATGGGGAGTGATCTATTGTCAAAGTTGGTTGGGATCCCCATCCATCCAACACAGATCCTACTATTCATTTATGTGATTAAAAATGCATTCGCATAACTGTTATACGGATGGTGAACCCTATCTACACAACAGTTGTGCGGATGAGATCCCATCCATCCGCACAACTATTGTGTAGACGGGATAAATTTTAGGTCATTCGATCTTTTTTTTAAATGGTCAGAGATGAGTTGGATAATAGGGACTCCTATATATATATATATGTGTGTGTGTGTGTGTGTGTATTAATCCCAAGGGGTGGGAGAAATAATAAGAGGCCTTGAGGAATAACCTCAAGGTCACTGGTTCCAATCCCAATACTTGGGGTCGAGCATGCTTATAAAAAAGACAGATATTTTATAAGTTACAAGTTTATAACCATAAGCAAGGAAAACAATTCTTTCCTGGTTTATCAAAGTATTAATTTCTAATTTGAAGATAAACATTACCAATATCATATTGGGGATCCCAAATCAACTAGGATATTAACAGTGGACAATCCTGAGAGGAATATAAATTATAATCAATTCATGTTTGTTTTCAAATTGCATTGTCCATATCTTCTCAAATTTAATCTGCATTTTATTTATAGATTTCATTTGTGGAGGGAAAAAAGCGACCTGGCACAATTTTATTATTTCGTACACAATCCCCTCGACATTTTGAAGGAGGCGACTGGGACCAAGGTGGATCTTGTCAGCGTTTACAGCCTTTGATGCCTCAACAGGCAAGTTTCAGTGCACTGTTTTAATTTCAATCATTATCATTGTATTTTATACTTGACCATTGTTGGTAATCATCACTTGCATATGTTTGTTTGTTCCTTGTCACTTTCTGCATCATGTATTTTTGAAGTTCTGGTTCGGGTTCTTGTTAAACTTCCAGGTTGAAGAACTTTTCTCTCTGAAAAATAATAGAACAAACGTGGAAACACGCCTCGTCAACCAGCACCTATACAAGGCCCTCAAGGGCTCTACCTTCCATTTACTGGATGTCACCTACATGAGTGAATTCAGAGCAGATGCCCATCCGTCTACCGCTGGCGGAAAGAAACACGATGATTGCATGCACTGGTGCTTACCAGGGATGACAGATATCTGGAATGACTTGTTCGTTGCACAATTAAATAATGTCGCCTGAAATTTTGCTATTCCTAGCCTCAAATTGCTTTCATTTGGTTTCTTGAAAGTTGCATAAGCAGTTGCTGTTGGGAAGAGATTGATTATTTTGGGTTCCAAACACCACTGTATTACAAATAGTTAGCTTGTACAGCCACCAGAATGCTTTAGGGTCATGTTTGTTTGTAAAGATTATACTTGAGATAAAATTATTAATCTCAACTGTCTTGTTTTTTAAATTTAGACTTAGGACTATTAGTCTTAAGATTATAAAATGGCTTAATAGTCTTGACATTATAATTATAATTCTAAAATTATAATTTATAGTGTTGGGATTATAATTTTTACAAACAAATATAGCCTAAAAAAATATTTGCTAATTATTATCCATCATCAAATAATTTTAAAAATGACAAAATAATGGTCTCTGTCTCCATTGAATTATAAACATACTAATATAAAATATTCCGTAATAATAATAAATTAGTATAAATAATCTTATTTTGCTTATCATTTTTGTTAGCAAGCTTACTCAAGCGTTCCAACAATTTGAATATACATATGATCAAGAATAAAAATTATAGACTCTTAGCACCACCTTTTATTTTTTTATGATGATTTTGTGATCCATATATATTTCAAAGTCACTAATGTTGATGGTATTAATTCAATCAATTTTCATTGGCAAAACATCATCAAGTCAAGAGGTATAAATCCTATACGTGTGCTGCAGCCCCATTCTAGATGTTGGGTTAATTTGTGGGGTCAAATTCATGAAATTATCCTATTTAAATTAGGAGTACTATTTTAATTTGGATTGCTTATTTTTCTCTAAATTGAGTTGGACTTGGAGTTGTACTTAGATTTGTTCAACACGTGAGCGGTTTTGGCCAAATCTTACAGGGACTGTGAATTGATTTTCAAAAGCAAATTGGGCTACGGAAAATTGGAAAGCTCTGCTTTTGGGAGTAATACACGGAACAGAGAGGAAGAACAAATCAGTGAGAGCAAAGAAAAAGTATAGAAAATTGAGAGGGTTTTTTGTGAAGGTTTATTCACGGTTGTCATCAATTTTTCGGATCAATTAATTGCTTGAAGACTTTAGTTTATTCGGAAATTTTGGGTGGTGTGGTAATTTGAATTTTCACTCAAATTGAGGTATTCTTGTATTCTCTCAATTTCTTAATATTTCAAGTTTTTAGTTATAAAACTTGGAAGGACTTTGTATTCAAAGTTGATTATAGTGGAATTTTTAGAGTTTGGCTCGTGATTTTTACCTCTTAGTTTTGGAGAGTTTTTCACGTAAGATTTGTTGTCTTGTGGTTGACTTATTTTTCGTACTATTATTTTTTGTGGTTATAATTTATTTGGTAGAATTGCATTATTTGTTTACCGTGATTTATTTAATTTATCAAGACAAGTATAATTGGAGGAGTTTTTCCAACACTAGATGCAGTGAATTTTTTTTGAAGTTTGCAGTGAATATCATTTTCATTTGATTGATCTTCTGCAAGTTCTTGTTGCTTTGTCCATTTGTACTTCTTAATAATATTTTAAATATAAGTTTTATTTGTATTATATATTTGTGTGTGTGTGTATATATATAATGTATATAATAAAACTGTATTATATATTACTATAAAATTAATATCATGTATAAATGTATTATGGATATATCTTAGACTTTTTTCAGAAAATATTCTAAGGAAACATGACACGTAAATTTTGAGTATTTCTTCCGTTAGTACGCAGTTGGTGAAATTAACAACGGTTAGGTGGTGTTTGTTTACCACTTATTACCTCTGAAAACTCTTCATCTTTTTCGTTCAGACCCAAATAATTATTTGATAAAAAATCTGTCACATCTGTAAGCCTCTATTTCGATAAGACATGGAATCAAGTCTAGATGGAAGAGAGGAACATTTGAACTCTTTATTACAAGAATACCCTCACAAATTTATCTCATTTGTCTTTTTCTTCTCTCCTCTGTTCTTGCAGCCCACCAAGTCGCCGGTGATAAAGCTCCATAGATTCCGGCGAAGATCAATTAATGGAAAGCTCCGGGCTCTATGAACCGATCCAAAGCTATAGCTGTAAAACAAAGCCATGACTGCTCACAATGAAGTTAAATAAAAACCAAATCACATCTACATCTCAAAATTTGGGCAATTTTTTAAAACAATAAAACCTGGATGCAGCAACTTTACCGATTGAAAATATACTTCCCAGTAATTTCCAAACCTAAAATTATATAAATATATATATGATGGAAACACACAAATAGTTCAGATGTTAAAATAAATAGGAACAGAAAAGAAATACTACCTTAATCAATGACAAAGGAGATATAGATTTGTATGACATCATCTTAATATTTATTTATATAATTAAAATGTTTGAGTAAAGCTAATAATTTGATTGTGTATATTACAAGGTTAAAATCGTAAAATACAGTTATTCAGATGTTTTAACAATTTTAATTACCAAACAGCTTTATAAGTTCAGATGCAATTTCATTCAGATGATCTAATTTATTATGACGTCATAACCATTCAGAACTTAATTACTTAATTTTATCAAACACCACCTTAGTCTACATAGAAGTAGCCATTTTATATAGTTTATAATTTTTATAATTATATTATATACAATGCCAAATTCAATTAGTTCATATCAGTTTTGAGTTTAAAAATATTTCAAATTCACTTCAAAATTGATCACATATTAATTAGAGACTAAGGGAGGATAAAATTCCATGAATCAAGATGATGTGTTTCACATGGTATTCTCTATGTGGGCTCAAGTAAAGATTAACATATGATTTAAAGAATTAAATGAAAGACGAAAAAGTCGAAAATAAATGACGGAGACAACAATAAATGAACAAAAAAAGGGGAATACCTTATACCTGTTCTTCTCCATTTTGCAATTCCTCAATTATCTCGGTATTATTCGTAGATTTTTCTCTTCCTCAACTCATACGGAATCCTAATTTGAGGACTCCAAAACCCTAAAGAGAGGGCCTTTTAATTAATTACGTTATTACTCAATAATAAAATATGTTATCCTAATTTGATCAAGCCGGTAATAGTATCCTGTACTCAATCTATTTGGAGTAGCCAAAATATATAACTATATAACATGATGCATGAATTGAGATGTCCAATAAACCTCTTTTCAGGTAACTGAGCCTAGTCGTAATTATAAATTATGGAGTAATTATATATGCGTAATAGTCCATTAATATATACGTTTTCATGAAGGATAACATTCCTTGACTTAAGCTGCAAGTAGTTTCTTCTTTAAGACAAGTAAATGACCAAGTTGTATCTATCTAAATCAAAGTGATGCTCAATTTTTCTTATTTTAATTAGTCTAAAAAGCCACAATATCCCCATAGGTGAAAGCAAAGTTTAATATATATATATATATATATATATATATATATATATATATATATATATATATATATATATATATATATATATATATATATGCATGTAAAGGGGGATGTATATATATAAAAGGTGACTTTAGGGTTTGCTTAAACTGGTAATTCATTCTATATAATTAAGTCCACTTTTGCACATAATATATACTAATTCGAACTTTGTTTGTTTAAACAACAATATATAATAATCTTAACTATATAACTGGCACTTCATTTCACCCCTATAAATACCCAAATAAACACCCTTTGTCCCTCATCAAATAACCTCACAATTTCCATGCAAAGACCAAAAACATGTGTTCACCAAAAATCCCTCTAGCTCTTCTTTGTTTCCTAACCCTAGGAACCCTAATTCATCACTCCCATGCCCAAAACTCACCACAAGACTTCCTCAATGCTCACAACACTGCCCGTGCCCAAGTCGGGGTTGGGCCATTGACATGGGACAAAACCGTGGCAGCCTATGCACTGAACTACACTAACTCGAGGATTGGAGACTGCAATCTCGTGCACTCAGGGGGAGCGTACGGTGAAAACCTAGCAAAAGGCACCGGTTCCTTTAGTGGAACCGATGCGGTTAAATTGTGGGTTGATGAGAAGGTTGATTACAATTATCCCACCAATACATGCGCGGCCGGGAAGGTGTGTGGGCACTATACTCAGGTGGTTTTGAGGAATTCGGTAAGGCTAGGGTGTGCTAGGGTTTTGTGTAGCAACGGGAACTGGTGGTTCATTACTTGTAGCTATGATCCTCCGGGTAACTACATTGGACAGAAGCCTTATTAGACAAAAACTATATATCTAGTAAATTATATATATATATATATATATATATATAATGGTATTAATTAGATAGGAGTATTAATTTTGCATGCATGTGATGAATAAATTAAATTGTTATCAATATTAGTAAGTATGTATAAGGTGGAGAATAAAATGTTATTTGATTGGTAATTAACTTAGTATTGAGTGCCATTACTGTTAATTTGTTGTACAAGTGAAGTGCAGTTGATCAAGTTTTCTTGCTCAAAACTTAGTTGGAGAGAGCAAACTAGCTAGAATACTTAATTAGCCTTCATCTACATATATGAAATGTTCTTTTTTTTTATATTATTTAATTTCTGCTATGAAATGTACTACTATATTTAATTTATACATAGTAAAGGAATAATAAATTATTTGGCTGCTTTAAGAGACGGTGTAAATGATTTCTTATTGACAAACAAGCAAAAACATATATATATATATATATATATATATATATATATATATATATATATAAAGGCTGCTAAAACTGACATCTTGATCACGTTTATACGTTCATTTACAATAATATGAAGGATAAGAAATAATTTATAAAATGCAAAAATCGACTGACTAGTGTGGCTAGCTGGAGTTGCTCGGATTAGATTGATCAGTTGCATTGATCAGTTGTTATACATATTAGAAAATAATTATTTACAATTTTGGTTATGATTTGTCCAATTAAACACAAGATCTAAGATTTGTAACAGTAAATTGTAAATAATTACTACATGTGGTTTACACAGTTACTTATAGTTATCTGTAGTTTAAGAGTGAACTTTTTGCCACGTGTGATTTCATAAACGTAGCATATTCTCACTCCACTCCACCGTTAACTGTGTTAATAACAAAAGCTAAGGTGTGTAAGTACGCTGCTACCCTTCACGTATATCTAGAAATTAAGATGGCTCTAATCAAACATTATACTCAAAAATTAAATTGATCTAGGATCTTTTGGGCAGTTGTTGCTGTCTTTCATTTAGGGCTGGCTAGCTTGAAAAAAGTATTGGGAAATCATAACTACAAATTAGAAGGTAATTTGAGTAAGAACATAGGCAAAATTGATGGGTAATCTTTTAAACAAAAGTTGAATGATACATGCATCAAGCAAAGTTAACAAATTTCTTCTATTTCCTCCACAATATATCTGTGCTTGGTGAAGACATGATGATATCTATAAAAAAAAAAATCAAAGTTTTTGTTAAACAAGTTAACAAACACAAATGAAAATTAATAGTACGATCTTTGTTCCGAATTATAAGATCATATTATTGACTTTTAAAAGTCAATTTCAGATATTTTCAAACTTAAAATTGAGTTGATTCATTCAAAATTATGAAAAAATAAATCTTACAATGAGGTACTTGTTTGATAGTTTAGAAATTTCATCATCGTATTTGTATCGACTAAAATTAAAAGAATTCATGTCAAATTTTGAGTTTAAAAATGTCTTAATTTGATTTAAGATCTTTTATTTTGGAACAGAGATAGTATATAAAATTAAATAGCACTTACCTTTGAGAGATAAAAGTTGAAAATATGTTGGTGTGATTTTGCTTGGTAGTTGATTAGGAACCAAAATAATTTAATCAAAGTTGAGATAATTTGGGGACAAAAATGACCTTTTAAAGAAGAATCTAGACATTGAAGCTAAATACTCATCACTTGATTTTAGGCAAGTGGAGTGCACTCTCGATTAACTTGGACGTAATTGAGTAACTTTGTCATGTTTATAAAATCACATGTAGTCGAAAGTACACTTTTAAATTACTTACCAAACAAGTCTTAAACCACTATTTATTTATTTACCATTAGAAGAACAGAACAAATGAATTTTACTAGTACTAGTACTAGTATATATTCTTCAATTAATTTTGCTCAATACTTGGGAAGAGAACACTCCTTTGGAAGGTTGTTTTGAAATCTATTGTCATCTTGACAATAGTCATATATGAGGTGGTATTTCCTGACCCATTTGAACCACCTTCTTTGTGCCCATGTTAATGAGCCGGAGCTCTCCTTATTCCACCAATTTGTAGAGCTATCTGCCCTGCACAATCTTGCATTCCCTTTCCACACACAAGCATCTATTGTGTAGTTTCTGAATGAGGTTATGAAGGGACCCTTTGACCAATCAATCTTGTCTTTTCCCCCTCGTGTCGCCCAGCTGTCCCCGTTCCATACGCTGATTTTTATGCCCATTGGCTGCCACCTTGGAAATGCAACTCCCTTGTCTGCATGGTTTCTATATGTCCTTACGGGAACAAAATCCACAAAGAATCTACAAGAAAGAACATATATACATGCATATAAAGTTTGGATGGCAAATTTCTCAAGTGAAAAACTAATTTTTGGTTTTAGGATGGAATTAATTGGCTTACGTACACAATTTGGTGAAGGTTCCATAGGATAGAATAGGTATGGAAGTCCTTCGTTGGATCAAACCACAAATGAATCCTCTCCTCTCTATTGTCAAATCCATCAGCAAAGATATTTGTTTGAAGAATATAAGGTTCCCCGGCCACATTGCCAAGGAACTCAAAATCTATTTCATCGTGATTAGGTTGATCAGATGTAAGCTGCATTAACAGAACACCGCACCGCACTTGATAAGAATTTAGTGCCCCAAAAACACACACACACACACACACACACTAGATGAGAGTTGCATGTGAAAAAAAGAAGTGATTACATAAAATGCTACAACTGTGCCTGCTGAATGACCCGGTATCAACTTAATTGGCATGTCAATCTGTCCGAACAAGAACATGTCATTGGATGCAAATCCAGTACCTAAATTATACAGACAAAAATTAAGAGAGATGAATAGCAAAATGTACGTTATGCAATCATATATATATATATATACATACATATATCCACCTGATTCTTGATCTAGCTTCAAACTTCTTTCGTGGCCATCAGCAGAAGTATTAACATGGTTAGGGGACCATGTCACAAAGAAATCCTTATTGAAATCGCCCGTTGAAACAATTGAGGCTAATGAAATATGGATCAAATTGACAATAAAAATCCCGGCCAAGGCCATAATTCTTATAAAATTGTTCATGTCTTTTTTGGTATTAGTTAATTTGAATTGGAAGTTGATAAAGAGAAGGCTGTGAAATTATATATAAATATTGCATGGCATGGTGGTGATATGTGAAGAGAACAATGGAAAAAAGATGTCTTAAGCAAGAATGCCTTTAGAAGGAAGCAAAGGAAAATTAGTCTAATATTTGTGGCTTTATAAGATGTTGTTAGTTAGTTGGTTAAGAATTTAAGCATTATTAGATTAAAAATTGTCAAATCTTCCATCTCAAGGTATAATTAACATACCATAAGGAATAAAGCCTAACCAGCAAATATTTATTCATTATGCCATAATCTGCACTAACCTTAATTTAATTTTAAGTTGTAATATTAAAGATTGTAGTTTTATCCATATTCATTATAATTTGTGTTACATATTCCAAGCTTTAACCATATGCTAAGGCATTAGGCTTTATATGCAGAAGGCTTTTTGTATATCTCTATGGCAGAAAGCGATCTACTGGCAAGGGAGTTCTTTTCCCTTCTGCTTTTTGTTTCAGAATGACTGATCCTTTACGTTTCTTTCTCATTACCCCTTGAGAAATTCATGTATTCTTTTCCTCTGTTTTGATCTTTAATTTTGTTGGGCCTTTTGGTATGAAAATAGAAAAGTGATTTCCATTGAAATCATTTTACAAGTTTATGCAAATTTAAGTTTGGTTTTTTCGAAAAATGACTAATCCTTTTTCTACTTTGATAAATCGTTTTCTTGAAATAAGTCATTTATATAAATATTAATCATAATGCCAATTACAGTATCTTAAAGAGCAAGCATATTTATATTACGGCATTATGGTATGATTATTATAGTGCAAAACGGGATAATTAAGTAGTAACAAGTATCAAAAAAGGCATTTAGTATTAGAAAAGGGGGTGACGGTAGCTTTAATCCAAATCCAACTTCAAATCATCATTAGTTGTGTTGTGTAATTTAATTGCAAAAACTAATCTCAAACAGAGTATGTCGGCTCAAATTTGACCCAAATGCACACCATGCTCCCATTAATCGAAACCAGGATTTGATCTTAGGGGGCTAATAATTTTTTTAACATCATAATATATATTCATCATTAAAAAGTAAAGTCCTATCATTATAAAACATATTTTTACTAAAACAAAGATAATGTAGTAATAGAATTTGCTTTGACAAAGATAACAAAACATACAAGTATTCTAAATGAGTTTTATAGAATGACAACGGTATTCTGTCAAAACAGTTCTTTAAACTAACATTAACAGGTTATTTTTCTTAAAATAGATTTCCCACTTAACTTAATTCATACAAATCATTTAATTAGCTATATATAATGTCCTTACACTTATTCTTAGCATCAATCTCCACTCAATTTCAACATTTGAACAAAACAGTCTCTATTAAGACTTTTTAATAAACACCATACGTGCGTCCATTTCCAAAACAGAGGTCAGAGATGTTTGCACCTATTCTTATGCTATAATTTCCTCTCTTATTGCTCCGCACGACAACAACAAAGTTCCTTTACTAATACTTAGATAACACAGTAACAATTTGCATTATATCAACTACTTTATTATGAACTTTCTACTACTACTTTTTAACTTCATACGTAACACCATAAACATAGTACTAACCTTAATCTTGTTTTGAATGGAATGATATTATATCATCTTCAGCCCCTTCCTTGCTCAGCACAATCAAAACAACAATCCATTTTAATTCCTTGCTTAATTCGGTAGTTCCAGCCAGAAGAAAAGAAGTTGAGTATGAACAAGTGGGTGTTATAAAATTTTCAAATCTTGAGGGGTATTGCCCCCTCCAGCCATACTATGGTTTCGTCCCTGAGCTTAAGGTCCTTTTGGGAACTCTCAATAATTTTCTGGCAAAAGGATGGGAATTAAAAATATTAGGAAAAGTTGGGTACCTAATTAAATGTTTTATTGATTGAGGTACTTATTTTACCTAATTTACAAATTAAAGATACCATATATTTTACAAGTAAATTGCATATTTTAGAATTATTATTAAAAAGAGTCTTATTCATATATATTAGCACCCACTGCACGCACACGTGTGTAAAGAGTAATTTGAAAGAAGGTAAAAAACTACAAAATTTTATGCAAGCCGAATTTTCTCTCGCTTTTTATATTAAATAAAAAATTTATATTTTATATAAATGTCTTTTTAATAACATAATATATTCAAGTTTACTATTATCAACACATTACTAAACTATTAATTTGTTGTATATATAATTATATCAAAATTGCCACACCACATACTTATCATATGAAATAGGACAACATCTCGTTATCACCAGAAGTGGAACTAGGGAGGGCGGGGCATCTGACCCTCATAACAAAGGCGGTCCAAGCGGAATTAGGGGAGGGGGGAGGGGGGAGGGGGGAGGGGGCAATTGCTTCGGGCCTTTCGGGGACTCAGTCTTTTTTTTCAATTTTCCGTTCTTCGCTGCAACACATGTTTTTTTTTATAACATAAAACAACGTCGTTTCATTAAAAAAAACTAAAAAAACTAAAAAACTAAAAAATTTATATCATCTTATCAGGGCCATCAGGTAGGAATTGTATTGGGGGAGGACGAGTACATATTGTCCAGTAATTAATACAGTACATTCCATAAAGCCACTTCTTAAGAATAATTGTCCATCATCTAATATGTATTAATTACATTACATTTGTGACGCCCCCAAAATAGGTATACAACACCCATTCTGAGTTGCCAAAATACATGGTACAGAAACAACTACATCTTTATTATTACAACACAAGAACTGTGAGTTTAAATACAAATATTGTCATTTAGACAATATCCACACTCAAATAAGTCCTCATTACAATTATTGATACATTATTTCACAAAAATGGTGAGGACTACTAAAGTAACTTCTAGAACCATCATTCCATACCCCGACTAGTACTCGCTACATTCTCGCCTCCTGAGAAAAATGGAACAAAAAGGAAAAGGGTGAGCTCAACTAGCCCAGTAAAGAACATTATGACTAAGATAATACAGAACAAATTATCGTTAGTCTTCAACAGGGAAAAATCTAATAGAATACAATAGACAACAAGTTTTAAATCAATAACTGCAGCGGAAACAGCAAACCATTAGAAGAGTCAAGTAGAGAATGAGTTCTACTATCTTCTAAGATTTAAAAGTCCATCATCAATATTTTATCCCTGTAACAACAATTAATAACCATCTTTAATCAAATATTCATCTTTGCACTATAGGCCAAAGATATTCATTTGAATCACCAGTCGGTCATGTTCATCTCAACACCTGTTCATCTTTGCACTACGGGCTAAAGATATTCATCAGTTAATCATTCATCTTTGCACTACGGGCCAAAGATATTCAGTAATATCATCATTTAGGACTGATGATGATGAAAAATATCTTAAAGAAAACGAATCCAGTGAAACAAAATAACAAATATTAAGGATTCGTATTTCGATTTATCCATGTCCAAAAATACCTTATAATTATTCATAGTGAAGTAGAATTCAAGAATGATCAAAACATGGATACAATCAAAGCTAGTACCCAGAATAGATATTTTGGACGAAAAGAAGAAAATTTTATTTTTCGGTGAATAGTAACTCGTGAATAGTAACTCATGAATAGTAACCCCGACGTGAAAAGTTCCAAATTTGATAAAAATTTCTAACCAATATTTCGGCATAATGATATTGAAGAAATAATATCATTTTTGAATAAAATAACATCTCTTACCTCGTAAAGACAGTACTTCTGGTCGGAATACCGGTACAAAGCTGAAAGACACTTGCTCTGATGAATAGAAACTCTCAAAGTATCTAAATACTCACAAAATACACTCAATAATCTAGATAGAGAAAGAGAGAAAACTTGTTTCTGGTGTGATTTTCAATTCTAACTTAGCCCTCTATTTATAGGAAAATGTTAGCACGCCGAAGCAGACTTAACCTGCAACCTGATGGCTTTACCTGCTACTATTCCCACCCACCACATTTGAATAAAAATCTCAGCACATTTCTTCACCAACCAAGAGTGGGGCCCACCAATTCTAGAATATTCTACCAAAATGATTAACTTCGAAAATTCAACAATTTCTGAACCAGTCATCTCGTAAAATTCATAATAAATCATACGTTCATTTTTAACGGTTCAAAATTTGTGGACATATACTCAACTTATATATGTATAACATATCCAAAAATTACCACGATCCAACGGTCGGATTAAAAATTATAACCCCCGCAAAATATCTCAAAAACCCTGATTTTTAATACCTCTATTCCGACAAAAATACTGATAAAAATCTCAACATTAACTCCTTCATTTTTAACCACAAAAATATATCCCTCATTTATATCCACAAAAATAAATATTTCCTTATCATATGAATCAATAATTAATTATTCACAAATAATATTACAGAATCACATTTATGACAACCAGGCCGTTCCCAGGAAAGAGGGGGCTTTCCAATAAGGATTTCTCCTTACTGGCGCGCAATTAGATTGTGACGCCCCCAAAATTAGGTATACGTCACCCATCTTGGGTCGCCACTTACATGGTACAGAATACAAATACAACTTACTAATACAACTGTCGTGTACAATACGACAAAACATAAACTGTGAGTTTGAATACAAATATTATCTTCTAGAGAGTATTCATACTCAAAAGGAGTCCTCATTACATTTATTAACACACTATTACATAGAATAGTGAGAACTACTAACTAATACTATCATTCTGACCATCACTCCGTTCCCCGACTTGCCCCAGCTACGTTCTCATTTCCTGAAGAGAACAGTGAAAGAAAGGGTGAGCTCAACTAGCCCAGTAAGAAATATTATGACTAAGATAATGCAGAATAAATTATCATTAGCCTTCAACAATGTTAAACTGATAAAATATAATAGACATCAAGTTTAACTGCAGCGGAACAAGCAATCCATTAAAAGAGTCAAGTAGAAAATAAACTCTACTATCTTTTATGATTTAAAAGGTTTTTCAACACTGCTATCGCTGAGACTCAGCTTAATAAAACAATCCACATCATCGAATCACCCCTGCACTACGGCCAAGGATATTCGTGTATTCATTAATGGTCATGATCATGCCAACAACTGTCCATCAACGCACTACGGGCCAATGAGGACTTTTACCACATCATTTGTAACATTACGGTCATGATTATACCGAATAATCCCTGGTCATAATCATACCAAGTCCATCTATGCACTACAGGCCACAGATGACTTTTACCACATCATTTGTAACATTACGGTCATGATTATACCGAATAATCCCTGGTCATAATCATACCAAGTCCATCTATGCACTACAGGCCACAGATGACTTTCAACATTTTATAAACATGAGGATGATGACAATGATATAAGAATTCAATAAAACAAGTTCAAGAATTAATTTATCCAAGAATTAACAACGTCCAAATTGTCAACCTGATACTACTTTGTGGAGTAAAATTCAAGAATGATCAGGAGAATATTTTCATGAATAGATACTAGATGAAGCGCAAATGTCAAGGATATTCCACAAATTTCATGTAGTATAGAAGTCAAAACTTAACCAACTGAGTATAATAAAGAATGGAATAACAAAAGAAATCACCATTCATGCGATAGACCGCACAGACAGGTTATTCCAACAGAATAATAAATAATGGAACCAGGTCCGGCGTAAACGCACAGACAGGATATTCCGACAGAATAATAAATAATGGAACCAGGTCCGGCGTAAACGCACAGACAGGATATTCCGATAGAATAATAATAAAAACGGAACCAGGTCCGGTGTAAAACACACAGACAGGATGTTCCAACAGAATAATAATAAAAACAGAACCAGGTCCGGTGTAAAACACGCAGACAGGATGTTCCAACAGAATAATAATAAAAACGGAACCAGGTCCGGTGTAAAACACGCAGACAGGATGTTCAAACAGAATAATAGAAGAATGTCACCAAGTATAGGGTAGACCGCGTATACAGGTTATTCCAACAGAATAATAATAAATGGAGTAACAACAGTTCTCTTCATGAATAAGAAAGAATAACACCCCTTACCGTTTTAAAGAAGAGCTGAAATAAGGAAGTAGTTAAGTAGCAGAATACTCTTCTTCTCTCTCTCTATAGTTTCTCTCTCTAGAGTTCAGTGAATTCGTAAGAAATAATGAAGGAATGAGCTGCTATTTATAGAAAAATAGAATGCATAGTAACTAATCCATGAACGGTCCAGATTGATTACTTTAATCTGACGGTCCATATTTAAAGAAAAATCTTTTACATAAAATATAATATATTCTATTTATAGAATAACTTTAATAAAGTATTTTGTTTTATATAAAAAGATGTTTCTATTTTATTACGTTAATAATACGAATAAAACAAAACGTCATTATCGCTAAATAATTCATATTATTAACTGACAATAATGGAATCAAACTGAGTGACTTCTCACATAAGCATTAATAATCAATACCGTGTGCTACTATGCAACCACACGTATTACTGTACTTTCACTACCGAGTAGTTCAACAGTATCAACGGTAAAACTTCCGCCGTTATTTTCATAAAGTATTTTTGTCGTTTTCTCAATCCGACAATAATTCCATTGTGGGGTCCACCAATAATTGTACCGTCGTACGGATATTCCCCGACAAAAAGAATATTCTCCGACCAATCGAATATAATATGACAACTTGCATACTTTGCAAAATTTATAAATACTACCCATAACTATTATATCAAATCCACACAATAATATAAAAAATTTATTTCGAGAAAAATTAAATATTTATTCATAAAATCTGGGGTTTCACAATCTCCCCTCCTTATGGAATTTCGCCCTCGAAATTTACGTACGTACTTGGTATGCCGAACATCGAAATTTACGTACGTACTTGGTATGCCGAACATGTGAGGATACCTTGACTTCACTTCAAATTCTAACTCTTGAGGTATAACCTTTAAGCATCGAATATGATCCTTCTTATCCAAGATGTTAACACGTATCTCCTCATACGTTAAATCTTTCGCTATTTCGTCCGGTTCTAAATTAATAATGCGGTTCGGGTCGTCCACATATTTACGTAACATCGATACGAAAAAAAAATGTTCTGAACACGCAACATACTTGGCGGTAAAACGAGTCTATAGGCCACAGTTCCTACTTTATCGAGGATTTCAAATGGGCCAATTAAATCGAGAGTTGAGATTTCCTCTCTTCGTCGATTCTTGCTTCTAGAATAACGCCCTCTTGAACCTTCTTCTTCACATTTATCAGCTCTTAGTATGTAGCTTGAGCGGCTTTAACTTTATCGATTAAAGTCTATTTTAATCGTATATTCGTTATCTTCACGTGGGTTCGAATATTCGCACTTGTAACCGTATACGATCTTCTACACAATGCGTCAGCTACCACGTTCACTTTTCCACGATGTTATTGAATGGTACGATCGTAATCTTCAACAGCTCGAGCCAACGTCTTTGGCGCATAATACGTTCGTTTTAGTTGAAGAAATATTTGAGGGTTTAAGAAATAGGTTTTGTACTGGGGTCAATACAAAATTCAATTTTACGCTCTGGGGTAGGCTAAGAAGTCTTCAAGAATACGTCAAGAAATTTATTAACAATAGAAATATCGTTCAAAACTGTGACCCTCATCCAAGACTTGGATAACACGTCACATTGATACCTATCAACTTGCCATCATCATTTACAACGTCTCCTACGGAAAGTCTAGCTTCGGTGCATTCCACACCAGGAAGTCAACAGCGAAAGGAACGGGGATTTTTACTTATGGCTTGATATGACAATGATTGACTTTAGTGGTTTGGTTACTTTGAATTTGCATAACAGGTTGGTTAGGAATATGAAAGCTAACAACCTTACGAGAAGCATGATGAGTAGTGAACCAATCGTTTCAAAAAATCACATCAAAGGCAAGTATTTTCAAAGAGATAAGATCGACAGGTAACGTGAAAGTGTTGATTTGAACAAGATTTATAAATAGTAGAGGTAACGAAGGTTTCTCCCAACTGAGTTTAAATAGACATATCAAAGTCTAAGTTCTCCGGAGTTAACTTCAAACATTTAACACAACTAGGTGAAATAAAAGAGTGAGTAGAACCGGTATCTAACACGGTATAGACTTCGCAAGAGTTTATGACTAACATACCCGTGATAATTTTATTCAGGTTCCTCGTCACGAAAAAAAAAATACTCTCTCTTAAACTACTGGCTTTGGCTTTTCTAGGACGGTCTTTGGTGCCTCCATCCTATCTGAACTTGTCTTCGGTGAACGACAAAATCGGGCTAAGTGACCTTCTCTTCCACAATTATAGCATGCTTTAGACGGCATCACGCAGTTTGGACTGATGTGCCCCTCCCCTCCGCATTTGAAACATATGATAGGTGATCGTTCTCCTTCCTTAACGACAGGTGCTGGTGCTGACATCTTTCCATCATTGTTGAATCTCCTCTTCTTAAAATGTTCATTCTTATTGTTTTGGCCCTGATTACCACCGAAGTGGTTACCATTTCTGGCCTGTTGATTCCCTCCACGCTTGTTGTCACCGCTTCGATGACTGCTCTCACTGGTATTATCATTTTGCCGGCTGCTCTCTTTTGGTTGCGTTATCTCGTTATCGCGCTCCACCAACTGAGCCCTATTTACAACATCTGAATACAAACACAGTTTATGAGAAACAAGATGTTGACGTATCTCAGGTTTCAAACCTCGTAAAAACATTCGCGTCATTCGCTCTTCATTATCCACCAAGTGGGACGCAAACCGGGACAACTCAGCAAACTTGGCTTCGTACTGCGACACGGTCATGTTGTTTTGCTCCAATTTGATGAACTCCACCTCCTTCATGTGACGAATACTCTCGGGAAAGTATTTGTCGTTAAACAGATCTTGGAACTTCTCCCAAGACATCTTCAGTGCGGCAGGTTGAGTACGCTTTATCGATTCCCACCAGTAATCTGCCTCTCCTCGCAACATAAATGCGGCAAAGGGAACCTTTTGCTCCTCGGAGCAACCCAAGACATCAAATATCTTGGTGATCTGCTTTATCCATGTTTCAGCTACAAGTGGTTTGGGTTCTCCCTTAAACTCCGGTGGTCCCAGCTCCTTAAACTGTTTAGCGGTGACCGCCTGAGAGTTTTCAGTATTTCCACCTACGTTGTGGACAGGAGCCGCTTTCACCTGTTGTTGCATGAATTGCATAAAGCCTCTGAACATTTGATCATTCATCATTTGGTCAGTGTTGTTGTTTGCATGAGGATTGACACCTTCCTGATGCACATTATCATGATTATTGATGTGTGGTGAATCAACAGTCGTCTGTGCTCCATTGCTATTCTCAACATTCTCGGATGCCATTTTCAGATACTGCCACAAAATAAAAATTAATTGATATGTCATATATTATCCTTATGTTATGACCGACCAATTAAATACCATGCAAATAAACTTAGGTAGGTCATACTAGCGAAGGAATTCCCCGTCTCTCCCCTCCTAGTTCTATTCTCACATCCTAGCCAGGGATCATATCCCTAAGCTCTGATACCAACTGTGACGCCCCCAAAATTAGGTATACGTCACCCATCTTGGGTCGCCACTTACATGGTACAGAATACAAATACAACTTACTAATACAACTGTCGTGTACAATACGACAAAACATAAACTGTGAGTTTGAATACAAATATTATCTTCTAGAGAGTATTCATACTCAAAAGGAGTCCTCATTACATTTATTAACACACTATTACATAGAATAGTGAGAACTACTAACTAATACTATCATTCTGACCATCACTCCGTTCTCCGACTTGCCCCAGCTACGTTCTCATTTCCTGAAGAGAACAGTGAAAGAAAGGGTGAGCTCAACTAGCCCAGTAAGAAATATTATGACTAAGATAATGCAGAATAAATTATCATTAGCCTTCAACAATGTTAAACTGATAAAATATAATAGACATCAAGTTTAACTGCAGCGGAACAAGCAATCCATTAAAAGAGTCAAGTAGAAAATAAACTCTACTATCTTTTATGATTTAAAAGGTTTTTCAACACTGCTATCGCTGAGACTCAGCTTAATAAAACAATCCACATCATCGAATCACCCCTGCACTACGGCCAAGGATATTCGTGTATTCATTAATGGTCATGATCATGCCAACAACTGTCCATCAACGCACTACGGGCCAATGAGGACTTTTACCACATCATTTGTAACATTACGGTCATGATTATACCGAATAATCCCTGGTCATAATCATACCAAGTCCATCTATGCACTACAGGCCACAGATGACTTTTACCACATCATTTGTAACATTACGGTCATGATTATACCGAATAATCCCTGGTCATAATCATACCAAGTCCATCTATGCACTACAGGCCACAGATGACTTTCAACATTTTATAAACATGAGGATGATGACAATGATATAAGAATTCAATAAAACAAGTTCAAGAATTAATTTATCCAAGAATTAACAACGTCCAAATTGTCAACCTGATACTACTTTGTGGAGTAAAATTCAAGAATGATCAGGAGAATATTTTCATGAATAGATACTAGATGAAGCGCAAATGTCAAGGATATTCCACAAATTTCATGGAGTATAGAAGTCAAAACTTAACCAACTGAGTATAATAAAGAATGGAATAACAAAAGAAATCACCATTCATGCGATAGACCGCACAGACAGGTTATTCCAACAGAATAATAAATAATGGAACCAGGTCCGGCGTAAACGCACAGACAGGATATTCCGACAGAATAATAAATAATGGAACCAGGTCCGGCGTAAACGCACAGACAGGATATTCCGATAGAATAATAATAAAAACGGAACCAGGTCCGGTGTAAAACACACAGACAGGATGTTCCAACAGAATAATAATAAAAACAGAACCAGGTCCGGTGTAAAACACGCAGACAGGATGTTCCAACAGAATAATAATAAAAACGGAACCAGGTCCGGTGTAAAACACGCAGACAGGATGTTCAAACAGAATAATAGAAGAATGTCACCAAGTATAGGGTAGACCGCGTATACAGGTTATTCCAACAGAATAATAATAAATGGAGTAACAACAGTTCTCTTCATGAATAAGAAAGAATAACACCCCTTACCGTTTTAAAGAAGAGCTGAAATAAGGAAGTAGTTAAGTAGCAGAATACTCTTCTTCTCTCTCTCTATAGTTTCTCTCTATAGTTTCTCTCTCTAGAGTTCAGTGAATTCATAAGAAATAATGAAGGAATGAGCTGCTATTTATAGAAAAATAGAATGCATAGTAACTAATCCATGAACGGTCCAGATTGATTACTTTAATCTGACGGTCCATATTTAAAGAAAAATCTTTTACATAAAATATAATATATTCTATTTATAGAATAACTTTAATAAAGTATTTTGTTTTATATAAAAAGATGTTTCTATTTTATTACGTTAATAATACGAATAAAACAAAACGTCATTATCGCTAAATAATTCATATTATTAACTGACAATAATGGAATCAAACTGAGTGACTTCTCACATAAGCATTAATAATCAATACCGTGTGCTACTATGCAACCACACGTATTACTGTACTTTCACTACCGAGTAGTTCAACAGTATCAACGGTAAAACTTCCGCCGTTATTTTCATAAAGTATTTTTGTCGTTTTCTCAATCCGACAATAATTCCATTGTGGGGTCCACCAATAATTGTACCGTCGTACGGATATTCCCCGACAAAAAGAATATTCTCCGACCAATCGAATATAATATGACAACTTGCATACTTTGCAAAATTTATAAATACTACCCATAACTATTATATCAAATCCACACAATAATATAAAAAATTTATTTCGAGAAAAATTAAATATTTATTCATAAAATCTGGGGTTTCACATAGATGATCAAACCTCTCCTTAGACAGAACTTTCTAGACATTGCCAATAATGTTATCTAATAATATTATTCAAATAATATGAATTATTGATCTGATAATGGGAAATACTGTGTAGTGACAATTATTGAAACAACAATAATATAAAATATCAACGCAGCAATTATTGAATCAATAAAATAAAATACTGAACAGTAATTACTGTAACCATTATTGAGTAGTGTATTCTTACGTAAGAATCAATAATTGGTGCAATACAGTGTGCTACTGTGTAACAACGCGTATTACTGTGTTTTAACCACCGGGTATTCCAACAGTATTAACGGTAACAACTACGCCGTTATTAATAAAAAAATATATACTTGTCGTTTTCTTCATCCAATCGCTTTTCGTTACGGGGCCCACAAAAGACTGCGCCGTCGTTCGAATATTCCCCGACAGGAAGAATATTCCACGACCAAACGAATATTCCCCGACAACAATGAATATTTTATAACCACCTGCTTATTTGAAATATTTGCGCATTTTACCCATAACTAACCTCATTAATCAATTTAACACTTACTATTTCAAAATAATAAATAGAGGGAATTTAAATTTCATTTATTAATAATTTGGGGTCTTACAACATCCGTATAAAATTTAATATATATTTTTTTATTACAGTTTACAAAATTTAAAAATGATTTTTTTTCTTGTTTTTAGTTAATATATATTTATATTAAATAAGTCAGTAGTATCAAATTTAAAATTTGGTAAATTGTTTAAAAGTCAAAATATATAAGTGAACAAAAAAAGTACCGCGGGAAACAAGTTAAACAATAGAGACGAATAGGATATTGACACCTTAAAAAATGAATGAAATTTGATTGATTAATAAGAATTTCAAATATAAAATTTTGACTTTTGTCTTTGTTCGTTCATTTTTTAATTAGTCAGAAAAAAGAAATTAATATTTTATCTAATTAATTATAAAATTTCAATAATATTACGTTTTAAATATAATACTAAAAAAATGAAAGAGCAACAAATTATAGATATATAGTAATTAATATTTAAGAATAATAATTCATTTTTAAAATCTACAAAAACATAGATTATTTTTTTTTGTTGGTCATTAATAGAATATCTAGTTCCGCATACAAAATAAAATATTAATTATAAAGAAAGAAAAAAATATTTTTATTGTTATTATTTTACTTATATATATATATATTTTTTTTTTTTGATTTTTAAATATACAAATATAAATATACTCGTGGTCAAACCTTTTCAGTTTTCAACATACTAATATAAGTATATTATGATAAACTAATTGGTAAATGATTAAAGAAATGCGGACAGTGAGTGTTTAAAATAGTGGGGACTGGAGTGAGAAAAGGGGGTTTAATTATGACCATCAGATCTAATGGCCCAAAATCTGTACTTTACTTAGGACCTCTTTCTCTTCAGTCTTCACTAACTGCTCTTCGGCTCTTCCGCCGACTACTCCTGCCTCCTCAGCCGCGCGGCCCGCGACCGGCGCCTCTCCGCCTTCCGGCGGCCGCTGCTGCTGCCTGCCCTTAGTTCCGCCTCTGCCTGCTTCCTTGCTCCAATCCTGCAGCTGCTTGGTCCTTCCTTTGGACTTTGGTAATTTCTAAATTCTAATTTAGGTTATGTCTTTCAAATTATATTATTTCATGTTAAGAATCAAGATGATCTCTTTAATTTTTTCGATTATTGTAGTTTTAATTTATTAATTTTTCTGATTGTTGTAATTAAATTATTTAATTTTTTCTTTAATTTAGGTTTGTTTTAATTTTTCAAATTATTTCAAATTAATTTTTCTTTTCTTTTACCTTTGTTTGGCTTTTGAGAATCCTAAGAGAAAGAATTTTGATGAATTTTAATAATTTAATGTTTACATCTTTAATCTTTTAGTAATACTAAATTGTTACTGTTGGAGTAATCTTTAATCTTTTAGTAATTGTTACTTTAATCTTTAATCTTTTAGTAATTGGAGTAATTTAGTTTCAGAATTATTACTTTAATCTTTTTGTAATTTAATGTCTTTCAAATTATATACTTGTATTGTTACTGTTGGAGTGTTGGTACTTAATTTTTTCCTCATAATCTCATTAGGTTAATTGAAATTATTAAATTAGGTTAATTGATGAAATTATGATGAAATGTTTGAAAGAAGCACTTAATAAATAATTTTTTTTTACTGATGTATTTTGAACCCGTATGAAAACATTCTGGTTCCGCCACTGGTTACCACACCACAGACTTATCAAAGTGCCCCTTCTCCCTTCACATCTGCGTTCTCTCTGTCGTCGCCATGTCCACATACCTCCGGGCCCTGCCGGCTATAACTCTTCGGTTTAAACCCCTCCCTCTCAAGCCTCTCCCTTTATTTTACCTCCACAAATTTCACAAGCTTGTAAAACCCACTACACTTCTAAAGAGAAGCCTCTCCTCTGTTTCTGCTTCTGCCACTCCATCTCCATTTACGGACAGCCTTATCCCAAATTCGAAACAACCCCCAATACCCTTTGAAGATACTCTTGAATGGGTCAGTAGAACAGGACTCTGCGGCCAATTGTCGGAAAATGACGTGGGTAGACGGGTTCGGCTTTGCGGGTGGGTTGCCCTTCACCGGATTCATGGTCGCCTCTGCTTCCTCAATCTCAGAGATCATTCTGGAATTATTCAGGTTTGCAATTATATTAAAAAGTCTATTTTTTAACATTATTTCTCTGAGATTTCTTTAATTAGCCTTTTTGTTCATGGATTATATCCTATGGACATTGGACAGTCTTGGAAATTAATAGGAATGATGTTGGCAATTGGGCTTAACAAGAAATGATTTTGGCAGTTTGTTACTTTTTGTTTGTCCAGCATCTTTGCTTTGTTTTGATTTATAAGATTCAAATTATTTTTGAACAAAAACTTGGTTTTGGCTCTGAGCAAATTATGATCCTTTTTGGTGCATTACATGATGCTATTCTTAATTGATGTTAGTTCTGTTCACATTCAGGTTACGACACTTCCAGACGAGTTCCCTTATGCTCATTCAATTGTGAATGACTTGAGGCTTGAGTATGTGATTGCAGTGGAAGGTGTTGTTCGGTCTCGGCCGACTGAGTCAGTAAATAAGAAGATGACGACTGGCATGATCGAGGTGGGTTATCTTTTTCCTATATTACTTTTGAAGTTGAATGGATTAAAGAAAATGAAAGAAATTACTTGTTGCTATGTTCGGTGTTACTGATTTATAGTCTTGGGTAGACTTTGATAGAAATTACAGGGAGAAAGAGAAAGAAATATAAATTGGGGAAGAAGTTTTTAATTCATTTCATACCCCTCTCAGTACAAATCTCTGCCTTATATAGGCCTTACTAATACATGGACTATTACACTTCCAAAATGAAATCCTAACCGTAGATTAAGACTATATAAGAGGATTAATCCTAGCCTTCCATTACCCCTATACCATTGTAATGAAATAATCCGTAACAATACTCCGCCCTTCAAAGTTCACCTTGTCCTCAAGGTGGAAAAAATAATGATGTCCACTCCTCCATTGATCATTTCAGCAATCACCTCTTGAACTGATTTTTATTGTGTCATGTCAAAATTCTTTGCCTGCTCAAACTTGTTTGAATTCAGATCGACACCAATAAAACTTGAAGCCTCAGAAACTCTGGCGCAACAAGGCCAACAACTCCCAATCCAAAGACAACAAATATCCATTATATTGTGTAACAATGCATCATCTCCAGTTGTTAGACCAGCAAGAAGCTCCCCAATTGTTGTGTTATCCTCATTCTGAGCCCCATGAAATTTATCAGCAAGTATAATTTCTGGCTTTTTACATATGTCAAAACTTTACAGATTGCTGGAACAAGAGCATATGCATATATCACTGCATATGCATATATCACCGCGTATGCATATATCACCCTCATCTTTCTGAAGAACTTATGTCTTGCAATTATAGTAAAGGATCCACAAACTAGGCATGAAAGGTCATTGTTATCACCCTCACTGGAATCCAACTTCTACATAAGTGCAATCAGCATTAAATATAACACAACATAGATGAAAATTCTTCATCCTCTGAACGGTGGATCTATATGACAGGACAACAATAAAAGTCTCACTCACCCTAGACTTGTATAAGATATACCATGGGTTGCATCAGTTGCAAAAACCAATGTAATACCTATGACTGTACTCTCTTTCTCTATCAATGGGTTAAGTACAAAAAGAAATACCTCATATTTATCAAGCTTATTTTCTGTCATTAAAAGATCAAACTCCTTCCAAGAGTATTCCTGCTCCATTGCCTTTGCAATCTTCAGCCTTGGTTAGCAAATAAATTTTCCATGGATCAAAAATAAATTTTAACCATTTCCACCATGTCGTGTAAAAGCCAAGCTCCACCTGCCGTGAGTAGCTGCCCAACCAATTTTGGTGCTTCTTCACAAGATTATGATAAGTATACTCCAACCCATCAAGAGTTTCTTTTGCCCTGGCCACCATGTAGGATAAACAAACCATAAAAATTATTTTGAATGTACCATAATGGTCTGAACTCTCTGCTCCAACAAGACCAACACCACAATTATACCCAAAACTCATAGTAACAATCACCTTTTTTCCACCAACAAAAAAATTAGGATGACCTTTTTCCCAAATTGCAAAATTACTTGTTCACCAAAAGTATACTGACTGGAGTTGTAATAGCAATCAAAATGTACCGTGGAAACACATTCATGAAGCTGTATCCTTTGCCACATTATATTATAAATAAGGTGCTGCACCATGACAAAATCATGAACTCAGTCCCGGGACCCCATCTTAAGTAGGCCATGACATAAGACAAGCTGAGAAATCCGGCACCAATAAAAAGTTGAGTAGTACCATTTGTTTCCTTTGATCATTTGTTAGAACTTCCTTTGTGAAAATAGCTTTCATACCAAGTCCCATTAGATTACTCCAATAATTTAATTGTGATTGTAATACCATCCATACAATTGAATTTTGAATAAACCATATAACACAACACTCCATAATGTTATTATATAAATGCCAAACAACCTTAGTGCGACCGATTTGCATAGATACCAATGGAGCAGAATTCCATGACACATATAAATGGCATTCATACAACTTTAACATATCTCGTGCTAGTGTAACTATGGTAGAGCGAAGAGAACTCCTTGAAAACTTCCTAGTTTGAATGGCCCACACAGGTTTACAAAGTAAAAGAACATTATCCCACATATTGACAACCACCTTATCCTCAAGATGATATTTAAGAGTGCTTCTGCATTCTTCAGCAGTGGGTAGCAATATTATTTCCCCTGGATCAAATTCCCCTTCAAAATCCACAAGATTTACTTCCACAAGTACCCCAGGCCTGTGAGCAGTGCTTAATTTGAGCAACCAAAATTTCATCCTCACACATTGTTCCCATATTAACAAATGCACCATGTACACTTTGAGAATTTTTGCTCGTCCCAAACCACATGAAAGCAGGTCTCCTTGTTTTTGAGTGATGGGTCTCTTCGATAAGATTCATGGAAGACCACTCATTTACAATATCATACAATTGCCCGACATTAGTCACCATTATCAACACACCATTAACATCTCTGTGAAATGTCTTTGTAGCTTCGTCAAGAAAAATCACCTCCACATTCGAACAAAACAAGAGCATGAAGAAATTCTGAGTTAGCAGCCCCTGAAATTTATCAATGACTTCATTATACTTTCCTCCATTAGTTTCATGATCATTTTTCAAATTTTCAGCAACTTCCAAGTTTCTTTCATCCTCATCTTCTGTATACAATAAGGCTGCCCATCCATCATTATTCAACAAATATGGTACCAACACAATGCTCACAAACTTCCCTCTTTCACCCTAGTACTAGATTTCCTTCAAATCAAATTTCCATGAATTCTCATCCTTCTTGGTTATTTCCCTAGTACTAGATTTCCTTCAAATCAAATTTCCATGAATTCTCATCCTTCTTGGTTATTTCATCAAACTTATTATTAAACAAGTCCATGAAGTTCATGCATGCTATATTTAAATGCAAAATAGTCTTAAAAATCCCACAAGCCTGTAAAATTTTCAGAAACAAAAATGCATCAGGAAACATACCATCCTCTATCAGTTCCTCCAGTTTCCCAGCTGAAATTACCAAATTCGAATAGTCACCATAGTATTTCGTACTACCATAATATGCTTTGTCGGAGTCATTTAGGAATTCTACCCCTTCATTACTAATTAAGTAATTATGATTAATCCGAACATACACATGTCAACTAGAGTGTCATAATGATCTGGAGATTTTGGTTCAAATGCATGAACGTATTTATTACGTTTATGATTTTTATCAAACTCATCACCTTGAGCAGCACCATAGATCCTTCTAATGTTCCCATTTAAACCCAATCTTGACTCAAGTAGATTGCTGTCATTATCTATTTGTGTTGGATATTCAGTGGCTAAAAGAAAATGAGGAATTGAAAAACTTTTTGTGAACTAAGGAAATATCATTTCCTTTCATAGAAACATTACCAGAAATGGAGGCTTTGATCATCTTCTTCACTGTTATTGGTATTACTTCAGGAGCATCATGATTTTCAGCCAAGGATAAATTGGAATTGGTTGTTTGATTTGACTGAGAACTTTTATCAAACACCTTAGTTGCATGACATAACTCTTGCTGTTTTGCCAAATCAATTGCTCTTTGTAAGGAATTTGGGGAGCACCACTCTACATACTTTATGATTTCTTCCCTTAATCCCCTAACAAAGACTCTCACATCCTAATCTTCGATAAAAATTTCTTCGCTCCAAGTCTCTGCCCAAGACTTCAATTGCAAGAATGAGGTCTCATATTCCTCAACAGAGTTGGATTGATTATATGAAGTAATTCATAACATATTCGTTGTGCTCTAACTCTATCCCTTGAATCTCCATAGCAGTTAGAGCTTGACACTTTTTGTTTTCAAATCGCTGCAAATGGTCCACGAAATTGACGTCTTCTTCCACTTGTTTCCCATATGATTCCACCATGTCAACTCTCAATGAAAGCACCATTGTTACCGATTTATAGTCTAGGGTAGACTTTGATAGAAATTACAAGGAGAAAGAGAAAAAAATATAGATTGAAGAAGTTTTTAATTCATTTCATACCCCTCTCAGTACAAATCTCTGCCTTATATAGGCCTTACTAATACATGGACTATTACACCTCCAAAATGAAATCCTAGTTGTAGATTAAGACTATATAAGAGGATTAATCCTAGCCTTCCATTACCCGTATACCATTCTAATGAAATAATCCGTAACATTTGGGCTCAAGTTAACTTACTTTTTTCTTTTTTATTAATTACTAATTCTTGTTTTTATATTATATGTACAAGTCCTTAGGTTTCCATTTTGTCTTAGTTTTAGACAGAACAATGTATATAATTTGAGAGAGATCCAAGAGCATGCCAATTCTTTTGCTTTTACTTTTTATTTTTGTTGAGATAGGAGTCTAATTTGTTCTTGATAAATATACCAACTGGGATTAGATATGATAATATAGGGCCTTCTAAAAATTATATTTACTAGTTTGCATATATCTGAGAATTAAGGAGGAAGATAATTCACTAAATTTCCACCTAAACCTAAAGTGCTATCAAATTAGTATTTTTTTTGCCTTAGGCATAATAGAGATAGGCCAACAATGTCATATGAAGCTAATGTTTGGATGACCAAAAAGCAACATGTGAATAAGATGTGGGTTACTGAAGTGAAATGTTAAGGAGAATCTGTGGGCATGCAAGGTTGGATATAACTAGAAATGAGGACTTTGAAAGAAACTCGTGGCTGCATCGATTGAGGAGAAGATGAGTGAATATCATTTGAGATGGTTTGGTCATATCCAACTTCGATCTATAGATGTATTGTTGAGAAGAGGAGTATTGTATCATGAGAAAGATATAAGAAGAGGGCTAAGCCAAAAATTACTTGGGAGAAAGTTGTACAATAAGGCTTTTAGGAGCGAAATATAACAGAGGACATAACTTGTGATAGAAGTGGAGGAATGTAATACGTATATTGGAAGCTGATTAGGGTGTTCAACCTTTTTGTTGTGTTTTTTGTCTCTCTACCCCTTCCCATTTTTTTTATTTATCTTCACTTTACCTATATATATATATATATATATATACGATTTTTTTTTACTTTTTTTTTTAAAACAACTAAAAAAAAGTTTAATATTTTATGAAACTAGAATTTTTACATAATACAGTACAGTTTGTACAAACCTGTTTTGTTATATGTATTCAAATCACACCCAAAACACTTTATTATGTAAAAATTCCAGTTCCATAAAATATTAAACTTTTTTTTAGTTGTTTAAAAAAAATAATAATCCGTATTTTAACAAAGTCCGGGATCCCAGACTGGATCCGGACTCTATATATATATATATATATATATATATACACACACACACACACATGTGTGTGTATTTTGGTGTATTTGGGTGTGTTTTTATTTTACTCTTCATCATTTTTATTCTTTATTTAATATCTTTTCATTTGATTTATAGTTTTAGTTTTCTTTTTATCTTTCTACTTTTAAACTTGTATATGCCTTTCATTTTCAGCCTATCCCAACTAGTTCAGGATAGAAGGTATTGCTGACTTGAATTGGTTAACTTTGATGCAACTTAGTATATCCTTTGGCTAAAAGGAACTTTGAAAATACAAATTTTGTTGCGGCTGTCTTTGTATTTGAGATCTTTTAAAAATTCAAGGGGCGAAGTTAGAACATCAGAAATGCTGCACATCTTATTTCAAAGGTTTTGCACATTTATGTCTAGAACAAGTTAGCCCTCAGAAATTGTTTTCTATAATTGGTCAAATGCGTAGTCAATTAACCAACACAATTTGCTTTTTTCACAGGTGCTTGTCTGAGTTGAGTGTAACCCTTTTGCAGCAGTACTTTGTGTTCATCCTAGCTTAAATAGTTAGTTGGAGAACACGTGAGCACTTAATGAGGCGACATATGTGGTTTTCTTTCAAGTTCCTATTATACATTTTAGTAGTCATAAAAGGGTTTTTACTGTCTAAGCAGTTATGTGTAGTATTCAGTATTGCAGAAGTCCTAATAAATATACTTTGATCACCTCTTGAACTAGTTACATATTGTCCTTGTCTCTCCATTTATCTATATAATTATTTATGTGCCAGGTTGCTGCAGAGCATGTTCAAGTGTTGAATGTTGTAAGATCTAAGTTACCATTTTTGGTTACTATGGCAGATGATGCAAAAGATTCTTATAAGGAGGAAATTGGCTTGAGGTAGCTATCTCAAATTAATTGTATTTAAGATATATGTACTTTATGTTTGATGATTTGCCATCTTCATTGCCTGTCTTTATTTAATTATAATCCGTCTCACTTTAGTGTACATTCAACTTTATATTATACTTTTGTTTTTAATCCAGCAGAGATTTTGAACTTTATATTCTTCATCATTTACCTGTACAATATATAGTTTGAGCCGTGAGAGTTTATCTATTTAGTCCTTTAGCAATAGTTATTAGAAGGTTGTATAGCTTGAGTTGAAAGAAATCAAAAAACAGAGAGTATCCAATTCATTCCTTCTCATTCTAACTACCTGATAGTGGAAGTGCAGATTCAAGCATAAGAGTGCATCAGTTACTTGTTAGATGTGAACTAGTTTCATATACAATAAGAGATGTTTATGAGTTCTTATCAAGGGTGCATCATTTTCTAAAACCTAGGTATAGATGATGATCTGCTAGGATGGAATTTTACTTTAATGATTCCCAACAAAAAATAATAAACAAAATCAAGTTTTTCCCATAATATGGTGGGTCTTTCTTTTAAACTATTTCCTCATTGTGCAATTTTCCAGCGTGCGGAAATATTTTTTGCCCCAAGTGGTCGTGTTATTAAAGGATTTAAAAGTCTAAAAAACACATTTTCATGCAAGTTTTTGGTTTTAAATTGGTGCACATCTCTGTTTGGTTTGTTTATTAAAAGGTCTTAGAAACATGTTATTAGGTACCGATACCTTGCTTTACGCCGGGGACAAATGAATTCCAACATAATCTTGCGACATAGGGTGGTGAAATTCATTCGAAGGTACCTGGAGGATGTACATGGTTTTGTGGAGGTACACCATTTAACATTTCACCAACATTTAGAAGTTTTTGTTCAATAAAGAACTTCACCTTACTCTTCATACTTTGTTTTGATCCTTACGTTTTAATGGTTACAAGGTAGATTGAGACTCCAATACTGTCTAGATCTACTCCTGAAGGTGCAAGGGACTATTTGGTGCCTTCAAGAGTTCAGGTACCATACCCATTCCATCAGAGCCTCCTTTTTTACTTAAATATTCAAGCCATGGTTCCAGTTGTAAATTATCTGTGGTTTCTTGTTTGATTTTGAATTATTAGATTTGAGCCCCTTAATTCCTATTATGGCGTTTGAAAACTCTGTGAATTAGAATTGTAATTAAGTGATCAATTGAGCGGAAATTATTTTTGGTTCGTTTGAATGTAGTTGAAATTTTAGACCAGATTCTGAATAGATTTATGAACTGATGGAAATTAAAAAAAATTTAAGCAGTAAAATTAAAATTTTAAGCCAATTTAAATTCTGAGAAATAGACTGTATTGTAATCCAATAAAGCCATGAACGAATCTGACTAGCGACTTGAGTTACATGCTCTGGAAATTTGTTTGTACATTGCTACAGAACTGTTACTAACTTACTATTTCATTGAAAGAGGAAATAAATGAGCTATATGCATGTTTCTTCCACTCACCAGTATAGTTATCCAAAGAGATGCATGTGTTTAACTTGGGCTATTTACAATTAAGGAACGATTATACTTTGTTAAAATATGTTTCAGTCTTGCTACATATGATGACAAATTTATGTCGATTGTAAATATCGACATATGTGTATATATGGGGTAGGATGGTATTAAGAATTGTCCCACCCTAATTTATTCTATTTTATTTCGTCGCAATTCAACTTTGTTGACATATAAATCATTTCCCTGTTAAATTATGTTTTATTTTTGGTTCTCGTAATTTATTTTTACTCTTTGGATATTGTCTTCATATCTTGGAGGTCTTCTGATTCTCTTTACTGCTTATTATGAAGCCAGGAACTTTCTATGCTTTGCCCCAAAGTCCACAGCTCTTTAAGCAAATGCTAATGGTTTCTGGTTTTGATAAATATTATCAGATAGCAAGGTAATTTGTTTATAATGACTGTAAAATTACTTTTATAGTGGTTATTCTGCTCTGTTTGTTCTTCTTCTTCTTGTTTATTTGGACTGTGTTCTGGAATATGGAACCTCCACTTTATGTCTTTAGAAGGCAACTTATTTTGTATGCATCTTCGTTGTAGTTTTGTAATGTGCATAAATGAGCTAGGAAATCACTGTCCCAGAATTATTAAAAATTTTGGCCTTCAACGAGAGCATATGATTTACAAAAGGAAGGCAGAAAGATGGCTATTTCCTCTTAAATTTGAGGAGGGGATACAAGTTTTTAGTTTATAAAAGTTGAGATCCAACTGAAATTACTACATAAATACATTTATCTGTTTTTTGCCAGATGTTTCAGGGATGAAGATCTAAGGGTTGCCTAAATACATTTATCTGTTTTTTGCCAGATGTTTCAGGGATGAAGATCTAAGGGCTGATAGGCAACCTGAATTTACACAATTGGATATGGAATTGGCTTTCATTCCTTTGGAGGACATGTTGAAGCTGAATGAAGATTTGATTAGACAGGTTAGTAGTTTTGTTGTCGGTCATTAGAAGTTAATCTAACTGAATGAGATGAGCTTTCTGAATGATGAAGAGATAGACGACATAGAGTGAGCATGATAGAGATAATGAATGAAAGAGTGGTTTTCCTGTTCAGAGAATCTGTAGGATGTTTTAACACTGTATATCAGGAAAAAAAATGTCCTTTCCCTTTAAAAAGCGAAAATGGAACTGAAATCAGAAGTAATATATATCTTTACGTTCTCAGACACGCATCAACTGTTTATAAATTCACCTTATGCTAATGGATTATATACATTAAAAAAATAAAATAAAAAGTTTAATTTTATAATGTAATGATTCAAAAAGGGTTTAATATTTGAGTGTAGTTTTAAATTTTATAAGGTGTTTTTATGAACCAAGCTCGAGTTGATCCTGAGGATCTCAGGTTCAAGCATGAGCTTAATATGCGTGCCGTTGAGGTTAGCTTAGATATATAGTGAACCCTAAGATATTCTTGGATACAGCAAGCCAGGCTTGCGAGGAAATGAAGCCGGCTTTGTTCATGAACAACTGGAGTACTTTATGGAGGACATCATAGCAGGTGTCTGCAATGGTTCTTAGTTCTTACAGACTCTGGAAGGGTTGTTGAGTGGCCCAGCCTTCGATACTTAGTGTTATCTTTATCTTTTATTTTTGGAATGTGTATTCTTACATTTAAAATGTCTAGGTTTGAGTTTTTTAGTTGCAGATTTGATCTTTTGGGTATTTGTATACCCAACGTTACATGGAAGGCATAATTTGACAATTTGTTGCAGGTTTTTCTAGAGATCAAAGGTGTCCAGCTACCTAATCCTTTCCCAAGGCTTACATATGATGAAGCAATGAGTCGATATGGTTCAGACAGGCCAGATGTTCGTTTTGATCTTGAATTGAAAGATGTAATGTTCTATTGACTGATGTTTTTATGCGTTCTTTTAGTTTTATACTTTTATGTACCAGTTAAGAAATTTGACTTATTTGACAGCAAACGTTCTATATAAGCACAAACAAACACACATGCACACATATAAAGTTAATTCTGCAATTTTGTTGTACAGTTAAAATTTCAAGCCGTCACCCCCTTCCCAAAAAAAACAAAAAACAAAAAAAAGGCCCACCAAAAAGGGAAAGCTAACCTTGCTTTCTAGTTACCTTATGCTTTATAATACATATAATGATTATAGGTGGGCTGTTTCCCTATCTCAGTTATTCATTCTAATTTCCTCCATCTCTGCTTTTCTTTTAAATTCCAGGGATGTTCACTCTTTCCAACATTGTAATTTCATTTCATGAAAGTTTCTTTGGAAAATCGTTTTTGGTTATCTTTGATATCATAAGCAAATAATGACTCGTGAGTGGGGAGTTTTTGGTCTTTAGTGGATTTTTAATTTTTGTTGAAAGTGCAGGTATCCAATGTTTTCGAAGATTCCCCATTCAAGGTTTTTGCAGATACCTTGGCAAGTGGGGGAATTATTAAGGCATTATGCGTGCCTTCTGGAGGAAAAAGTTATTCAAACACTGCTCTTAAGAAAGGTGATTTATACATTGAAGCACTCAAATCTGGAGCAAAAGGTTTACCTTTCCTGAAGGTCTTGAATGATGGTAAGACCAGATATTCCCAAAAGTCATATCTTTTTACAAATTTTGTTAAGTGATGTTGTGGTTCACCATTGGATGATTGAAATAATTTTAGGGGACGTGGAAGGGATTCCTGCTCTAGTATCAAGTTTGGACCCAAGTAGAAAAGAACAGCTACTAAAAGAATGCTCTGCGGAGTCTGGTGATCTTATCTTGTTTGCAGTGGGTCACCATTCATCAGTTAATAAAACCTTGGACCGGCTAAGGATGTATACAGCCCATAATCTGGAATTGGTTGACCATGTAAGTTTGTAATCGGAACACTTATTACTAACAAATCTCTCTCTCTCTCTCTCACCTTGACTTTTTTTGTTTGTATGATATGTAGTCCAGGCATTCCATCCTGTGGGTGACTGATTTTCCAATGTTTGAGTGGAATAGTTCAGAACAGAGGCTTGAGGTTCGTGGCATTTTTATTGGATGTCATGATTGTGTTATTGCAAGCATCATTATATCTATTCATCTATTCAATATATTCATTTATGAAGTGGTGATCACATTGTGTCTGTGGTAGTATTTTGTAACTCTGCTTTTGGTTGAGTGCATGGCAAAAAAAATTAAAGAAAAAGGAAGAAATTGGTAGAGTTCTGGGAGAATTTGATTCTCTCTTTAATTCTCAAAGACATTGGATTTTCCCCATAGTTAAAATGATAGAAACTTGCTAATTGATTCAGTATTGAGGTTTGCCTGATACATATCGTGTTTCTTGCAATTATAGTAAGGGAACTTATATGTGTGTGTTTCATTTAAAATAACTTTAGTTGGTTTAACAGAAATACACAGCAAAAAAAAAAAACCTTATATTAGCTCACCAACTTAAACTGAAGTATGCACCATTGCACCCCTATGAAACAGATTTTTGCCTTTATTGTAATGTCAGAATATGGAGACCGTCTTGGTTTTCTTTAATACCGTGAGAAGTTATATTGAACTGGTTCAATTTTTTCTGGTAAGGTTTATACTAAACTTGCTTCATATGGTACAAGGATTATTTTTAAGGTTTGAGCTGTCTGGTCACCTGGTATAGTTTTTGCTATTAATTTGGTGGGGGAGATGCATTGTGCTGGATAAACTTTTAATTTCGTTGTTCAGTATCATTATCAAAATGGGTCAAGGTTTTAGTTGTGCTAGTGTCATCGGTTGGCCCATAGCCATAGACCTATAGTAGTTTTGTGTTTGTACAAGGACGTTTTCTTTGTGGCATACATCTTAGCAGTGTTGAGTTCATGGAATTTTGTTTTTTTGCAGGCCTTGCATCACCCTTTTACCGCCCCAAACCCTGAAGATATGAAGGATCTTTCCTCTGCCCGTGCCTTGGCTTATGACATGGTTTACAACGGAGTTGAGGTATATATGCGTGTTTCTTTTCTCTGTTGTGGCTGGTTTCTGATCTTTTGCTGCAATACGCATGGTAGAGAAAAGTACCGTGCCTTCACTTCTTTCTTTTGATGCTATTAGATTGGTGGAGGAAGTTTGAGAATTTATAAACGTGAAGTCCAAGAAAAGGTCTTGGAGATTATTGGCATTTCCCCTGAACAGGTACGCAGATGTTTAACATATTTCGGAGTTTTGTTGGGTCTACTTGCTCGTAGACACAATGTCTAGTTTTCCGTACTTACTTTTCCCCGTGCTGACAGTTTGGTTTACCTTAAATATTTTGTTATCTAGGGTTCAGTCAATTCATAGTAGTGAATTTATGGTAACAAGTTATTTTACAAGTCCAAAACATTTAGTTTATATAGTTGGATCTGTGAACCAGTTCTTTTGAAACATGTTTTACTGTGGTGAATGGAACGTAGACAGGTATGCCATATGCTGCAAAGAAATTATCACATTGAATGATAAATGACCTAATATGCTACTTTAAATGTTGATGAACAAGGACTTGTATATTCTTTCTTGGCTTTTAGATTGCTTTATCTTTCCCTTGGTAGGAAAGAAATACAAAATGATACAAAAGATGGTTCTTTGTTGAACCACCAAGAAGTAAGACGTATCAAGTATCAACAAATTAAATTATATTCAATCCTTTGGTGTAGTTTTGTACTGAACTCCAGGAAACCTTGTCCTAACTAATTGTGGTTGGTTTGGACTTTGGAGCAACATCTATATTCAAAAGTGTGGAAATAAAATGTTAACTATGAAGAATATCCGAGTACTGTAGATTCTTTTGATGGTATTGATACCGTCTTGTTTTATTTGCAGGCTGAAGCAAAGTTTGGCTATCTTTTGGAGGCTTTGGACATGGGTGCTCCTCCACATGGTTAGTATGGCCTTTTGCCTTGTAAAATTATATGCATCTATCGTTGCAGTTCATGTGACATTTGTTTTATGGTGCATATGATAAACCAATGCTATAACTGCTTGAGTTGCATCCTTTTATCGTGATTAATTGGTTACCGGGGGCAATTCTTTCTTACGAGTTATGGCATATATCTATCGATCTGTATCTACAATCGAAACACCCCAAAGTATCAATGTCTGGTGACTGATGAGTTGTTACCTGTTGGACCAGTCTCTATCCTTTAGAATTGATGCCTTACTTGTTTAACACTTAATTAGTCTTGTGTAGATTAGTAGATTTATGTCTCATGCCTTGAGAGGTGGAAACACCGGTGGCGATGACCATCAAATAACTGATTAGTTTAAATATATGTATTTATGTATTTAGCTTTTATCGGTGCAGGGGGCATTGCTTTTGGGTTGGATAGATTAGTGATGCTTTTAGCTGGTGCAAATTCAATCAGGGATGTTATAGCTTTCCCAAAGACGACAAGTGCCCAGTGTGCTCTCACTCGGTCACCTTCAGAGGTTGATCCTCAGCAGCTGAAAGATCTCTCATTTCAGACTTAATCATTTTCCGTTTGATTGATTTGGTCTGCACCTCCTTTCGGAAGTTAATTTGTCACTCTTCATTAGTGTCGTGATCATTTTGGGTTTCATTAGATTATGCATTCGGGGGACGATGTATTTTGAATTTATTTTTTTTGGTAAAATTATGATGGAGCAATTGTTACAACACTTGCATGGTTACAAGACAATTGTCTGGACTGTTCGACAAGAATTCAGAATTTCATGGGTTCTATCTAATAATGATGAGAACATAACAAATTAAAGAGACTCAAAGTGCAAGATTGAAGTCAAATCAATGCAATGAAAAATTGTGATCTGCCTGAGCAAGGAGTGACCTTCTTCTGGAATACCTCCAATCTCATGTTCTAATAGCTTCGTCATGGTTCTGATCAGGCACGTCAATAGTATGGATGCTATTGCAGTGGAATGCACATCAACCCAAGATTGCAGGGAAAGTGGATTGAAGATATACTCGGCTGCTCAATTTTTTGCCCATGTTGGGAGGGAAGAATGTAGTGTACATGGTTCAGTCTCTCAATAGTTGTTCTCTGTTAGTGTCCTTCTTCTTCTTGGGATTTACCCTGAATCATGATTGTCAATAGATATACAACAATTTTCCCAATTATGAACTATTTTGGATATTCCCTTTGTATCAAATCCTTTTGAAGAGTATAAAGTGAAGAGTAAATATGACAATAGATACCCAATTATGACAATAGAATATATAAAGTGAAGAGTAAATATTCATAAATCGAAATTATAAAATTACCATTTTTCAGGACTATAGTTGAATAGTCGATCCAAAAAATTTAGGAAATTCAGTAGACTTGTAAACTATAATTTTTATATTCACACCCTACACAATATTTGGATTTAAGGATATTAAATTCAATGCAATAAAGATTCCAAAAACTTGGTTAATATAGTCTCATGCATAAATAATAAGTTAGAATACTGAAAATTGAGTTCTAATATAAAATATATAATTTAAATAAGAGAAAAGGGAGTCAAACTTGACGATAGATAAAATTTGAAATCGATAGTATTTTATAATAACAAATAAAATATTTATAATATTATTAATAAATTTAATAAAAAAATATTATTAATAAACAAACTTATTTATAGTTAAGTTTAAATTCGATTTCCTTTATTACTTATAAAATAACCGATAAAAAAAAAATAGAATTCGTGTAGCTAAAGAAAAAAGTGAAGGCAAAGAAAATAAAGAAAGTAGATGGGCGGATTTTACTCTGTTTTCAAGTGAAAAAAGTCCATCCCATTAAATAACATTTGTGATAAGTAGCTAAGACTGTTCTTACTATCCTGTTCTTGGTTGGATCCACAGGAGTCTGTAGAGAGGAGAGAGAGAGAGAGAACTGTCAAAGCCACTCAACTCGTTGAAGAGAGGAACCCTTTGACTGTATATATAAGATTACATTCATTCTGATTAATCAGTTCATAAACCACTTCTATTGTCTCAACATTTTCAGGTATTTTTCCTCTTTCATGTATTGGATAATGGGATTAGAAGTGCCATGATGATGCATTTGTATTTTTTGAAAGTGGGTTTTGTGTTTACTTGGGAAAGATTTAATTTTTTTGTCTAAAGATTTGTGGGTAGTTTGTCTAGTTTTGGATTTTTAGGGTTTGTTTATTTATGGGATTGTATGGGATTACTCATTATGATTGATACAAAGATTTTACCTTTTGATTTACTGTGAGATTCCTGTAGTGGGTTTCTTTAATTTGGAGAAAGAGGGAGACATTTTATGGGAAAGAATATTAGGGGCCAGGGGTTTCACTTTGGGTTATTTGTTTATTATGAGGCTCATGTGTTAGTAGCAGACTGCTAGTGGATGGTGTCAAAATGAGTCTGCAGTGGTCTCAAATGATTGATATCTATGCAATGATAGCAATAGAGACTATTAGAGAGAATTTAAGAAGATTTCTTCAAAATATTTGCATATAGAGTTCAGTACATTCTAGAGATATTTTCCCTCGCACAAAAACTGTCAAGGATTTCCTATATTTTGATAACTAAGTTCTGTGAGAGCATAATTATCTCAATCATCATAATTCCTCGTCCAAATGGCTGAAGTTTTTGCACACTGGACGGGTAAGGGATCCTGTGTTCTGGTTGTATCATGCTGCTACGTCTTGAATAACGCGCACTCACAGTATTATATGCAATGTTCATAAGGGATAAAAGCCTGTAAGCAGCTTTTTATAAATTTTCTTATGTTCCTCTTACTCCCAGTTTTGTTTTGGTTATATGTTGGCGGTTATTGGATGAAGGATTTGAGGATTGGATCTCTGTCTTTCTTGATTAAGAATTGTGTTGGTTTTAATTGAGAAATTTCTCTTCTCAATCATTCTTTTTGTTTTCCATTTAGTGACTCGAGTGAAATTCACAATGTTATTTATTACATGTTTGATGCTAAGAACTCGTGGAAGATAAGGAAGTGAATTTTAGGAGCTATAGCATGTATGTGGTGTTTCTTCTTTGATGTGACAAAAAATAAGAATTGGCATCATCTGAATTTAGCAATGAAATTTCCGATGTTCAACTTTTACTTCGGTATAAACTTCAAGTGTGCAGGGTTGATATGGGTAGTTCTATAGAGTCCAATTTTGTCTAAAAATATACTGAGAGGGCCCACTAATCTGAAAACTTTGAATTTAATTTCTGATTTGTATCTTTTGTCGTACACTTTTGGATTTGATTTTGGTTGAATTATTAACTTGTCTTACTTGATTTGTGGTGAAACCACGAACCTTGTTCAAATATAGGATGACACGGTTCCTTTTGTTTAATCTATGTGAATACATGTATAGTAAAATCTACCCATTCTGTCTGTATATGTGGTGCCATAAAATCCAATTTATATGTGATGATATGTTGGTTGTGTAGAAGCCTTAATTAACTCTTGTTACACTTTATACTTTTTGTTTCTAAGCAGGTTTATATCACTTGTATAAATATTGGGAGAAGATAAAAGTAGAAGCTTTGGGACATTTAGAATATGTACAGGCACTCACCTAGTAGAAGCCAGAGGTCCAAAGGCTTCAAGTTGAAGCATGTGCTGCAAATTTTTGTGTTGGCTGCTGTTTGCTTTTGGTTGATTTACCAAGTCAAGCACTCCCACAATAAGAGGAAGGAATTTGATGAAAATGATGCAAAGATCACACAAACTGTAAAGAGAGACAATGAAATCTTGAAATTTGGAAGGAAAGATCTCAATCCTCAAGTGAAGGAAACAAGTAAGGAAAATGAGAAGCATGATGAAGATGCAGAAGAAGAAACCAGAGGAGAAGAAGATGACGACAACAAGACAGAAACAAAAGAGGATGAAGGTAAAGGAGGTGGAGATGATGAGTTAGAGGAGAACAATCAAGGGAAAACGTATTCCGAGCTTGATCATGAAGAGGAGTTCCTAGATGAAGAAAAGGCAAGAGAAGAGGGTGATGATAAGGAAATTGAAGAGAGAGATATTGAAGATATAGACAGTCAAACTGAGAACAATAATTCTGTGGATGCCCATGATCATGATGGAGGAACTACGAATACTCACGAAGCACGTGAGGAACAGTACAAGGCAGATGATGCTTCCAGTGCTGTGACTCATGATGGCCAAACTATCAGCACTGAAAATGATTCTGGCAGTGTGGAAAACCAAGTGAATATTGTAGAAAATGAAAATATAGGTAATAGCACCGAAGAAAGAAATATTGGTGAAGACACTACAGATTTAGTGGTGCACGAGGGGGGAACATCTGAAAATGGAACTTCAACAGTCAATGACGAGAAAGGTTCCGAAGTATATAATTCCACCTCCCAGGGAAGCTCATCTCTTAATTCCATAATAACGTCAGAGTCCAATGATCAATCAAAATTAAATAGTGATTCAAATGGCTTGTCTTTACCGAATGGAACAGAGATCATCATATCAGATCCTAGTCATACTCAGAATGTCACTGAAGATGCTTCTACAGAAGGCTCCACCTTCCAGACTGCCACCCTGGAACAGGCCGATAACTCAAGACAAGCTTTGGATAACAGTCAATTTCAGCCTAACTCGACCACTTCAATTGCAACTGAGAATGCGGAAGCAAATCCATTGGATTCCTCAAATTCCTCCACGAATTTGCAGTTTGTTGCATCAGAACATACCGTGCAGTCTAATGTATCGAATGAGACAAAAGATGGCTCAGAGTCTACCATAATAGAGGTAAACACCGTTACAGTTCAGAATGAGAAGTCAGATACAAATGGTGGAACAGATGGAACATATGAAAGCTCAGACTCCACTAATACCGAGAATGCAGACGAACTTCAACATGACCCCACTGATTCCTCTATCCCCCTGGAAGACAAAGAGGATCACATAGATCTTGATACATTGCCAGATATCAGAACTGAGGGAAGCAACAGTGAAGAGGCTGCAGAAGAATGATAATATAGGTCAGAGGGTTTTTTGGCCTTGTGTAATATTTATTTGTCTCCTTGTTTGCTTCACAAAATGTCAGTTTGAGAGCGAATCTCTGCTCATCCTGTGCAATATTGGCCACTGTCAAGATAGTAGTGTTGAATTTGCGGCCAAAATGTAGGCTAAGCAATATTTAAGAAAGGATTTGTATAATCTATTTTAATTTCCTTTAATTTCATTTTGTTCTCATCCTTTTGTTGTGAATGTGTTTACAATACGAGTCTCTGCACTTTATTGTCTGTGGGAGAGAGAGGAGAAAGATTCATAGCTAGTGTTGCCTATGGAGCATTTTAGCATCCACCAATCTCTGTCCGTTCATTTAGATTGTAGATTTGATGAGATTTAAAATAAATAAATATCAGCGCTTCCTGGTGGAATAGCTACTTTTACTAGCCAACCCTAAAGCTGCAAATGAATTAACCTACCAAGCTACTCAAAAACAAAATTTAATACACAAAATCGCACACTGAAAGAACTGATTTGTTCAATCCAAGCCTCAAATAGTAGTGGAGGCTACTACTATTACTAGCTAAAGTTGGAGGTGCAAATGAATGAACCTACTACCAAGCAACTCAGAAACAAGATTTAATAAACAAAGTCAAACACAGGGAACATCCAAAATAGTTCATAATTGGGAAAATTGTTGTACATCTATTGTCAATCATGATTCAGGGTAAATCCCAAGAAGAAGCAGGGCACTAACACAGTACAACTATTGAGAGACTGAACCATGTACACTACATTCTTCCCTCCCAACATGGGCAAAAAATTAAGCAGCCGAGTACATCTTCAATCCACTTTCCGTGTATTCTTGGGTTGATGTGCATTCCACTGCAATAGCATCCATACTATTGACGTGCCTGATCAGAATCATGAAGAAGCTATTAGAACATGAGATTGGAGGTATTCCAGAAGAAGGCCACTCCTTGCTCAGGCAGATCACAATATTTCATTGCATTGATTTGAAATTTTGAACAACAAAGTTGGGTGCATCACATCGTCAACAATAAAAAGGAAAAAATTGAAAAGACACTCTTGCAGTATAGATGACTTTATTCATAACTCGAAAAATTATTCTAAATAGTTGAAACCTGATAAATATATTCTAAATCAGCATCCTTCTATACCTCAAGACAAGAAACAATATGGGGCTTAGGACTCGTAAACATAAGCACTTACGTCTGGACATTTGCTATTGTGAAAACATATATACATTTGTGAGTATTGTGATTTAAAGTTAGTGATAAAGATTTATAGAAAAGGAACCTTAACCCATAAGTAAAGCAAATCCCAATTAGTTGAGATTTAAAGCTATACCTGAATATGCTAGCAGCTATTGTTTTGAGGATAATAATTACAAATCAATGACTACAAAATGATGTTTCTTTTCAAAAACAAAACTTTTTGCTATATCAAATGCCAAAGAATCCTAATACAAACTAAACAAGAGCCAAAGAGTGGAACTAGTAACTACGCTAGAGCCCAGAAGCATTGGGGAATCCTAGTGTACTCAACAAAGTCATGTCCCAACAATATATAGTATTCTATCTTTCTTTATTTCCTCCTGTGAAAGGGTATAGATGCAAAAACAATTTCCTTTCCTTTTCCATCCCTCTAGCTGATTAATATGCCCTACGAAGGATACGAATTTGGAAGGAACATTAAGTTAGAGGAGTGGAAAAGGCATGCTTAGGGATTACAAACTTCTCTTTCCCTAATTTGTTTGGTTGTGCAAGCACAGAGGAAGGAAAGCTGACTAATCGGTGTTACATGGTCCAGTTATGTATCCCTAAGTATTCTGAAATCATGTTTCTTCAAAGGGAAAGATATAAAAAAAGATCCATCAGTATTTTCTTCCTTGCTGACACTTTTTGGGCAGAAAGAACACAGTGGGCGTGGAGGAAAATGACTCCCTCCTTTCTTCCTTGTCTTCCTTCCATTTTCATTGAACTGTGTTAACTCTCTCTATCCTTACTTTTTCCTTCTCGTGATCTCTAAAATTAGTCAACTACAATATGAAATATTTCCAAGCTATTATCCTTTGAATTTCTAGTATACTACCAAGCAAGATAAGTACATAGTAAAAAAACACTAAACAGTGACAGCTTAATGTGGTGTGAAATCATGTAAAGTAACATTGGCGATGCTAATACCTGCAAAGAAGCTGACAGTTGTAAGATTTCCAATGGCCATTGTCTGATATATCAGATACTCTGTCAAGAAATGACCAAACGCATAGATGAATGACAGAAAGGTAGCTGCATAAAGTGGCTTATTTTCCAGGTTAAAGGCGCAGAGAAAGCAGAGAGTGCAAGTAAGAAGAGTCCAGACCCCAAATGTTCTCCCATGCACTTCAGTCACTGCAGAGAAGGAAAACATGAGCGAGAGTTATGCTATCAGTTATTCATTACACAGCCATGTATAAAGGTGCCGAGTAGCAACAATTTGTATACTGAATCAATCATCAGATTAATAAAAAAAATTGTCATTGTAAAGCACCAGGGAGATATAGAGCATGCCATCACTTGTAGATGCAAACACAATTGTAAATATTGGTTCTTGCCACGGTCATGTTAAACTTTAAAGAAAGTTAGAAACTTTGCTTAATCATAATGGATTGAAAGCAGCAGGAAGAAAGGCAATTTGAATGCCAGAGAGTGAATTTTGGTGATGTGGGTTGGTTAGGTTTCAATGCAGAAATCCACCCCAAGCACTTTTCAACTTAATCATGAACATAGTCGAGTATCTTTTTTAAGTTTTTTACTTTGTCACTGTTAAATTACACTTTTCTGCCTAGTAGGTAATGTAAATGAACCAGTACCACAAGGCACAAAGCAGCCACCTGAGTCAATAACTTTAACGGCATAACATGTTCATAAGCTATGTCGAGCATATTAAGGAATCAATTTGTTTGACAATTGATAAAACTATATTACTTAACAGCCGCTTGAAACATACAAGGGCCACTTCTCCAAAACATGTTATGTTACCATTAAGCTCCTACTTATTCTAAATATAAATTTCTTTCTAGCTTTACCTGAAAAATTATCTAAGAACCATAAGTACCTATAATTACTGATATTAAAAGGTAATGAGCATATCCTCTATCAAACAATCAAGAAAAAACAAAGGAAATTTAGTAGAAACCCAGTTCAAGTGTTTCAACATCCTAGATGCAGGAGAATATAACGACTAAAAATATGATTAAACAACAACACAGTCAAGATTAACATTAATGTGTAACTTAGGGAGCTCAGTTTTTACTTTTTAACATATGAAAAGACCCCCCTTTTGTTATGTTAATTTAGTTTTTCCCAATCTGGGATCTCTTATAATTATAAACTCTAGAATTAAACATCAAAATTAAACAGGATTGGCATATCAATTCAGTACAAATTTTAAGCATCAATCAGAACAAGAAACCCACAAAATGAATCTCAATGTGTGTATGTCTGTGTGCTTGTGGGTGTGTGTATGTAAATTGTGAAAGAAGAGAGAGAAGGAGAAAGAGAAGATACTGGGAGATTGAGAAAAGACGGCGAGACGGAGAGCCCAAATGTCGAAGAATCCGAACCAAACGGAGGCCAATCGGAGTGACCCAACTAACATCAACCACCATCCCAACGCTTTCATTCTCTATTCCCTGTTCGAGCTCTAGCTCCTCCAGTAAAGATTCAAAACAGCACTGAAAATGAGAGCAAATTCAGCAATAACTGTTGGTATTATCTTTAGTAATACAAGTCTTCAAGATTAGCCTGTTTTGGACTCTATTCAAAGAAAATAAACACTGTTACTAAGTTTTAAAATGGTCGCAGAGAAAAAACACAAATGGATTACTGAGTTTTTTAATGAACCAAAAACAAATAAATGGACGAAAAAATTAACCAATTTTTTTTATTAAAAAAATGAAAGAAAAATTAAATAACATAAAAATATTTATTATAATTCTTATTATATCCATAGAAAAATAATAAAACTAATATAAGTACAACTTAATAATTTAAATATAAAATTTAAGTTTTTTTTTATAAACCCAGTAATAACATGAAAAAAATATATATAATTGTTTTTATTATATATTAAGTTTCTATTTTTTTCTTTTGTCATTCCAAACTCAGAAATAAAGGGTAAATAATTATCTCAAAAAAATTAATATTTCCACAAACAAAAATGATAGTTTCATAATGTCCCTCTCGCATGAATAATAAATAGACCTCACGCATGTGAGGGAGAACTTATAAAAATATCAAATTTTACTTGTGAAAATATCAATTCTTAAAAAAAAAGAATCGTGAGGTATAAGAAAGATGTCCATTCAATGATGTAAAATATCACAATGGCAAATCCAGCAGCAATAACATAACGAAAGAGACACAAAGGGTAAATAATTTGATTTTAGAATTAATTTTTCGTTCAATTTGTATTTGTTTGACTATGAAATGATGACACACACATTGGGCATATTCAACTATCAACAGTAGTATCAAATATATATATATATTTGAAAGCTAGTAAGAACTTCATTTCATCGTATATAAGTTGCTTTATACGTGTTTATTCGACTAAAGGTTGTCAATTTTTTTGTCTGCTTATATTGCATTTTTTGTAGTTAAAGAATATATCAAAACTAAATATTTCTATTGAAGCAAGCAATATTTGTTTCTCAAGCCTAGGTTGATCTTGTTTGATATTTATGTTGTAATTAATTATACTATTTGGGGATCCGGTTATACGGTAAGTTGGTCAATTAACTAATACAGTGTTGACACGTAGGGAAAGAGATCAACTCTTAACTTCCGTGTCGATATTATATTGATCAATTGATCAAAATTAATTTCATACTAACCACTCTCCTAGTAGTGTCATGTGATCACCACCATGATGCCACGAACGAGACTGTAGAAAAATAGAGTTTTATTGTTTATATATATATATAGAGACTACAGTGTATCAATATCCTCAATTTTGTTCAAATTTGAATGTTGGTTATTGTACTTGCGGGTACGGGTTTAATGTCAAAATGATTACTATAATAGTTGGTTGAGGATCTCAAGCCACCTTGTATCCAGTGCTTGCCAGCCAGCCAGCCTACAAAACCAATTCTATCACACTATCCATACAATGGGCCGATTCCAAGTTTCCAACACAGATCATTCTTCTTAAGAAACCACCAAACTGAAAACTGTAAACTATTATACTCAAAAATCAAATGAATGAATAAAACGGATTCGGTTTGGTCAATTGACTAATACGACACGCAGAGAGATCGCATTCTGGCCTGCGTGACGTTAACTTCATGCGAACCATTTCCGAATAAAACATCACACTCGAAAACAAAACAAAAATATATAGTAGTTGTCAATCACTGTACACTCGATCTCGAGAAATAAGCCAGCCAAAAATTGCTGTTAGTTAATCGACAAATCCAATAACGTGCAACTAATTACCTAACTACGACAAAAAAAGAACCCGAATCAATCCTGACCTGGTTGCCTCAACTCCTTCCGGAGTTTCCTTGAGAACAACCTACATGCATCCATACTCAGATCCATTGCTGCAGCCAAAGCCACAAAAGCTGCTGCATCCTCCGTGCACATCACGTGGTGGATACTGACCTCCACCTCCGGCTTGCTACACTTTTCACAACCCATCACAGTGGATGACATCACGAACCCTCTATACAATAAGTGTGCCCATGACCCAGAACCAATGTCCGAACTGGAAACGGATCCGGAATCAAAGCTGCTGCTAGGTGTGCTCATCGGAGAGGGGCCAGTACTATTGTCAATGGTGAATTTTCCCCCATTTTTGGTGCTGAGTGTGGAATTGGAGAGAGTGATGGCGTCAACACCGCCATCGGGGAAGTGCTCAAAGCGGTAGCCAAGCTGGTCACCGTGTTCAAGCCATGCCTCAAGGCGGCCCCAGGGTTTCCAGGTGGCCTGGCCAGGCTGAAGAATGAGCCAAGCACCTGGGTTGGACCTGCTGACCCGGTTCGTTCCTGTTGATGGGACAAAAGGTGTCACCATTGATGCAGCAGCGACAGGTGAACCTGAAAGGTCATGGATTGTAATTGACCATCCTTTACGCTCTTTTGGGTGTTGTTCTTTATCACTTCCAAGTGAATTTAGCCAGCTTCTAGAATTTCCCGATTCTGAAACAGACGATCTGTTCAACAATAATGCCATATCAATTAGATATCAATTCAAGATGCATTTGGTTAATCAATATTAATGCGTAATTAAATGGATAATCTTTTGCAAGTCAGGCTCATCTTTTAACATTTATAGGGAACAACAGAAATATTTCTAGAGAGCCTTACTTAACTAGTAGTAACAGTTTAAACTAATTAGATTGCTTTAATTGTAACATATTTAAATAAAATTTCTTTCATTTCAGTTTAGCTTCGATTGTCAATAAAGTGATCAGTTCAAAATATAATAATACAATTCCAAACAAGCCAAAAAGAACCAACCTTGATCTTAAATTCTGTTCACCGCCAGAGTTTCTGAAGCTGAACTTGCAAGTAAAAACCGCCTGCCTAACATTCCCATTAACCTGAAACACCTGCGGACTACACTCAGGCTCCCCACCAAACTGAAACACAAATCTCGGGTCGGGTTCAACCCGCACATTCAAATTCAATTTGGCCCTTTTATCCATCTCAATCCACCCATTCTGAATCACACAAACCCTATTCTCCACTCCTTTCAAATCCAACGAAACAGTCCCCAAAAGCTTGCCGCCACCAAACCCACAAGTCAACTCTCTCTTCCCAGCATAAACCTCAATCTTCAAACAGTAGGGTTTCTTGGCAGCCGACGATTTCTCCAGCAATTTCTCGAATTCAGACTTATTCAGATTAAAACAAGCGTGAATTTGATCATCAATCTGTTGGGTTTCTTCCAAAAGCAGAGGGATATTCGAGATTCGGGTCGGAAAATCCTTCAGTTTCATCTTGCAGTAGCACGAAGTATCCGATTTCGATACCGGAAACTTCAAAGCTAAATTTCTGATGACAATTCGAACGAAAGGACACGGATCCATTCGAAATCACTGAAATTGACCTTTTACAAGAACAAATAGGGAGGGAGTAATTCAGCAGCTTATATATTTATAGAAAGAGAGAGAAAAGGGAAGAGAACAGAATTGGAAAGCATAAGATCAGTAGCAGAGAGTATATAGTAGATACAGAAAGAGAAAGAACAGGCTGGAGCCTGGAGTGAAGGAATGAGCTGGGGCATTGGTGCACGTACGCAAACAAATTAAGATTGCCAGCAATTTTGGCATCTCTGTCAACTCAAGAAGTTGGCAGAAATTTTAGTGGGGTAGATGGGCTAGTTAGCTAGCTAGCTGGGTATAGCAAGGCGACAGCTGTTTCGCCTTATGGTATTTTCTTGCCAGTAGAACCAGTTTTGGACACTAGTCTTTACCAACTATATTTTGTGGTCCACAAGTCTCCTGATTTTTTTATGTTTTTTTTAAGAGGCGATTATTATTTTCGCATGAAATTTAATATACTGTCGTCTGATTTTAAAAATTAAGTTATATCTTTAATTTTAAAATAAAAATTTTTTAATTATCAATTAAGTTGATAAAAATTAGTGATAACTTGTAAAATGATATGTAATAATTCTATAATTTTATATAATTCGACACAAAATTATCAGAATACACGTCATAATTCTTTCATTTTATTTAGTTTGTCGTAAGTCGATTAAAATTAAATAAACAATAGTATTACGAGATACAAAATGCATTTATCTATCAAAATAGGATTTGCTTCTTTTGTTTTAAAAATAGAAATACAAAATTTTCTTAAATATATTTCTAATTTTGAAATGCGTATAAGAATAATTAATAAATAAAATTTTAAAAATTATGAGGGTATTATCAAAATTTGAATTTTATTTTGCTACTCAACATATTAAAATTTGTTACTGATACAATTACACCTAATTTTATTTTTTCTTAAGTTGGGAATCTAATTATCTAATTTTTTGTCTAAAATGTTACGAACGTTCTATAAAATTAAGAAAATATTTTAATATTGTAGCATTCGTAATATGTTAGACAAAAATTCTACGTAAACACAAAAATATATTTAAATTTTATTTATTTATATTTTTAACTCGTATTAAAAATTAAAATATAAATAAATAAAATTCAAATAGGTTGATATTCAATTTTCTTATTCACGTAAAGGAGCTCATAATTGAATGGTATTTGCACCCTCTCATTATCATGCGAATGGTGGAAAATTGAAAAGATTTATTGGGTTGACGGGACGGGACGGGACGGTGTGGAAAACCCTCGAAGTGAAAAAGTAGATTATTTCTTTTTAAATTCAACCACATCAAACTAGCGTAATTATCATGGGGTTTGATTAATTCCAAATGTACTAATCTAAAAGTATGTAAGAAATAATATCTTCCACAATTACATTATAAGTATGTAATAATAGATATTTAAATATTAAAATTAAGCTAGATTTTAGTACATCAATCACGGATTCGGTTAGTATGAAGTTTATTTTTTAATAAGTTAGTCAATTGATCAATAGAATGTTGACACACATAGAACCTCGTCTGTGTATCAGTACTATTGGTCAATTGACCAATTTACCCAAAAATAAATTTTATGCTAACCACTCCCATCAACCACAGTCGACGGTGCGGTGGGTTGGTCAGTCGAGAATGATCGCCTCATTCCCCGTAGATTTATGATGATTTATATTTTTTTTATAGTGTTTGACTTGACTATCTAATGATTACGTGTGAATCACGAACTTTATTTTGTTATAAAATTATTGTATTATTTATACTTTTTTATAATATACTATTATGAAATATTAATTCTACTAATAATAGATTAATATTGTGTACATTGATTTTTATATAAAGAAAATATATATTTTTTTGAAATATCCAATTTAACTAATAATGTGAAACTAATGTGTCTGAAGTATTTTTTTTTATGATATAATGTGCGTACAAAGGAAATCATTTTTTCTTTATTTATCACTCTATTAGTGATGCTATTGCTTTTTACAAACTAATGCTACTAACTCTTCCTACAACTGTTGTTGAATTAATGTTTCTCATTGCCTCCATTAACTACTCTCTAATTGAGGCAGCTTGGACGGTGTCCTTCCATCAATCTTTGTTTTCGGATCTTGTTTGAAAATATAGACTCGAATGCGAATAAATCAAACAAAACTTGTGTTGTTGTACTTGTTTTTATTCTAGTAAAATAAAAAACAATTAACTTCTATATAACGGGAGTGATTAGCATGAAGTGAACTTCATGGTAATTTCACTCCATGGCTAATACAGACACGCAGGCGGAGAGCTAGATCACCTTTCCGTTTGTGTGTCAATATGATATTAAACATGAAGTTCACTTCATACTAACCGTATCCGTACGTAACCCTTGTTGCACTGCTGTACTACTTCAACCTGCTGCAAACACTTGCACTACTGCACCACTTCACTGATACACTGTTGCCAACATATTTTCACATTAAAATGCTCTAATTGCTGCTACATAATAATTTTTATTGGACAATTAAACCATAGATGAAAGTCTTCTTCTTTTGCTTTTCCTGACCCCACACAACGACTGCAAGACTTATTCTGGTCTTAATTCTAACCAAATATTCCACATAGTAGTTGCAACGAGCTGTTATAAACTCACAATTTTTACTTGTAAAATTTCACTGATTCAAAATAAGATACACTGCAATTACTTACACCCAAAACCACTTATCCGACTATACACTGCAACAATGAGTATCCTCCTCACCCATATACAAAACACCTCAATCTACCAAAAAACCTTTTAACTTTGCACTGTCAACCACAAAAGTATCTACAGCCTCACACCACTGAACAACTATCTTGAATGTTCTCCACTGTTTCGGATAAAAAAATAAAGCAATCTGTGAATAAACATTTATCAAAGACACAATCACCAAAGTAAGAATTGAACGACCAAAATTTCCTACAGAATCATTTATATACTGCTAGCTGCCTTAATTGAGTCTTCTTCCTCTGTCAAAACAAAGTCCTCAACTACTTAATTTCAAACGCTGCAGTTTTTCTTCAAACACCATTCACCATCAAGCTCAGCACCTTAGATTAACTGAAATTATGTCTAAGCCCTCTTACATATTTCCATAAATCTCTCATAATGCATCCAGTTATCAACAATTCTAAAAAGGACTCAAACACTCAACAACCAAGGATTAACAAGCCACACATCCATGTCTGTAGAAGTTACTTTCCCACAAGCATTTAGCCACTTGAAGGCTTTGTATTTTATCATCATCACCACCTCTTTCCAACATATATAATCCCCATTAAAGTTCATCTGATTTCCTGCTAACCATATGGACCAAAGTGTAGCAGCTCCAATAACCTCTCACATGTCTAAGATGCTTTCCCATAAAGTCCCATTGAGCTATCAAAAGATCAATTGAGTTTGATTAATCCTAACCAGTTAATTAAACACACCACACCAACCATGGCCATTTACAATATAGCAAAGTGTGAGGAACCTGTTCTTCTTCAAGTTTAGGCCAACAACAGGAGGAATCTGCTCTTCCTCAAACTTCATCCCTCTCTTTACCAAAAAACTATTTACTGGAATATATACATTCTTGTACTGCTACCCACATAAAAATCTGTACTTAATTTAGACGGAATACCTTTTTTCCATACCCATTTGTATCATTTAACATTAGACAAATCTTTTGATTCCTCCATCAACTGGGTACATTTTTTTACAATAAAAAAGCCTTTAAGATCCCCACACCAATATACTTTATCCTCTTTAAGACTATTCAGCTTCACATCATTAATCATGTTTCTTAATTCAACCATGTCCCTCTCCTCCCACTCTCTAAGTTGCCTTCTGAAATTTGACAACTACAATCCTTTCCTATCTTCTCCCTCTACGTATATCTAAGCTAATTTACATTCTTTATTTATTGACAGATAGAATAGCTTTCTAAATTTAGAACGCAATACATTTTCTCCACACCACCAAACTATATGTCCAAAACCTAATGCACTTACCATCACCTACAAACCACTTCCAATTGTTTTTCCCAACAATAGGACATAACCCACTTTGATCTTGCATAGATAAAATATCCCTCCACACAGTAGACCCCTGAATTTTCAAATCAAATGATCGATGGAGTACCGGAAGAAGTCTACAAATTAATTTCCGTAGCTTTGATTTAGAGAATTGTTATTTGCACAAGGAAAATTTGATAATTTCACAAAATTTTATTCACATAAATTTGGATCTCATTTACTATTCATGTGAGATGACACTTGTGGATCGAACTATCAAATTCTCTTGTGAAAATATTAATTTTCTTAATTTAAATTTTTATTTTTCCTTTTAAAAAATTTGATATTTTGTAATTTAAAGAATTCATATTTCCCGAAGGACAATGGTTATTAGATCTCTCTACTGGATCTAGCTAGTATATATATATATATATATATATATATATATATATATATATATATGGGAAGGATCAAGAGCATAATCCTTAAATAACATAACGCCTTAAATAACATAATTTTATCAAAACGACGTAGTTTTGATAAGACGCGGTGGTATTTTTGTAAATATATATATATATATATATATATATATATATATATATATATATATATATATATATATATATATATAGAATTCATATATATATATGGCCAGTTAGCCACCTCTAATTGGGTCTTGTTAGGACATCATATCCAAACAGCATTGAATATAAAATATAACTGATAAAAACATTAATTTGGTATATTACACTTAAATCATATCATCATTACTATACCACCATAAATATCAGATAAATACTTCATCATTATTCAATGAATATATATATATATATATATATATATATATATATATATATATAATTGCATGTAACCGAAAATTAAATAAAACATTGAAATAATTTTTTGTTGATTAATTAAATAGAACATATATTAATTTATTCTAAGAACTAGCAAGATACTAGCTCTGAACTTCCATCAAATTCTCAAAGAAAATTAGAAAAATCCATTACCATAGCCAAAACTATGGACATTAGAAGTAGTTGAAACATGAGGATTGATCAAATTAGGTTTAGTCTCAAACTGATCAAGAGCCCTAATTCCATTATTACCACCAAAAGATGGTAAATTATAATTTGCATTCTCTACGAAAATCTTGTTGGCTTGATTGCTCACATTCTTCTTGAGCTCTTCCACGGAATCCCTCAATTGTTCAAGCTCATTAAACCCTAATTTCTCGACGGGAGCTTCCCACCAAAACTGGCTCTCGCTAACTTGTCTCATATTGTCAAGTATCTCTCCTCTTTTTCTCTCTGATTCTAATTCATTAACAACTTGAGTGAGCTGCAAGTTGAGGTCACTAACAGTAGCACCGCGATGAGCTTCAACAAGATGGAGGGCACTGGGGTTTGAATGAGGGTTTCGAGTGATATACCTTCCGATAATGGATTCAACATTAGGGTGGCCAAAAGAGAACACTTTTCCAGCCGGAGAAAAGACTATAATAGCAATCTCAACCCCACAAAGTGTGCAAAGCTCACTGGCTTTCTTGAATAAGCCAGAACGTCTCTTTGAGAAGGTAACCTGCAAGTGATTTTTTATCTCTATTTTGGCAATCTTGATCTTTTGGCGACCCATGCTTGGTTTCTTTGCCATGGCTAGAACTTTATGATGTATCAGAGAATAGAAACTAGCAAGAAGAAAGAGTTAGACAAATCAAGATATTTTGCAGGTCGTGTGATATGCGGAGGATAAACAAGGGAATTTAAAGGGGTTGGGAATTGACATGAAATTAAATACCCTTTTTGTGTTTTAATTGCCATTTTCTTTATGTGAACAATTTTCACTGATTCGGGAGTTAAAAAAATCTTGTTTTTAATGCATGGATATCATGCAATAAGTTTTCCCTTAATTGGCATTATAATGATGCTATTTGACATTTGCATGTCAAAGTCTTTATATTGTTCATCAAGTACGTAGTTGTTAAAGTGATGAAATAATCAATCAACAGGTAGCACCATCCTCGTTGATGCATGAGCATGACCTCTTATGGTGTAATAAAAAATACATTATATATAGCACATTATATCAAGATCATACAAAGTCATATTTTAAACTGATAGCTAGTAATTAATCTCTCTCTCTCTCTCTCTCTCTCTCTCTCTCTCTCTCTCTATATATATATATATATATATATATATATATATATATATATATATATATATATATATATATATATATATACGGGGCAAGGATCAAGAACATTCTCCTTAAATAGCATTCCTCCTTAAATAGCATTTTCCTTTATTAAAACTACGTCATTTTGAAGTGGCCGCATGTTAACGCCAAGTTTCGTCTGCGCGTCCAATCACAAAATCCACGCGCTGAATCCTGCACAATAACAGATCACACAGAAGCTTGACGGCCGTACCGCCGGGGGATAGCTCCGGTGTGAGAATAAGTACAGGCCGTTCACAAGGTTTAACAATGGAGGTTTATATGTTTAGTGCTCAAAGTAGATATTACCTGTTAATTGTAACCTTGACCTTGTATTTATAGAGCTCTCACCACCTTGGTATCCTCTTCTTTGGATTAGAGTAGGACTCCTAAATATGTTAGCTACCATATTTGGGTCCAACACAATCTCCTTAAAAAGTGCAAGTGGAATCCCTTTCCACCACTACATCCAGAGTTACCTTGTTGACGTAAGATTAGGGTTGATACCCTTAATCACGTAAACTCCTTGTCGCACCAACTCTGCATGTGGACTGCTCATACGCTCAGGCCCAAACCAATAGCCAAACCCAACCCTTACGATGACCACGGGCCCCAGCCTATTGGGATCGGGTAACCGACCCCGATCTTACATCTCTGAACATACGAGCCCGACCTCCTTTGACCCGACCCAAGCCTTCAGCCCAAAAGAGGGTCGGGAAAACACTCCCGAACATTGCCCCCCAGTCTCTTGTTATAAGATATTTATGACACGAGACTTGAGAGGACATGAATTCTAATAGTCACGCCACAATGATGAGTTGTCTCGGGAACCCAAGCGGTTTCTCCTCGGTCCGCGAGCTGGTGCACGTTTTTTCATAACTGGGCCCACCTGCCATAAATAACCGCCTTTGGAAGCCGTGCTAGACGAGCTATATAAGCTCCCCAACATTCATCACCGTCACTTTCTTCGAGCCTTCAATATTTTGAATCTCTGTCAAAATTTTCCGGCAAGGGCGATTTCCGGCGAGACACTCATTTTTCCAGATTTCTTCAGTCCGTAACGTTTCCCCACTAAGTTCTTGTCTTGTACCTTTCTTCCCTTCAAACCACCATAAATGGCTGATTCCAGCGATCCTCGTCCCACATCAGCCACAGCAGCCGGCATTCCCACTCTTACCTCCGGCGACCTTCTCCAAATCGAGCTGGAGGCTGCTCCGGTCGAACTCTCCATGGAGAACGCCGAAACCAGAATTCGCCAACTATACGCTTCGGAAACCGACTACGCTGTCATCAACACCAAATCTTCCATCACCCACCCTCAACTGTCGGACATCCAAACCTTATTCAACATCCCCAAAGAATACAAGCTTCGGGTTCCCGAGGCCAGCGAGAGGATGTACCACCAACCCGAGGGCGAATGGGTAGCCGTCCATCTGTATGCCCTAAGGTACGGGGTTCGGTTCCCCCTCCACGAATTCATCTCTTCTTTCCTCTGCCTGGTAGGGATCGGGTTCTCCCAGCTGGCTCCCAACTCTTACATCCAGCTGATCAGCTTCATCGCCCTCTGCCAGGAGGCTGGCATCACCCCCGGGCTGGACTTCTTCTTCGTCCTGTTCTCGGTGGGTCGGTCAAAAGAGCCCGGCCTTCGCCATCTGAACCGTGTTCCTGGACGGGACACCTTCGTGAAGACCCCATCCAGTAACAAGGGGTGGCATTCACAATGGTTCTTCATGAGGGGAACCGATCTCAACCTTCTCCCCAACTGGGCCGGTCCCGAAGACGTCCCCATGAAGGTCAACAAATTTTCGAGGAGTCGTTCGGCAGCCTTCAAGAAGTTTTACGCCCTTCTGAGGCAGACTAACTGGGGCCTAGGAATCGTGTCCAACGAATTCTGGCTCTACGAACACGGCTGTAAGTTAACCTATCCGACCTTGTTTTCTTATTCACCCGATCTTTTGCTTTGATTTTCATAATGATCCTTTTATTTTATGTTGTAGTGACCATCTTCAAGCCAAACAATACTGAAGAGGCCCTGTCCCCACTGCCGATCCTCGTCGAGCCAATCCATCTCCCAGCCGCTGATGACTCTCCTTCAGACGAGGCTGTTCTAATTGCCGAAATGTCTGTCGGTTCGTCAACCGGCCCTCTTCCCGAACCTTCCAAGACTGATGCTTCCACGAAAAGTGTGTTGCAGATGAAGGGGGCCGACAAGATGGCTTTGCTAAAGAAGTCAAAGAAAAGATCTTCTGTTCGAGCTCCCCCCAAGGCCATCGTTGTGGCCCCGCCGAAGCCTGCTCTGAAAGCAACTCCTCCACCTCCGATCATAGTGACGGTGGCCGAAGATTCGGAGGGTACTGAAGATCAGCTTCTGGAACCCACTTCGAAGAAGCCGCGGTTGGTCGAGGGGCCCTCCCAAGCCGAGGAGGTCGTTGCCCCGATCAATGCTTCTTCCCCGAAGTCCAAGGCTAGCTCTTCCGGAGGATCCCCAACTACCTGCTGGCCGAAGAGCCCAGCCGACAAATTCCCTTTCCATTTGCTTGATCAATTCAGGCTTTCCGGTGATGATGAGCGGTTCAAGAACTTTTCGTCAGAGGATTTTCTGGTTACCTATCTCCGAGCCCAGACTCAGGTATTTATCCTCAATTTTATATATGTCTTCATTTGTTTCTTTGCTGTCTGACCAATTCGCCTATGTATTTAGGCCAACGCCATCCTCGCTCGAGCTATTGCTCCCCTTGCCCGATCTACCAAGAGAGAGATCCAGCTAAGAACCGACGTGGAGCTTCTCCAAGCCGAATTATCGGGTCGGGATTCGGAGCTGAAGAGGGAGCGGGATCTCCATGCTGATACCCGTAATAAAGTATCCCAGGCTAATCGCCGGATTGCCGAACTCGAAGAACAAAATTCCCTACTTCAACAAGAGTTCGTCGGTCTCAACGATCATGCCAAAAAGCTGGTGCAGGATAAGGAACTTCTGGTCGAAGAGAATAGGACCTTGGTGGGAAACCTTCAGGTCATCGAAGGGAAGTTCGCGGGGGTTCACGCTCAGCTGAGTAACTTGATCCACGCGAACAACACTTTGATGGCCGAACAGGCCATCATCAAACAGGCTGCCATCAGAGAATACGAGGAATCGCCTGCCCTGACCGATAAGATTATGACCCAGTTTGCCGAGGGTGTCGAAGCTTATCGGGAGAAGGCCCGAGCGAAGCTTGTTGATGCTGGTTTGGACGCCTCGATCCTTGATTCTTCCGACGAGGAGTCCGAGGCCGAAGCCGATGCTGGTTCCCCTTAATTTTTTCTTGAATTTGTTCATATTTGTAATTTCTTTTTTTCTAAGTTTTGTAATTCAACCTGACCAGAGAGGCCGACGGTGTATGTACCCGAAACCTATCTGATCGGGAACTGTAAAACCTTTATAATATGAATGAAGACAAGATTTTTAAGTAGTTATCTCGATCAGTTTAACTTTATTTTTATCGCCCAATTAGGTCATTTCTGACCGTCTGGTCCATTTATGTCTAAAGTGTACTGTCTCGGATATGTAACTTTTATCGATCAGTTATACTTGTGGCGTTTTATCAGCCAGTTAAGTTCTTTCGGACTGTCTGGTTGTTTTACGCTCGAAGCTTGTCTGATCGGACGTGTATCTTTGTCGATCAGTTACACTTGTGGCGTTTATCGATCAGTTAAGTTTTTTAGGACCGTCTGATCGTTTCACGCTCGAAGTTTATCTGATCGGTAAAGCAGTGCAAGATTAAAACGAAGTACAAACGTTTCTCTTGAGAGAAGTTTTCATTTCATTGATAAACCGCATAAATTACACCGTTATCGGGAAAGAACAGGCATGTATTTACTGGTAATATCTCCTAAGTCTTCCAGCATGCCATGTATTCTTTACTTCCGACCCATCCATTGCTCGAAGCCGGTAAGTCCCTGGCTTCGGCTCTTCTAATATCTCATAAGGCCCCTCCCAGTTAGGCATTAACTTTCCTGTGTTCTGGGGGGTTGACGCCTCTGCCTCCCGAAGCACCAAATCTCTTATCTCAAACCTCCTCAACTTCACCTTCTGGTTGTAATGTCGGGCTGTCTTCTGCTGATAAATGGCCAACCTCAACACCGCGGCGTCACGAGCTTCATCTAGCAGATCCAGATTCATTTTCAAACCTTCATCGTTATATAGTTCTTTGAATTGGCTGACCCGAAGGGTGGGTGACCCAATCTCTACCGGTATGAGTGCATCGGTCCCATAGGCCAGCCGGAAGGGGGAGTCTCCAGTTGTTGTCCTTGGGGTCGTCCGGTATGCCCACAAAACGCTGAGTAGTTCCTCGGGCCACCGACCCTTCAGTTCATCCAACCTTCTTTTTATGCCGTTGAGTAGGGTTCGATTTGTCACTTCCACTTGACCGTTTGACTGAGGGTGGGCAACCGAGGTCTTCCGGTGTTGAATTCCCAACTCTTTCAGGAAGCTTTCAAATTTTGACCCCACGAACTGTCTACCGTTATCCGATACTACAGCCATCGGGATGCCGAACCGATAAATTATTCCTTCTTTCACAAATTTAAGACATTCCTGTTCGGTGATCTTCTGCAGTGGTTTGGCTTCGACCCACTTTGTCATGTAATCGATAGCCACTATTATAAAGCTGACTTGCCCTTTGGCCTTCGGCAGAGGTCCTAGGATGTCGATTCTCTATACTGCGAAGGGGATCGGGGATAAGACTGAGTAGAGTTCTTCGGGGGGTTGATGCGGGATGTTACTGTTCAGTTGACACTTGGGACATTTTTTGACAAGTTCCTTGGCCTCTGTGTAGATGGTTGGCCAGTAATACCCCTGTCTTAGAATTTTATGCGCCAGTGACTTGGCGCCCATGTGATCTCCACAGATCCCTTCATGTACCTCCCGAAGTGCGTAGCTTGCCTCTGACGGTGTTAAACATTTAAGTAAGGGAGAGCTGAAGGCCCTTCGGTACAAATCTTCATCGATCAGTATAAAATTCGAACTTCGATGCTTGATCTTTCTTGCTAGGATGCGGTCTGATGGTAAGGTTCCGTCAGCCAAATAATAGATGTAGGGCGTAAGCCAACAGTCTAGCCGATCAACACATAATGCCTCCTCTTTTGAGACACTTGGCTGCTCCAATGTCTCTAGATATATCGAACCGATGAAGGAGTTGGCATCGGTTGTCGCCAGTCTGGCCAGGGCATCTGTTATTGTATTGTTGGATCGGTCAATTCCCTGACAGCTGACCGAGTGGAAGTATGTCAGTTTATTCTTTGTCTCGGCTAAGTACTTCGTCATCCTCGCCCCCCGAGCCGCATACTCTCCCGATATCTGTTTGACGACCAGCTGCGAGTCACTGTAGATGACCAAGTTTTGTACTTCTAGGCATCGGGCCAATTTTAACCCGGCTAGAATGGCCTCATATTCTGCTTCGTTGTTGGTCGCTCTGAACTTAAATCGAATAGCTTGTTGGACCTTGAATCCTTCGGGGCTCGTCAGTATGACCCCTGCACCACTGATGTCTGACGTTGACGAGCCATCGACATATAGTGTCCATGAAGTCTTTATGTGTTGCGTTTCGGCCACCGATCCCACATCTAGCTCCGAGAACGAACATTCCACGACGAAGTCTGCTAACGCCTGTCCTTTGATTGCCGTTCGGGGATGATACTCTATCGCGAACTGTGTTAACTCCATTGCCCATGCCGCCAGTCTTCCCGAAACCTCAGGTCGGTGTAGAATTTTCTTCAACGGCTGATCGGTGTATACCACCACCACCCGACCCTGGAAATAATGCCGAAGTTTTCTGCTTGCAATGATTAAGGCATAAGCGAATTTTTCCAGGTTCGGGTATCGGAGTTCTACGTCCCGAAGTACGTGGCTGAAGTAGTACACGGGGAACTGATTTCCTCCTTGGTCCCGAACCAATGCTGCTCCCACTGCCATCGAACTGGCCGCCAGATAAAGGTATAGGGGTTCTGAAGGGATTGGTTTCATCAGCAGAGGTGCCGAAGAAAGATATTGTTTGATCCCTTGGTACGCGTCCTCGCATTCTGAGGTCCACTGGAAGCTTTTCTCATTCTTGGGTCCTTTCAAGGTGTCAAAAAATGGAAGGCACCTCTCAGCTGATTTAGAGACGAACCTTCGTAGGGCCGCTATCCGACCCATTAGTCTCTGCACATCCTTGTATGACTTTGGTGATTTCATATCCAGGACTGCCTGGATTTTCTCTGGGTTTGCTTCGATTCCCCTTTTGCTGACCAAGTATCCTAGAAATTTACCCGATCCCAGCCCAAAAGTGCACTTGGTCGGGTTTAGCCTTAGCTTGCGTTTTCGGACCGTCTCGAAACAGTCCTCCAGATCTTCAAGATGTTCACGGACTGACATGCTTTTAACGATCATGTCGTCTACGTAGACCTCCATGCTCCTCCCCAATTGTTTCGTGAACACCAGGTTCATCATTCGTTGATAAGTAGCCCCGGCATTTAATAACCCGAAGGTCATTTTCCTGTATGCGTATATCGCCCGATGTGTGATAAAACTTATCTTCGGGATGTCTTCCTTGTTCATCGAAATCTGGTGGTACCCAGAGAATGCATCCATAAAACTCAACATACCGTATCCCGACGTGGCGTCGATCAGTTGATCTATGTTGGGCAAAGGGTAGAAATCCTTTGGACACGCTCTGTTTAGATCCGTGTAATCAATACACAACCTCCATTTCCCATTTTGCTTCTGGACCAATACCACGTTGGCCAACCACTCCGGGTAATCAATCTCGAAGATGAATTCGGCCTCCAAGAGCTTGGCAATTTCTTCGTCGATGACTTTTTGTCTTTCTGGGGCGAAAATCCTTCGCTTCTGTATGACCGGTTTCTTGCCCGGGTCCACGTGCAGCCGGTGTAGAGCCACTGATTCACTTACCCCTGGCATGTCGCTGGGTTCCCATGCAAAGATATCGGCGTAGACTCGGAGTAATTCTATCAGCCCGGTCCGGAAGGGTTCTGATAACCCCGACCCGATCTTAATTATTTTGTCTTCCTGCCCCGGTATCAATTCTACATCATCAGTTTCTTCGACCGGAAGAGCAAGTGGCTCCGTGCTTCCCTCCGTGAATGGTTCGATCTCAATGGCCATTGTCTGTTTTCGTTTGCAGACCCCGACCCCTGAAGAAATCAAGCTGTTTCGGTAACACCTTCGGGCTATATCTAGGTCACCTTTTACCTCCCCGATCCCGTTCGGTGTTGGAAACTTGATTTTAAAATGGGGTATCGATGTTACTGCTTGCAGGGCTGCCAAGGTAGGCTTTCCGAGGATCGCATTGTATGCCGAGTCTATTCGGACGACAAAAAATTTCACCACTATTTCAACTTGATTGGGTGCCGTGCCAAATTTGACTGGCATCTCGATGGTGCCCAACACAAGCACCGAATCTCCACTAAATCCGTACAAGAGGCCTTCACCTCCCAAATCCATCTTCTTTCCTTGCAGGTCAACCTCTGATAGGCGTGAGAATATAGGACGTCGACCGAAGACCCGTTATCTATCATTATTCTTTTCATATCCACTATCCCGACCTGAGCCGTTATTACCAACGCACCATCGTGGGGCTCGATGAGATCTGTCGGGTAATCCTCGTCCGTAAATGAGATAGACGTTTCCGGATATGCCCGATCCTTTCTAGGGGTTGACCCCGCAACAGATAGCACTGCTTCTAGAGTCCCACTTCTTTTTCTTCCCGATACCCGTCTAACGGAATCCCCCGAAATGACATCAACTACACCTCGGGCTGGGGGGTTCTGCGGCGTCTGGGTATCCGGGATCTGATCTGTGGTCTCCCCTCTGGGCACCTCGGCATTTCCCCGGCCCGCCACGTATTGTAACAGTTGTCCATTTTGGACATTTTTCTCGATCATATCCATCAGATTAACGCATGCTTCGGTCGAGTGTCCGGTACTCTGATGGTATTCACAATACTTATCCCGACCACGCCTCCCGGGCTTGGTTCGCCTGGGGCATGGCTCGTAGAATGGTTGGTTTTTCATTTCCTGCAGGATTTTCGATCGATCCGCGGTGAGGGGAGTATAGACCTTGCTGACGTTACGGTTGGGTAGTGGACGCCGGTTGCTACCTGAACCTCCCTCGTTGAAGTTTTTCTTTTCCGTTCGGTCTGATTTCCACTGGTTATTGTCCGAACGTTGGTAGGTCGGTTTTTCCCGATCTTTCGATTTCTCGTAAGGTTGTTGGTGTGGTTTGAAATTTCCCAAAGCTTTTTCTATAGCGATGAACCCTTCTGCCCGATGAAAGGCCTCGGTCAAGTCTGCCGGAGGGTTAATCACCAAATCCTTTACCAGCTTCTTAGATCTCCTGATGTCTAAGCCGGTCGTAAAAAATCCCAGTGCTTGTGGGGAATTCAGCTCCGCTACCGATCCCACTGCCTCTCTAAATCGTTTGACGAACTGACTTAGGGTCTCGTCTGATTTCTGCCGTACCTACATGAGGGACGCCGTGATCTTCCCTCGTCTTCGGTTGCTGCCAAACCGAGCATGGAATTTTTCACGAAGATCGTTCCATGACCCGATTGATCCTTGTGCCAGGGTCCCCAACCACTCCCTGGCACTCTTCTTAAGTGTTGTAGCGAACATGTGGCATTTGGCTGCATCCGAATGCCCATAGTACGACATCAGCCGATCATATCCATCCGAATGGTCGTAGGGATCTCCCAATCCTTCATATGTCTCCATCGGGGGCATCTTCTTCTTTGGATCGGCTATCACCCGGTTGATTTCGGGCGAAAAGGGAGATCCTAAACCTGTCGAAGATGTCCCCGTCGAGTTTTTTGTCCCCAGCAACTTTTCTAATTCAGCCACTCTTCGGGTAAGGGGGTCGGATCCTTCCATATGAGAGGACGGTCGAGGTTTGTCCTTCCCATAATCAGGAGACGCTTCCCTTTCTGTTTGCCCCGTCCTGTCTCGGTGTTCTGATCGGAGCCCGGCTGAAGGACTCCTTCTTCTGCTCCTTCTGTCTCTGGAGCGACTCCTGTGCCTGCTCTGTTCTCTTCTTGCCTCTCCCCGCCGAGGCGATCGGGACCGGCTTCGATGCCTACGCCTTCTGGAACTCGCTTCTTGATCACCGACCATGTTGGCCATCTGTCTCTCCAACTCCACTTGTTGTAGCTGGAGTGCCAACATGGCGTCTTTGTTCTGGTCCAGTCTCTTCTGCAAGAGAAACTCTCGCTGGTCTCGGCTTCCTGCTCCTCGGTCTTGCCTCACGAGGGCTTGAGAGTGCCTCTCGTCGGCCTGACTCGCTTGATGAGGCGTGTGTTGACTCTCGGGGAAGAGCTTCCGCCGAAGATCATGGACCGGTAACTCTTCTACCTCCTGGATTTTAGACCCCAGTCGGTCCTTCACTGACCCCCTCGCCTGAGTTGTTTGGTGGGACTGCTGGGTCTTGGCCCTTTCCGATACAGCGATATTATCTCTACTCGCCATGATTGCTGCCGAAGAAAAGTATTTGTGGTTGCAAAGAAGCACGCCCTTCTTCTAGCGCCAATGTTAACGCCAAGTTTCGTCTGCGCGTCCAATCACAAAATCCACGCGCTGAATCCTACACAATAACAGATCACACAGAAGCTTGACGGCCGTACCGCCGGGGGATAGCTCCGGTGTGAGAATAAGTACAGGCCGTTCACAAGGTTTAACAATGGAGGTTTATATGTTTAGTGCTCAAAGTAGATATTACCTGTTAATTGTAACCTTGGCCTTGTATTTATAGAGCTCTCACCACCTTGGTATCCTCTTCTTTGGATTAGAGTAGGACTCCTAAATATGTTAGCTACCATATTTGGGTCCAACACAATCTCCTTAAAAAGTGCAAGTGGAATCCTTTTCCACCACTACATCCAGAGTTACCTTGTTGACGTAAGATTAGGGTTGATACCCTTAATCACGTAAACTCCTTGTCGCACCAACTCTGCATGTGGACTGCTCATACGCTCAGGCCCAAACCAATAGCCAAACCCAACCCTTACGATGACCACGGGCCCCAGCCTATTGGGATCGGGTAACCGACCCCGATCTTACATCTCTGAACATACGAGCCCGACCTCCTTTGACCCGACCCAAGCCTTCAGCCCAAAAGAGGGTCGGGAAAACACTCCCGAACACCGCGGGTGAGATTTTTGTAAATAAAAGAAAAATAAGTAGGACCACTATCTTTTAAGTCACTCCAAAACGACGTAGTATTAATAAAGGAGTGTTATTTAAGGAGGAATGCTATTTAAGAGAAATGCTCTTGATCCTTGCTCTATATATAAGTACCCTATTAGTGAGGACGGATCTAAAACATACCCTTTTAAATAGCATACCTTTATTAAAACTACATCGTTTTAAATATTCTTTTAAAAAATAAGTGGGACAGTGGGTGACATTTTTATAAATAAAATGAAAGCAGATGGGACCATCCACTTTTAATATTATTTTGTTTTTTTAAAAAAATTTCAAAACGACGTAATTTTAATAAAGATATGCTATTTAAGAAAGATATGTTATTTAAGAGGTATGCTTAAAATTCGTTCTGCCCCATTAGTAATTTAAAAAAATAATATAGATATATTGATATAAAAGATAACCCCTACTACGCATCGAGTTTATATATCATTAAAATTGTTACTTAATTTTTCATTTTATTTTAACATCAAATGAATTAATGTATTTTATCCATCCTATAGAAAAATAGATATCTCTACAAAACTTAACTAGCTACGTACGTACTAGGTGCGCATAGATTAATCTTTGTCAAAACTAATGAAATATTCGTTGTAGTTGATAGGTTTTACTGATTACATTATTGAATTTTTAATTTTTTAAATTATTTCACTAAACTAATTATTATTTTAAAATTAGGTCATTCAGTTAAAAAAAAATGGATGTTAATTTTTTATTTACAAAACTAATGAATTATCCACTATAATTGGCATGCACATTTTACTGATTACACCATTGAACTTTTAATTTTTCAAATTATCCCATTAAACTAATTAAAAATAATTATTTTAAATATTTTTAAAAATAATTATTATTTTCAGTAAAAAATATTAGAAACTTTTTTTTTCATAAAATATAAATTCAAAGTTTCATATATATATATATATATATATATATATATATATATATATATATATATATATATATATGTGTGTGTGTGTGTGTGTGTGTGTGTGTGTGCTAACAAAAGGACAATTACTGCCTCCATTTTCTTGTCCATTAAATTCAACCAAATTAATTCATTTCGATCAACCAAACTAACACTTACGTTATTTTTTGAAGCCATTGACCAAACTTATACTCAAGAAGAATTTGAAGAAAGAAAGGTAAACATGCAACATCGAATATACTTTAAATAAAACATGTTAACGGATTTACATGTTTAGCGTTCCTTTCCGATTCACATAACTTGAATTACAAACTTTCGTGGGGTTTTCTTGGTCATGTTATATAATTTATTGACAATAACATCTATACATAAACTATAAATTATATATTGTTAAGAAGTGCATATAAAATAATTTTAATTAAAAAAATTATTTTTTTTGTACAATTAAATAAAAAATCAACAAATCTAACAACGAGAACAAGAATAATAAATAGTCATCCACATGCATACACAATATTTAACGTGCCTTTAATGAGAAAAATCACAGGTCGACCTCTAAATCTCTACTATATCACTAATAATTGGTTTATGCAATTAGTTCAAACTTTTAGGACCATCAAACATAATGTACTACGAGTTTATTCAGTGTGATGTTGTTAAATACTATTATGTGCAATGATGATTAATCCATAAGCAATGAAATTATTCTCCTTCCGTCCCTTCATATAAGTAGTTTTAGAGAAATATTTTTATCCCTTAATATAAGTCATTTAAGAATTTTAAGTAAGTATTAATTGTTTAGTTTCCAATATTATCCTAAGTATTAAATATAACTTTGGTTCTCTCGTTATTTTTTGCCCAATAAATAACACTCTCTTTTCCAAATACAAGGATAATATAGACAATTGATATTATATTTAATGTTATACAATTATTTTTTTAATATTTATGCACAACTCTAAAATAACTTATATTAAGGGAAAGAAGGAATAATATATATATATGTGCTAATCGATATACATTGATTTCAATTGCTTTCTATTATATGCTCATCCATATACTAAACAAAAATGGTAAGAAAATAAGACAAATGAGTGCTAATTTTCCATTAATTTACATATCCAAATATCCAAACAAATAAAAAAAGAGGAATATTATTTTCACATGTATTTTTGATATTTTTACATAATTATTTTTTATACGAAGGTGAGATTCACTGTATCCTCGTAAGAGATGATCATGTCGAAATATCATAAATAAATGTGAGAATATTTGTTCCCTAAAAGAAACAACGAATTTTGCATCAATCATATCGATTGCAAAAAACAAAATTTAATTAATTGAATAAGCAATTTCATTTCCTAATCACAAACTCTTCACCAGATAACCTATCAATATGCTTAATCCTCTTGCTCTCTCTTACCCTACCACTAGCCCCTATATGTGCAATATCAAGACCCTCCCCCACCGGCAAAATCACCGACCGTACCAGCAGCCGCGAACCACCATCAACAACCGCGCGCCACCTAATCTCCGATTCGCTTCTCGAGCTGCTACTAATATTTTTGCTCACAATAACTGCACCCCTGTAGCCTAGCTTAGCCACCCTCAAAATTCTGGAGAAATGATCCTTTTTACAATTCAATACTAGAAAATCTATACCCATTAATCCCCTAAACGCTTCCTCCGGCTCCCCTACAATAACTTCCGGCGAAATGCCGGCGTTTTCCATGGATTTAATGTATTCGGATTGTGACAATTCATCCGGGACTATGCATACCTTCCGGCCACACGTGTGCCGGCTTGCAATGGCAAGGCCAATGCTTGTTGTTGTGGCTCCACCATGTGACCAGGTTTCTACTATCAATTTGGAATTCCACCCTGCAGCCATGGCTGAGATTAGCTCCGCCACACTTGAATCTTTGAAAATTTCACACTGCATATATATATATATATATATATATATATATATATATATATATATATATATAGAAATTTAGTTAAACAAACATGTCAGATATTCAAACGAAAGCAAAAATAAGTAATGTCTGTCGACTCAATTCTATACTATGAAATTGTGATCGAAGGCATATCTACAACTACACAATATTTAAAATTTTCAAGTTTTGGAATTAAGTAGGATTGAAGACATATATACCGGGTTTCATCCATAACAATCGGTTGCCATAGACACTGTTCTAACAACCCTTTTTCGGATCGTTGATAAACTTATTGGAAGACTGAAATTGAAATATAAATATACCAAGCCGGTACAGCTTGTTGTGTCTTAAAAACAGGTTGTACCAGCTTTTATTTTAATATGAGGACCCACATAGTCAACATATTGTCAGTATATTTAAACAAAACGAATTTTTAATATTAAAAAAGTCCAAACGGTACAACTTGTATCGGTCGGGTATTATTTTGTTTTTTTTAACGCATTTCTCCATTATATAGTCATGACTCAACACATTTAGTTAACTTAAAAAAATAAAAAAATGACCGGTTGATACATACTGTGCTGGCTGTGAATAAAAAAAATAAAAAATGTTCAACCGCAACAAACTGTCACGGCTTGGCATCTTTGCTGTACCCACAAAAAGATCATCTTTATTGCGTCTAAAACAAATTGTAGTACCAATTTTAGTGTTAATACTTGATAGTACATTGCTTCCACGTAAAACAGACAAATTACCATTTATTATGCGGCCCAATTAACTCAATTGCGTCTTCTAATAAGAAAATATATAGTCAATTTGTTACAGCTACATTTATCTATAATAGCAAGCCGTGACAGCTTGTTGCGGTTGCCCATTTTTTATTTTTTTTTATTTACAGTCGATAAAACATGTATCGGTCGGTCATTTTTTTATTTTTTTAAGTTAACCAAATGTGATGAGTCATGACTATATAATGGAGAAATGTGTTAAAAAAAAAAATACCCGGCCGGTACTAGCTGTACCGGTTGGACTTTTTAAATATTAAAAATTCGTTTTGTTTAAATATACTGACAATATATTGACTATGTGAGGCCCTCATATTAAAATAAAAGTCGGTACAACCTGTTTTTTAGACACAATAAGCTGTACCGGCTTGGTATATTTATTTTTCAATTTCAGCCTTCCAGTAAGTTGATCAACGGTCTGAAAATGGGTTGTTAGAACAGTGTTCATTACAATCGGTTGTCATAAATGGAACTCCATATATATATATATATATATATATATATATATATATATATATATATATATATGGAATCTATCCATGACAACCGGTTGCCATGGATACTGTTATAACAACCCACTTTTAGACCATTGATCAACTTATTAGAAGGCTTAAATTGAATGTCATAAATAGTCAGAAAATGCCCAGCCGGCACAAGCTTTACCGATTTTTATTTTAATATATTGCATTACATGGTCAACTGTTGTCCTTTTAATAATTTTAAAATAATTTTTTAATATTAAAATACTCTAGCCGGCACAGCTTGTACCGGCTGAGTATTTTTTTTAAGCATTTCTCCATTATATAGGATGACTCAACACATTAAAGTTGCATTAAAAAAATAAAAAATAGTCCGGCCGGTACAAGCTGTACCGGCTGAGAGATGATATATTTTTCAATTTCTTCTTGCACACTCATGTAATTAATTAAAGCTTATTTTTCAACGCCTTTTCCCGCTAGTAAATTAAAGCTTATAGTGAATATGGATGGATGTCTATTTGTATTGCAGCAATTAATTTGTATTACGCATTTGATGACTCAGCACATTAAAAAAATAAAAAAAATTCGGCCGGTACAAGCTGTACCGGCTTAGAATAAAAAAAAAATTAAAATGCACGGCCGTGAAAGCTTGAACCGGCTTGCAATAAAAATAATAAAAATATACGTACCTTGGCCTTTAAAAGAAATGTTTCCAACTAATCGCTGCTAAACAAATTCAAACTCGCAACCTTCAGGTACAGACCCTCGTCATATGACCACCCGAGCACCATGGGCCTAGCTGCTCATTTCTCACAAGGATATATCTTTATATTAAAACTTTACCATCACCCAAAATCTATATATTATTATTATATTACGATTTATTTTTTTATTCAGCAATTCATAACTTATTATTATTTTTATGTTTCTAATTATTAATATCATTTGAGTTATTAAGCAATTCTTATTATTATTATTATTTTATAAATTATTAATATTGTTGTTGTTTCAATGATAGAAATGAATGACTTATCTATTTATGAGAATGGTAGTAAATTGGTAGAGTGAAATTTAAATGATGGAAGATTAAGCCATATTCTTTTATGAAGTCATGTTCCTTTATCATGAACTCTGTCCATTGAATATTATGAAATCAATTTTCCCCCAAGCCTATGAGGAGTGTTACATCTCGACCTCCCAAGCATAAGAGGAGTGTTACATTCCAACCACCTCTGATTTTGCGGGACTTTCTGACGTCATAGGAGATTGTTCACATAAGGTATATATAGTGATGGTTTTAATTAAAGCATATTAATTATTATTTATATTCATATTTATAAATAAAAGTGGCATGCTATATAATAATGTACATTTTGGTCTCAATCAGGTACAAGATACGAGAGATCACATCTCTTATGCCGGTGTGTAGTACAAATCAAAGCCATTTTGTCTTGTTCCTATTTGGAGTTGAAGATTGGATGGTTACGATATTGGACCCGTACTACAATGATACCAAACATATGAAGTTACAAGAAATGTACTCAGAATTCGTTAATGTTGCGGTATGTGTAGCTTCAAAATATTTTACTTTTATAATGTCCTTTAATATTACAAAATTATTAACCAACTACTTTGTACATATAGGCACATTTGATACCATTTTGTTTGCGAAATGGTAATCCGATGCATGCGTGGCCCAGCGGTAATCCTACTGTGCAGACCACAAAGATTTGACCGAAACAACACAATGACTCAAACTGTGGCATTTTTGTATGCAAGTATGTTGACGGTTTCGTTAGGGCCAATAGTAATATTTGCCTAGAGAAGTTATAAGACCCCAACTTATTAATGAATAAAATCAAATTTTTTCTAATTATTATTGTGAATAATAAGGTGTTAATTTGATATAATATTTTGGTTATGGGTGAAATGTGCAAATTTTACAAAATAAACAAGTGGTTATAAAATATTCATTTTGTTGGGAAATATTCGTTTGGTCGTGGAATATTTTTTCTGTCGGGGAATATTCGTACGACGGCGCAGCTATTTGTGGGCCCCATAACGGAAAACGGTTGGATGAACATAACGACAAAAATTGAGTTTTTATAAATAACGGCGTAGTTGTTACCGTTAACACTGTTGGAATGTCCGGTGGTTAAAATACAGTAATACGTGTGGTTGCACAGTAGCATACGGATTGCGCAGTATTTTTGAATTATTGATTCTTACGAAGGAATGCACTACTCAATAATTGTTACAGTAGTTACTGTTCAATATTTTATTTTATTGATTCAATAATTGCTGCATTGAAATTTTATATTATTGTTGTTTCAATAATTGTCACTGCACAGTATTTTCCATTATCAGATCAATAATTCATATTATTTGAATAATATTATTAGATAGCATTATTGGCAATGTCTAGAAAGTTCTGTCTAAGGAGAGGTTTGGTCACCTAATTGCGCGCCAATAAGGAGAAATCCTTATTGGAAAGCCCCCTCTTTCCTGGGAACGGCCTGGTTGTCATAAATGTGATTCTGTAATATTAATTGTGAATAATTAATTATTGATTCATATAATAAGAAAATATTTATTTTATGTGAATATAAATGTTGGATATATTTAATTTGTGGTTAAAAATGAAGGAGTTAATGTTGAGGTGTTTTATCAGTATTTTTATCGGAACGGAGGTATTAAAAATCAATCAGGGTTTTTTTGCGGGGGTTATAATTTTTAATCCGACCGTTGGATCGTTGTGATTTTTGAATATGTTATACATATATAAGTTGAGTATATATCCATAAATTTTGAACCGTTAAAAATGAACGTATAATTTGTTATGAATTTTAAGAGATGACTGGTTCAGAAATTGTTGAAGTTTTAGAATTTATCATTTTGGTAGAAAATTTTAGAATTGGTGGGCCCCACTTTTGGTTGGTGAAAATGTGCTGAGATTTTTATTCAAATGTGGTGGGTGGGAATAGTAGCAGGTAAAGTCATCAGGTTGCGGGTTAAGTCTGCTTCGGCGTGCTAACATTTTCCTATAAATAGAGGGATACGTTAGAATTAAAAATTACACCAGAAACAAGTTTTCTCTCTTTCTCTCTCTAGATTATTGAGTGTATTTTGTGAGTATTTAGATACTTTGAGAGTTGCTATTCAGCACAAGTTTCATTCAGCCTCATATCCGATATTTCGATCAGAAGTACTGTTCGTTTAAGGTAAGGGGTGTTATATTCTTCTTAAAATGATATTTTCTTCAATATCATTATACCGAAATGTTGGTATAAACTTTTTATCAAATTTAGAATTTTTTGTGTCGGGGTTACTATTCACGTATACGTTACTATTCACGTATACGGTACTATTCACGAATACGGCACTATTCACCGAAAAATAAAATTTTCTTCTTTTTGTCCAAGTTGTCTATTATGGTTACTATCTTTGATTGTATCCGTGTTTTGATCTTTATTTTTGAATTCTGCTTCAAAATTGGTTATTATGGAGTATTATTGAACTTGGATAAACTGTAATACGAATCCCTAATATTTGTTCTTTTATCTCACTGGATTCGTTTTCTTTAAAATATTTTTTATTATCCTCAGTCCTAAATGATGATACTACTGAATATCTTTGGCATGTAGTGCAAAGATGTATGATTACCTGATGAATATCTTTGGCCTGTAGTGCAAAGATGAACAGGTGTTGAGATGAACATGACCAACTGGTGATACAAATGAATATCTTTGGCTTGTAGTGCAAAGATGAATATTTGATTCAAGATGTATATTGATTGATATTACAGGGATAAAATATTGATGATGGACTTTTAAATCTTAGAAGATAGTAGAATTCTTTCTCTACTTGACTCTTCTAATGGATTGTTGTTTCCGCTGCAGTTGTTGATCTAAAACTTGTTGTCTATTATATTTTATCAGATTTTCTATGTTGAAGACTAACGATAATTTGTTGTATATTATTTTAGTCATAATATTCCTTACTAGGCTAGTTGAACTCACCCTTTTTGTTCCATTTTTTTCTCAGGAGGAGATAGTATAGCAGGAACTAGCCGGGGTATGGAGTGACGATTTTAGAAAGTTGTTTAGCAGTTCTCACTATTTTTGTAAAATAGTGTATCAATAATTGTAATGAAGACTCTTTTTGAGTTTTTATACTCTTTATTTGTATTTAAACTCACAGTATATGTGTTGTCGTATTTTGCACGATAATTGTATTACTGAGGTTGTATTTGTTTTTGTACCATGTATTTGGCGACCCAAAATGGGTGATGGATACCTGTTTTGGGGGCGTCACAGAAGTGGTCCTTGGAAGATGTCACAGTCTTTCGTTACCGCATCGCATGGGAGCTCTACAAGAAATCCACAAGATTACTTCCGGCCTCTGAGATATAGAACTTATCCAGCGTTATCTAATGTATATATTAATTAATAAGAATATCTATTTGGTTGAACTGTATGGGATTTCCAAATTCATAACTTAGTAATATTAATATTATTTAATCACATAAAACCACTTCATATTATTAATACGGAAAAGAATATCTATTTGGTTGAACTATATAAATATTATTATTCAGTCTAGTTATTAATAATCACATTATTTATATTAATATTAAAAATATTTATTAATATTATTTACTCGTACTCAAATAATAATAATAATAAATATAAAAATAAATATAGTGTAATAATAAAATAAATTATTATAATCTAACTCCATTTAAATTCCACTCAACCAATTTACTACAACTTTCATAAATAGATTTGGCATTCATTTCCAATCATCGAAACAACAACAATATTAATAATATATAAAATAATAATAATAAGAATTGCTTAATAATAAAATTAATAATAATAATAATGCAAGATGTAATATAATGATCACTTTATATTTTATTAAAGACTGATATTTATTTTTATATTAATAATAATATTTATTTTTATATTAATAATATTATAACAAAAATAAGAAAAAATATTAAAAGGGATAAAATAAATATAAAAATTAACTTATTTCTATTTTAACAAACCCAATTAATAATATAGATTTATAAAAAAATAAATCGTAATATAATAATAATATATAGATTTTGGGTGGTGGTAAAGTTTTAATATAAAGATATATCCTTGCGACAAATGAGCAGCTAGGCCCGTGGTGCTCGGGTGGTCATATGACGAGGGTTTGGACTTGGAGGTTGCGAGTTTGAATCTGTTTAGCAGCAATTAGTTGGAAACATTTCTTTTAAAGGCCAAGGTATATTTTTATTAATTTTTATTGCAAGCCAGTTCAAGCTTTCACGGCTATGCATTTTATTTTATTTTTTATTCTAAGGCCGAATTATTTTTTATTTTTTTAATGTGCTGAGTCATCAAATGCGTAATACAAATTAATTGCTGCAATACAAATAGACATCCATCCATATTCACTATAAGCTTTAATTTACTAGTGGGAAAAGGCATTGAAAAATAAGTTTTAATTAATTACATGAGTGTGCAAGAAGAAACTGAAAAATATATCATCTCTCAGCCGGTACAGCTTGTACCGGTCGGACTATTTTTTATTTTTTAATGCAACTTTAATGTGTTGAGTCATCCTATATAATGGAGAAATGCTTAAAAAAAATACCCGGCCGGTACAAGCTGTGTCGGCTGGAGTATTTTAATATTAAAAAATTATTTTAAAATTATTAAAATGGCAACAGTTGACCATGCAATGCAATATATTAAAATAAAAGCCGGTAAAGCTTGTGCCGGCTGGGGCATTTCCTGATTATTTATGACATTCAATCTAAGCCTTCCAATAAGTTGATCAATGTCCAAAAGTGGGTTGTTATAACAGTATCCATGGCAACCGGTTGCCATAGATGGATTCCCATATATATATATATATATATATATGGGGTTCCATCCACAGCAACCGGTTGCTGTGGAGTAACCTTTTTTGGCCTGTTGAAATTTCGGCTGGGGAAAAAAATAAAATGCAACAGGCCAAAAAAGGATTGCTCCACAACTATGGATGGAACCCCTATATATATATATCTGCATGCAGTCTTGCATAATTGAAATTTAGTTAAAATTTGGAGCTCGACTTGAAATTTAATTGCCAGACATATATATATATATATATATATATATATATATATATATATGGGGAAAATGGGTATGCACAGTTGTGTTCGTTTTTTTTACACAGTCGCCAAAACGACGTCGTTTTGGAGTTAGAAAAAATTAAAGCACGACTTCTCTCCCTTCACCTCCTCAATCGCCCGCAATCGCATATTATCTCTTTCCCAGTCGCATAAGGGCTTCTTTTCCTTCTCCTCTTCAATCGCGCATCATCTTCTCTCCCTTCTCCTCCTCAATCGCGCATCATCTCTTCCCCAGTCGCATAAGCGCTTGTCCTCCAAAATCTGCTTCCGTATATAGAAATTACCCCTACCATTGTCGCCACCGCCGCTGCAATTACCATTGCGACTTCAGACCAATACAAAAACACGGTTGTTCATCAGTTCAATCTCGACTTCTATTTCAGACCTCCTTGATTCACACCTCGATTCGGTAAGGGTTTGATGTAGGATGATTTCTAGGGTTTATGTGACCCCTTTAAAAGTGATGTTGCGATTTGGTGAATTTTTAATGGGTTTTTTCACCACGATTGTTCTGCTGTTCTTCTGCAACAATCGTGGCACAATTAATTTTTGTTTAATTCGTTAGTTAGCTTTAATTCATCACTTGATTAGTATTACACATATATACACAGTCACTGATTTGCACATGGCTACATAGAAAGACACCTGAAAGTAGCTAGCACCTTCAACAGTATAAGATTCTGATTATGGAGTTTGCCTTATATTTTTTCCCCTTCTGCTTTTGTCTAAATATAGTGGTATGAGATTTAGGATTTTAGTTATAGTTGGATGCTACTTTGAATTTATTTGGCAGTAATACTTTCCTTGTTCACTTTTATTCCCATTTCAGTCGGTCTGTATCGGTTGTTCTCTATCCAAACAGAAATTTGATTTTCTATGTACTATTTTTTGAATATATTTTCTTTGCCTTTGTGCTTTGTATAAAACCTCTCTTACTTTCAGGATTTTTTATACCTCTTCCATTGAATGTGTTGGCAAAATGATCTTATTGTTTCTTTTTTTTTTCGCTATTCCTGTTCAAGTTTAATATTTGTCTTGTCTTGGAATATTATTATCCACGCATCAGCTCTTATCCCTACTCCCAGCATTGGAGGTCACTATAGTTCAAACTTGATGATGCTTCTTAATTATGTTGTATTTTAATTGTTATTTTATTGCATTGACATTGTTAAAGATTGACATATGAAAAAGATAATCCACACAACCAACACTAATAACTTCTTCTAAAGGAGAAAGATAATTAAACAATAATTTATGGAAATATTTCTCCAATGGACAGGGACTTCCTGAGTGGCTTCTTTGAAACAACAATATCCTTGTCACTATTTGCCGGACTAACCTTGGGTAACCTGCACTGATCTCGGTCCCCCTAGACTTTCTGTTAGCTTTATAATTATCCAAGTTCTTGCCCAACCAGAATCTAGTGTTACTACTAATTTTGTTAAGTTGAGCCAACTGCCAATTATCATACATTCATACTTATCAGATATTGAGCAGGATTTTACTAAACCACAGTATAATACAAATTGACAGTATGTAATATTCATTCTGTTTTTTTTCTTAACGTTTTAAAAAAAGGTTTAAATATAAATTACTACACTAAACTATAGGTCATATTCCACTTCGGTGATCTACCTTTCAATTTTGTCAATTAAATGATTGAACTATTAATTTTTTTCACTTTCATTCAATTGGGTCTACCACGTTAGAAATTGCTGACGTGGCTGTTTAAGTAGGCAATAATTGAGCTTATGTGTAACTAAAAAAAGAATATTTTAGTATCTATTTATACATTTATTATATATTAAAGGGCAAATTCGTCAAATCTACCTCTCTCTCTCCCACTAGCGTCAGTCTCATACAAATCTGAATTAACCCCCAACGGAGCCAAACCTAGGCACAGAGTATCCTTAATCACTGGGATCATTCGCCAAGATTGCTCATATGTTACAGAATTCCCCCTCAACAAAGGCTACCAAGTCCATGGCCTGATCCGGCGCTCCTCAAACTTCAACACCCAGCTCTGCTAAATCGGACGAGAATCAAACGGGAATCAGATCCGACGTCAGATCTGTGTCAAGATCTGGTTATGTATCAAAAAAAAAATTACTTCCTCTTCCTGTTCCTCTTGTTTTCTACCTCTTTTCAAACGGAAATTGGATCTGTAACAAAAAAAATATTTTATCTTCTTCCTCTACCTCTTTTCCTTTTCAGTTGAACATTCAAACTTATTTCCCTTTTTCTGTACCACTCTTTTTCATTTTCTCAATGGTAATTTTGAGCATACATGCGCGGCCAAATATTAGCCTTAAAGCATTTTTGAAGCAAACCAAATAAAAAAATTTATAGATATTACTAAATGAAATTACATTTGTTTTTCCCATAATCTGCAATATTATTGATTATCATAGTTATGCTTTTCTAGATCTTGTTTATGTGCATATTGTTTATCTTGTCCTTTAATCAAACTTCTGTTGCTGATGATTCCACTCTAGCTTGATTTCAGACCTATTGCTGATTTAATTTGTTTTGGGCTGTTTGGAGTTCTTCTCTATCTTCTCCAGTCACTGTAGTTTGTCATAATCTAGTTTTTTAGGTTTTGTTTTACTTTGTTCATTTTAGCATGTTTTGGATTTTGTAATTTTGTCCATGGGTGTTTTGGTCTGTGTTTCATTCTGGTATTTTCGGTTGGATTTGGTGGTGTTGTTGGGTTTAGGTTACACTGGTCGGATTGAGAAAAAGAGAGAATGGTAGATTTGACGAATTTACCCTTTAATATATAATAAATGTATAAATAGATATTAAAATACTCTTTTTTTAATTACACATCAGCTCAATTATTGCCTACTTAGACAACCACGTCAGCAATTTCTGACGTGGCAGACCCAATTGAATGAAAGTGGTAAAAATTAATAATTCAATCAATTAATTGATAAAATTGAAAGGTGAATAACCGAAGTGGAATATGACCTATAGTTTAAGGTAGTAATTCATATTTAAGCCTTAAAAAAAATTACAAAAATTAAGAAATGTGATTAATACCCGTAGTCGTAGGCACGGTAGTGTTTTAATTACGATTCTGTCAGGAATTTCATCAAACACCTAACGATCGTCACTATTTCTTTTCACTTCTCAAACAGGGTTACCAAGACACACCAGGTGTCTCAAAAAGATAAAGCTTCAAGTACACGTGTCAACATTTTCACATGCCACCATAAATACCTTCCTCAGTTCTTCCCCTCCAAGCTCCAGCTCTCAGTTCCTTTCAATCGGGAAAATCAATGAGTCAATTCAAGCGATCCATCCAATTTTCCAAACCCATTAGCCACAATTTCCTCAAATCCATCAAGCACTTCTCTTCTCAGAAACCATGGGTGAGAAGACTTCGACTGTGCCTACGCCTAATTTGTCCTCTGTTTCGATTCTGCCAATGTACGCCACAATGTTGACACCTTAGGGTAGGCTTTTGTATGATTTCTTTATATACAGACCCTCCTTGCCAGTAGAGAAGCTTGATAATTCCGGGTCTGGTGCCCGAACCCAGAAGAATTGGAGTTGCTTGCTGATGTAGATGGGTCTGTTGTAATAACCGTGAAATTTAAGTCACTATATATGTATGTACATTATTGATATTTAAAACCTTGTGTTATACAGTGATTTAATATGTGATAACATATGTGAAGCGGTGCATGGGTCAATTAACATGTATACTATAGTTATGGATATATACATTTATAGATTTTATTAAAAATGAAAGCTTCGTAATCTAATTATACATTAGGTGAGACAATTAAATAACCTAAGGGTTATGGTAATAAGGAGAGGTTAGTATTGAATATGTATACTAACTTAAGTGGATAATCTTATTATTTCAAGTGACTAATAATTTTAAACCTAATTCTTGTGAACCTAATTAGGTTATGAGCTAAAGTCACATGTATAGGTAATTAAATTTCATAAGATTGGGAATGGAAACAATAAATAAATAATTTGGGTAACATATATTAAAATTGTTAGACTATATTTATTGCATGGCCCAAAACAATTAAAGGAGAAGCCCAAAAGAAATAAAATGCAAGCCTAAACTTAGCCCACTTGATTAAGGGTATTTTAGACATTTGATTTATCTAATTTATGCATTAAAATAAAAGCTAAATGAAGGAGTTAGTGGGCATAAATATGGCTGGCCACATTAGCCTTTTTAAGGCAAAAATATTAAGCTAATCATGTTCCATAAGTAGAAATCTTACACACAAGGACAAGTGTGTCATGCTCCCATTGGTAGAAAATCCACTTAGTAACCTTAATGGCATGATTAGGCATAATTAGGAAGGGATAAGGCTAACCCTTTTGTCCAAGGGGCAAAAGAAACATGGAGGATATTAGCATTCCACTCCAATTCACCAACATAATATCTATCTCATTTCATTTTACTCTTCCACCATTCTTCTTCTTCTTCTATTTTCTCCCAACCCATCAAAACACAAAGCTTAGGAAGAGAGAGAGGAAAAGTTCAGATTCTAGAGAGGGAGAGGAGTTTATTGTTCATGCATCCTAAGTTTATATCATACTTTGGAAGAACAAGAAGTATAGCAAAGAAAACTAGGTGAGGATTCTCTTCTATTCTTTCTTATTCTTCTTCTATTTTGGTTTTTACCTCATCATATATGGAGGTTATGGTCTAATACTCCAAGTACCTTAGTTCTACATGTATCATGTGTAGGACTAACCATCTTGTGTATTAGGGTATAGATTTAGAGGAAGGAAATGAGCATATGTTCTCCAAGGGGTGAAACCCTTGTTTTTCTTCCATTAAATCTTGTGTAAGTCAAGTTTTACAGCTTGGATTTGTGATCCGTCGAAGAGGAGTGCTAGATACATGAGTTATCTAGTAAACCCAAGTGGTAGAACACAAGTCTAGCAAGTTTTGAAACCTTTGGGACTATTTTTTCCAAAAACAGTCCACTTGGAATGTTAAGGTTTAAAAAACCCTAAAATAGCTTTTGTCTTATTTTTCTTGGGACAGTTTCGGACAGTTTCATGTCTCTTAAAAATCTGGGAAACTTCACAGAGGTACCTTGAGAAGTTATCTACATGTAGGAAAAAGAACGAACACGTTTCGAGTTATAGATTGCGCGTAATGACTATTTCCGTAAAGGACTCCTAAATATTTACCTTCGAATATCTCACTGTGTATACACTGGAAAATTCCAAAATTTTTTACAGTAGGTTCATATATAGTAGGAGAGCATACCCAGAAAATTTCAGATTTTTCTGAGCAAAAATCAATTTATGAAAAATGAAGCAAGATCCGTGTGTTTTGGGAACTTTAAAAATAGTAAATCATTTTCTAAAATTCCAGAAAAATTTGGGGATCCTTGTAGGTTCATATTCTGTCAAAATTCAGAAGATGAGAATTTTTAGAATCAGTTTGCTATTTTTTCTAAATATGATTAAGTTATGAATAAAAGGAAATAAATAGTTAAATGATGTCTTTAATAAGAAAAATATGATTTTTATGCTTGAATACTCATAATATATCATATCCTGACTATCTTAGAACACTTTGGTAATTTATGATGAGAAATATTATTTATGACCTTCTATGGATATTAAATAAGAGGTTTAATAAAGGGTGAACAATTAGAATAAATTGTTTATTAAACCAATAAATTATTAAAATATTATTATGATATTAATAATATTAGAATATGATATTGATAAGTAAATAAAAATATTAAGATTAAATTTTTTTTAAATATTATTAAATGGTTAATAATATTTAATTTAAGCATTGATAAATGATTAATAATATTAGTAATGGAATAAGATATTATTAAATGATTAACAATATTAGTAAATAAATAAAATATTAGTAAATAAATAAAATATTAGTAAATGATTAAAAATATTATTAAATGATTAATGATACTAAAGCATAAATCAGATATTATTAAGGTAATAATATTAATGCATAATTAAAATATTATTAAGAGGATTAATAATATTAGTAAGGTATTAAAATATTATTGAGATGTTAATAATATTAGTAAGCGAATGAAAGTATTATTAGGGAACTAATAATACTAAGAGGTGAATTAAACATTATCAAGATTAATAATATTAAGCTGTTATCTAATAGTAACATTATCAAGACAGGATAATGTTTATAAGAACTAAATGTAATGTATAATATTTATGTGATTACATAATCTAATGTTATACTATGACTAATTAAAAGATTAACTATAGGTTTCTCAAAGAAAGATAATTTAACTGCATAGTGGATATAAATTAATTGCGTAGCCGTAATCTATAGACGAGACAAGTCTCCTAACTCAAACTCGAGTTATTATTTTCAAAGCATGTTAGTGAATAATTATTGATGATTATTCACATCTATATTGATTATTGAAATTGGCACTTTGTGCAATTGAATTCCTGTTCTATTATTATTGAACTGTGAATTCAATTAAAGTTCTTTCATTTACGAACTGTTTATGAGATATGTCTATGCTAATTGTATCAGCTAGATTAAGCCTGTTTAAATTTGTTAAATCAAATGTGTTTTAAAAAGCTGTTCTTATTAAATTGATATGATAAGAACTCTTGACTGAGAAAAGGACGAATTTGATTAAAGCATGATATCGATGCTGGATTATTAAGTGTTTATGCATAAATCACGGGGTATGAAAGGCTGATCCCCTTGAATACCAAAACTTATTAAGAGGTCCAGTTTAAATGACTAAGAACATTGGCAAATATTCATGGTTATTTCAAAACCACTCAGTACACATTATTCAATTATTCGAATATTCAATTGTTTATCTTATACTATTGTTGAACATTGAAAGCAAAACTTCTTTCTAGTCATGATATATCTCCCTTTTATATAAACTTGCTAAGCAAATTAGTTGCTTACCCTTGCTATATCATGACATTTATTTCAGCTAAGCCTGAAGGATCCAACACGAAAGACAAAGGCAAGGGCAAGATCCAGGAATAGTTTAGAATGAATATTAATTATTATTATCTAATGGGATTTCTTATGTAAACCTTTTGTATTATGAATGGTGTATTTAAGTTAAGGTTAAGAAGACCTTGGGACCATGTTATGGAACTTTATTATAATGAACAATGTATGTTTATTATTTCGTAATAGTTATAGAATGCTTATGATGATGATAGATCGTGAGCACCGAATCTGAGGTTAGAGAACCTGGATTTGGAGGCGTTACATCTGTATTGGACGAGCTATTGGGCATATTGAAGTAAGTTATGTCTTTTAATGGTTCATGATGATTTTATGTATAAAGTGATTTGAATCCTTAGAACTCCTAGTCTGGAAAACTCACAAACATAGTGTTAAGGACATTCAATTTTGACTTTTTCTTTGATCCTATAATATTTTATGATATTGAAGTTACAACTATTTGAATTCTGCTTGTATATATGAAATGGTAAATCTCTAGTATCTTAAAGTTAGTTAATTTTCATAATTTTTTTTTTGCTAGTTTGAGACATAATTTAAACACAAGAACTCAACCTTTGCCACTGTCAAGACTTGAAACCCACCCTCTTGGTACACAAGGTCACTGCCAAGGCTTGAAACCCCACCCTCATGGATGGGGGTAACTATTGGGCCAAGACCCTTTGGTTAATTTTCTTAATTAAGTTGCATAGAGTGGGAAAGTAATGAGAGAGACCACAGTGGGAGAGTCTTTATCTTAATGGTGCTTAATAGTTTATTTCATTGCCAAGAAGGCATACTTTAGAAACCAACTTATCTAATATATAACTGTCTAATTTAATGCCCAATATAAGGTTTTTTTATATATAAGCATATGTTCATCTATTCTGCTGTTTGTCAAAATCCAGCTGAAAATTTAACTTTTATAAGTAATATTGTAACCATTTGTAAAAGTATTCTCTTTTCTGTGACGTGGTGTAGCTGAAGTCTTCCAGCAAGCTCGTAGATGAGCTGAGTTTATTTGGAGTTCTTGATGTCATAAGGTTGTACTGAGTGTTTTGGTAATAAAGGTAACTGCATATATAGAGCATATGGCATGCTAATATAAATGGTATTGGGTCAAAATTTATCATAGGTGCTATTTAGAGTGCACCTCTAATTGAAGGACGTGAAATATAATAAGTTTTGAACTCTTCAAGTTAGCTATTTCTAGAGAACAGCGAGTTTTTGTAGCCAGTAAACATGGATAGTATGGCTTATGACATAGGTGACTTATTCAGTTCAATTTGTTAGCAGTTATTGTTTAAAAATGAGAAAACTGTGGGTCAAACTCGAGTTGGAGCATAATTTGCCAACACATAAAAGTGAATCAGCAAATTGGATTCAAAATTTCATTTCAGTGTACAGGTTTACCCAGCATAATGGCCAAGTCTGCTTTCTTTGTAAATTGTTGAATTTAAAGTGAACCTTAGTTTTGGCTTACACTGAATGGAGGGCTATATGTATTGTTAATGGTGCAATCGTACCATACATGACTCACTTAGCATAGACATTCTGTGAGACCCCGAATTTTATGAAATAAAAGTATTCAATTTTTCTATTTTGGTAAATAATTAAATTGATAAAAGTTTAAAGTTAAGGGTAATATGTGAAAAATTTTCAAAGTAAGCAAGTTGATATAAAATATTCGTTGTGTCGGGAAATATTCGATTAGTCGGGGAATATTCTTTTTATCAGGGAATATTCGTACAATGGCACAATCATTGGTGGACCCCACAACAGAATTATTGTCGGATTGAGAAAAAGACAAAAATATTTTTATGAAAATAACGGCGGAAGTTTTACCGTTAAAACTGATGAACTACTTGGTAATAAAAGTACAGTAATACGCGTGGTTGCATTGTAGCACACGATATTAATTATCGATGCTTACGTGAGAAGTCACTCATTTTTGTTCAATTATTGCTATAGTAATTATTGCATAATATCTCACGTTTTTTGATTCAATTATTGTCGATATTTTATATATTATTAAATCAATAATTGAGATATCAAAGTTATTAATATTATTATTTGTAATATTAATGATGTCTAGAAGTTTTGTCAAGGAGAGGTTTGATCACCTAATTGCGCGTCAATAGGGAGAAATCATTATTAGAAAGCCCCCTCTTTCCTGGGAACGACCTGGTCGATTAATATTGTGAATTATAATAAAGGTGATAAGTTTTGTTTTATTATTATTATAAATGTAATAAAATAGAAAACTTTTTTTATAAAACAGAATACTTTTATAAAGTTATTTATTTTATTAGACTATAAATAGAATATATGATATTCTATTATGCATAGTGTTTGCATAGTGTCTGCATAATGGTTGCATAGTAAAAAAACTTTATATAAAACAGAATACTTTTATAAAGTTATTCGTTTTATTAGATTATAAATAGAATATATTATATTTTATTTAAAAGATTTTATTTTATTAGAATATTTTATTAATACTGCATAGTAAATCAATATGGACCGTTCGTTTAAAAGTAAATCAATCTGGACCGTTCATGAATTAGTTACTATTCAGTCCATTCTCCTATAAATAGAAGTTCATTCATTCATTATTTCTTACGAATTCACTAAAACTCTAGAGAGAGAAACTATAGAGAGAAAGAAGAAAAATATTCTGCTACTTCACTACTCCTATATCTAGTTTCTTCTAAGGTAAGGGGTAATATTTCTTTCGTATTCATGAAGAGAATTTCTGTTATTCCATTTTTTATTATTATGTTGGAATAACCTGTATATGCGAAGTACCGCATACATGGTAAAATTCTTCTGTTATTCCATTCCTTATTATTATGTTGGAATAACCTGTATATGTGAAGTACCGCATACATGGTGAAATTATTCTGTTATTCCATTCTTTATTATTATGTTGGAATAACCTGTCAATGCGAAGTACTGCATACATGGTGAAATTCTTCTATTATTCCATTCTTTATTATCCTGTCGGAATATCCTGTCTGTGCGTTTACGCATGACCTGGTTCCATTCTTTATTATTCTGTCGGAATATCCTGTCTGTGCGTATTACGCATGACCTGATTCCATTATTTATTATTCTGTTGGAATAACCTGTCTGTGCGGTCTATCGCATGTATGGTGAATTCTTCTGTTATTTCACTCTTTATTATTCTATTGGAATAACCTGTCTATGTGGATTACCGCATGCATGGTGAATGATCCTTCGTATTCATATGAATAGTATTTTTATTCAAAAGGAGTTTCTGCCAGGGACAGTTTCGTAATTTTTCTAACCCTCAAAAATTTTGAAAAAATTTGAAATGATAATTTGATGAGTTTTCTAGATTGTGTCTAAAAATAATGATTTTTGGATGTATAGATTAGGAGTTATGAATTTTATAGGAAAATACTATTATAAAAGTAAACCCTTATAACTCCTTGTGGTTAACTCTAAAATTGGTAAAATTTTTATTGGGAGTACATGTATATAACAGGAGTATATCCTGTAAATTTCGGAATTTTTGGACAAAAGTATACTTTATGATAAATGTCTAAATATTCGGCAGTTTTAGCCATATGAAAAATAGTAAATGAATTTTAAAAATTCTGAGAAAAATATATGTTCAATATGGGACTATATTCTGCTAGATCACAGAAAAGAAATATTTTTGGGACTGATTTGGTATTTTTTATAAAAATAAACTAGTTATGAGTAAATGAATTAAATATGTTATGTGAGGTAATAAAATTGAAAAATAGAATTTTATTGCTTGGGAATCCTATATAGGGTATATGCAGATTTTTTATGAGGGATTTGATCATTAATGATGAAATCTTATGAGTATGGCATTTTTGAATGATTAAATGTATTATTTGATAAAGTGTAAACAATTGAAATAAGTTGTTTATAAGTTTAAGAAATGATTAAAATATTGTTATAATATTAATGATATTAGATTATGAGATTATTAAGTGATTAATAACATTTGGTTATTATTGAACGCTGGATAAATTGTATTATAAATGTTTAATATTTATCATTTATCTCACTTGATTGATTCTTTATATCATTGTGATCATTATCCTCATGCTTATATTATGATGAAAGTTATCTGTGGCCTGTAGTGCATAGATGGACTTGGTATGATTATGACCAGGGATTATTCGGTATAATCATGACTGTAATGTTACAAATGATGTGGTAAAAGTCTTCATTGGCCCGTACTGCATTGATGGACAATTTTTGGTATGATTATGGCTATGGATTCTCTTCGTCCAAGGGTGCAAAGATGAATTGTTTTATGGCATGATCAGGACCGTTGATAAAAACACGATTATCTTTGGCCCGTATTGCATAGATAATTCGTGGTTGTGATATTAACGAATATCCTTGGCCTGTAGTACAGGGATGATTCGATGATGTGGATTAATTATTGAGTTGAGTCTCAGTAATGAAATATTAATTTATGGATGTGATATTAACGAATATCCTTGACCGTAGTGCAGGGGTGATTCGATGATGTGGATTATTTATTAAGCTGAGTCTCAGTGATAAAATATTGATAATAAACTTTTAATTCATAAAAGATAGTAGATATCATGCTCTACTTGACTCTTCTAAAATACAGTTGTATGTCTTTGGCCTGTAGTGCAAAGATGAATTGTTAATGAATATCTTTGGCCGTAGTGCAAAGATGAATTTATTAGTATGATTATGAGCAGAAATTGTGATTTGGTATAACCATGATTTTTGATGTTTCAGGTGAAGATAGGTGATGAAAATTATCTTCGTCCTGAGTGCGAAGAGGAATTTAGAATCGCAATTATGATTATGAGTTATTCATATGATTGTGGATAGGAATTGTTGATTGATGTTACAGGGATAAAACATTGTTGGTGGACTTTTAACAAAGAGAAGATAATAGACATTATGGTCTATTTGACTCTTCTAATGGATTGCTCGTTCCACTGCAACTATGGTTGTATCATCTACCATATGTTCTAAATCTCTGATTTATTATTGATGAAGGCTATTGATGATGTACATTATCTTTAGTTATGATATTCTTTACTGGGCTAGTTGTGCTCACCCTTTTTGCTTCACAATTCCTTTCAGGTAATAAGAGTGTAGCTGGGTCGAGCGGGGATAACAGGGGAATAGAACGGTGGTCTATAGCTGTTGAGGTTCTCCCTAAATAGTATGGAAATAATTTTATTGAGAACTTTAGATAAGTGTGTCGTATGGTATACGTCATTTGATATTTAATTTTGGTGAACCGAATAGGGTGAGGTGAACCCAACTTTGGAAGGGTGTTTTGCCACTATCATACAAGATGTCTAATGACATACAATCTCGTGTTATCATAAGACAGGGTTGTGCACATCCACTTGCTGAGTATATCTACGAGCACTACCTATATGATCTTGGAGTTTATTTGAAATATAATTTTCACTTGGAGACAGTGGAGATAGTTATATGTGGAAAGAAGATGATAGCAATCTTCTCATTTTTCTTTGGGGTCTATTGGGTCAACCAAGGATAATTCTGTGGACATATGATATCTATCGTAACCTAGACGCATGGCCTCCCATATACGAAGGTTTCCTTGAGCACTTCCCAAAGATTTTAATTTCTAAAACAATTATTGACTGTACTTTTATGTAAAATACCTTTGTAAGGTGTTGTGGTCGAGGTACCATGAGAGTTACATAGATTTTGTATTGAAACTCACAGTTTAACTGTGGTCGTATTCTGTACGACAGCTCAATAGTTGTATAAATGAAGTTTGTAGGGGTGTCACACATTCTTTGCTTTTAAGACATCATAAAGGAGATAAAGGAGTGTTAAACCAGCAATATCACAGCACTAGACTTGTTTTTATTGTTTTGTTGTTTGTTGTGATTTCATGGTAAATCATATTATATTCAACACATTTCTGGACGGTAAATGAACAAACCTTTATTACCTATTTATCTCTTGAGGTGCTCTCATTCCACCATAATATCAAACCTAGGCCCCTGCTCCCCGGCTGCACTCTGGCTTTTGCATCTGTACCTTACAAGTTGAAAGTTAGGACTACTACTAAATTTTAAATGTTAATTCATGTATATTAAATTTGAGTAAGTGGACACTGCTTAGAATTGTAATAAAAACTAGTGCTGACAACTGTGATTGGCGATTCAAATATGAGGATTGAATGATTAGTTTCAACATTGTACGACATCAAGGACCATATTGGAAATGACTTTCTAATGCCACATCCAATGTTTGAAATATTTATTTACCTCCTATTTTGCACTTGTTTGACATGGAGTTTTTACAAGTTCTCTTTTACATTTTAGACATAAATATCTCACTATTTAGTGCACAACATAAAATTACTTAGAATTATGCTGGAAATCAATGTGGCAATAATAGTGCAACAAAATATTGTGGACACGTAATATATGGTAAAAGGAAGCCAGATGTCCATGTCTTTAACTAATGCTTGCTTAAAGTGTTGAGTTGAATATGATTCATTCTGCCTTTTGTGATTTTGTTTCTTCTCGTAGGAGACTAGGAGCTCTCACCGCAATACTCAGTTTACAATGATTGTTTTGAATGAATTGCTTTTCTTCCAGTTATCAAAAGTCGCTTTTACTTTCTAGTAACTTATTGTTTGTGTTAATGTTGTAGATACCGGTTGAGGTCTAAGGTTAAGATTGAGAACGCAACAGAGGAATTCTCTTGTTGGCAGCGTTATGGTGGGAATTTAACTGAAAAGTTTTCTTCTGTAGAAGAACCAGAGGCTGCTGGAGTTGGATATGGTGGCACTGTTGATCGCTCAGGCATTTCAGTTTCACGAGGAAATAATCTTGGATGGCAATGGTACATGGATCCCAAATTGGAATGCCTTGGATTTAGGGGTATCTTTCCATCCAATACAACACGTGAGTTCTCGTGAACTTGGTTTCTCTGAGATCTTTTTCGTTTAAAGCTTGGGACATTATTTAGATGCTCGAGAGTGGGGTTAAAAATTAACCAGGCTACTTGCAAGCTACCCTGCTCGTTCATGAGAATTCTAGGCTTATTTAATCAAATGGGTCTAGTATGGCAAGAATTTACAGTCAATTCTTAGATTTCAACCTTGTTTTATTAACAAGCTGACTTAGTGATGCATGACAAATTTAGGATGAAGAATTAACGGAAAATAAATTAGGATTTAAATTCTACATGTAAACCATTAGAATCTCTCAAGTGTATCAACTCCACGTATCAACACCCAAGATGGATAAAATATCTCTACGGTATGAATAAATAACCAACTTCAATATCAATATCAATAGTATGTAGTTTAAATGATTTGTGTGAATTACATCAATATTTAAATAGACAAAATCCTAATATTACTTGGAGAATAATAAAAGTACTAAACGACTAAAATTCCTTATTAATAATTCCTAACAACTAATTAATGTCCTAAATCCTCACTAATAAATAAAATACATAAATCACATCAACTACTTTTATATTGAACATAATAAAAATTCCAAATAATAAATATAAATAATCTCTTCTTTGTTCTTAACTCGGAGTCTCCATCATTCTCCTCTTTTTGGAAAAAACTCAACCTCGAGTTTTATAATATAATATGATAGAATAAGCCACAAATTCCTCTGCAAGGGAAGAACATTTTAGAACCCCTTGACAACATGATCACACGGTAATGCTCAAATTTTTTTGGAAAGAGAATTGATGAGAGTATCGTTTTTGTATTCAATAATGGGGGCTCCAAGTTAAGAACAAAAGAGATTTTTTATATTTATTATTTGAAGTTTTTATTATGTTTAATATAAAAGTAGTTGATGTGATTTATATATTTTATTTATTAGTGAGGATTTAGGATATTAATTAGTGATTAAGAATTATTATTAAGAGTATTTTAGTCGTTTAGTACTTTTATTATTCCCCAAGTAATATTAGAGTTTTGTTCTTTAAATATTGATGTAATCCCCATAAGTCATTTAGACTACATACTATTGATATTGAAGTTGATTATTTTATTTATACCGTAGATGTATTTTATCTATCTTGCTGTTGATGAGTGAAGTTGGTACACTTGAGATTCTAGTAGTTTAAACGTGTAATTTAAATTCTAGTTTATTTTTCGTTAATTCTTCATCTTAAATTTGTCCTGCATCATTTTTTTTGAATAAAATAATCAACTTCAATATCAATAGTACATAGTCTAAATGATTTGTGGGATCAATATTTAAGGAGACAAAACCCTAATATTACTTAGGTAATAATAAAAGTACTAAACGACTAAAATACCCTTATTAATAATTCCTAATCATTAATTAATGTCTTAAATCCCTACTAATAAGTAAAATAAATAAATCACATCAAGTATTTTTATATTAAACATAATAAAAACTCCAAATAATAAATATAAAAAATCTCTTCTTTGTTCTTGACTTGGAGTCCCCATCACTTAGGTAATAGCTGGGACCGACTTATCCAACAAGCTATTTTGGGAAACTGAACTCAGCTTGTTTAGCTAAAAATTTTCAATGTCGAGTCAAGTGCATTCTATTACCCTCTTTCGAATTCTTGTTCATGTATTTACTTGTGCATTCCATGAATATACATAGATATAATAATATAATATTGTATAATCTCATAATGATCGTTTAGTAAGTCATATCTCAGTCTATCTTCTTCCATGGTTACATGCTCCATAAATTCACTCTATAAGCTATAAGTCTACAGATATATTATATTTTGTATATGTTCTCTGGTATATCATAAGCGAATTTTGTTACAACTTAAAAAGATATTGTAAATCACTAAGTTGTAACAATTTAATTTATATGTAAAATTTGACTTTTGAGCTAAATGAGATATTAAACAAATTTGATGAGCTAAATGACCTACTAAACGAGCTTCACGAGCTAATTGAGCTGAAGCAAGCTCATGAAACTCGTTAATAAGCAAGCCAAAGCTTGACTTGTCTGGTATCTTTTACACCTTCTCGTGAGCAAACGAGTCAAGTTATGAACTTTTTACTGGTCATATATGAAATTGTTTTCTTCCTGTTGCAGCACCTTTGGTTGAGGCTGACAAGGAAACTGATGAACAAAATTACCTACTCTGGAGATTGGAAAAGGGAGTTGCTGAAGGCTCAACTGAGATACCAAAAGGTGTATATTTATCTCTTCATGGGTTTGATATCTGTTATTTTATCCTAACTGATGGTTATCACGGTGCACATATTATGGGTCCAAGACCTGTCCACTGCATTTGGCTATTTGGCTCAAATGATTACCGTTAGATTAGATTAATGGACTATTTGGCTCACAAGGTACAAAACAATATATATATATATATATATATATATATATATATATATATATATAGGGCTTAATTTGCCATCAGATCTTGTCCATCCCTGCAAGATCTAAGGGTTAGTATTTAAAAAAATGAGTCTCTGCAACACTATTGTATAACAACTTAACGTAACTATAGCAACTTGATTTTATGTTAGTTCAAAATAATATCTTTTTACCTTCGGCAGCGTTGTGTTGTGGTAGTTAAGTTGGTTTGTAAACACAGTACTGCAAATGACTTTTTTTTTTTTATTCTGGGTTGCTAAATCTTGCAATAATTTAGTGATGAGTTAAGGCACTATAAAGTATAAACACCATTTGCTATAAATCGTTTTCCGCATGTAGGTCCTATATATATATCCTTGCTTTTTTTCTTTTTTTTTGAGTGGTTAACATTAAGTTAATTTTAGTCAATTAATCAATACAATGTCGACACGCATGCCAGAAGATGACCTCCCTCCCTCTGCGTGTTAATAATATATTAGTCAATTGACCAAACTTACAGTGAAGTTAACTTTTTTTTTAGGTTACTTTTGAATATTGATTTGGTATTTTCCGGTACAAAAAGTATGCTTTTTACTACTCCAACCTTTTTATTTGAAAAGCAAAATCAAAGTAGCAAAATAATAGTACTTATTAGTAGAAATAATTTCAGCTCAATTAATTCTATTGCTTCTAAAATTATAGTTACATTTTAAAAACGACAATTTTTAAAGAAAAAAATCATTTTCTTGAAAAATATCTCTAATACTTGTTATAATTTTAATAGTGATGACATGATAATATTCAATTTACATAAAATATAACAACAAAATTGTTAGAAAATTCATGTCACTATATAATCTAAAATTAAATGTGTATCTCTAATTTTGTAACGGAAATAAAATTTTTAAGTAGTCTAAATACGATTATTATTTTTATAGAGTATTGAAGTCATGACATGTGCTTTTTCAAATAGGCTCCCTAATCACTATTATTGAGCTAACCATGTTGAATTTTCAACTTAGAAATCCATATAATTTTTATACAGTAGAAAATTTCTTGACTTTCACCCTTTTATTAGTATGAATTTTAGGTAGGTCAGAGGATTGAAGACTTAACTTTGGCTTGCATGACTTATTGACATGGCCAACTACATTAGTTGACTATATTATATTTTAGAAGGGCCTTGAAATTTTAGAATAAAGAATTTAAGGCTGTAGATTAGCCAATGTGCTTAGATAAAAAAATACTGTGTAAAATTTTAAATATACAACATAAAATTATTAACTCAGATTTTTGTCAGAAAATCTTAGAGGATATTAAGGCTAAGTACCTTTTTCCCCCTTTTAGAGCTTATACTATTACAAATTCAGGGAGCATGGAGAATTTGGGAAAAGGGCCAAAAAGGGAATTAGGAAAATTTTTGGGAACTGATATCTTTATATGTATTTTTAATATTTTTACACGTACCTCTCTCACATGGAAAGAAGTCAATAAAGAGCAGCTATAGGGAAAAGAAAAGTAGCTGCAATCTCACTTGCTCCTCTTTACCTGGCCAATTTGTTTGTTTTACTTTACAGAGAGTTTAGACCAATTTCAAGATTCAATTTTTTTCAAACATCACTACAATTTCTAAATTCCACCCTTCTAAAATTCAACATGCTACAAAATTGATTAACATTCACATAACAAGTAATCCATAACAAGTGCTTGCTATGATATTATTCAAGCAAACACTCCCCTTGTCCATAAGAGAAACGAGCAATTCGTATTTAAAAAGTGTTGTCTGATACTGATAGTAATAAAAGGATTAAAAAAAATTAAATTTAAAACAACCCGCTTCTCTTACGGACGGTCAAAGATGTGTTTGCCTGAAATTTTGCCAATAAATATAGTGATGTATTGATATCAGCATGAGTAATCAAAACAAAGCTCGTGCAGCCAAGACAACAAAATGCAATTTTTTTGACATCAAACATCAAAAATATCTGAAAACATTCAATAGTCACTATGGTTCAATCATTTGTATTGAAATTTCAACAAACATCATAAAAAAAAAAAAAAAAAAATCTTACATTCACACGCGTAGTCTAGGTTTCCAACTATACTTGCTATTAATGTACAACATTACAAGGTAGAGAGAAAGCAGATCACCATATAAATACTTGCATGTGAAATGCAGAAAGGCTGCAGCCAATTCTCTGTGTTGCCGTTTCTCAAAGAATGCATGAGAAATTATAGGTGCAAGGCAATCGGAATTGGTGGCACAAAATTTGGCATCGAGGAGAACCTGGTTTTCTTTATGGGTATTTGTACTTTTTCAGGAATCAGAGGTGGCTGATTCCCAGTCGAAGGGTTCTCAGAATTTTCCGCATCTTCAGTTGGTGGATCATCGGCATCATTATTAGGCGGACCGTCAGAATCTTCATTTGGCGGATCGTCAGAATCATCTTTTCTGTCATTTTGTTCACTAGAACTCCCACCACCACCACCACCATCCTTTGGGGCTCCCTGGACCAAGTCTGGACGAGCTTCAACGCCTACTCGTCTCATGTGTAGCTGTCATATTGTATTTACCAATTTAAAGGAAACAGATATGCTAACAAGAATATTACCGCTATAAGCAAGCATCCCTTGGATAGAAATAGCTACACATGAAATCAACCCATACCTGAAGATGGAGATTTACTTCATCTGGGCGTAAAAGAAATGCAAAATCGCCACCAGTCTTCAAGTACGCATGTCTTGCGCCAGGATACCTTTCACCAGCTTGATCTTTCAGTTCTTGAGGGATTGAAGAATAGTCATTTGTCTTTCAAGGAGCAGCAGCAAACATATATCAGAAAAGTAATACAAGCTAATTACAAATATATGCATAGTCGAGCACTCCAACAATTAGAAAACATGGCTCTTAAGAAAATAGTTATACCAGGAAAAGATAATGAAGAAACATAGTACAAGAAGATGATATTGTTATGACATATCAAAATGATCAGATTACATAGACAACAAGACAACTCTTACAATTTATCATCAAAGAAATAGAGTTTCCAATTGATACACTCTCAGGTAAATTCAATTCTGCTACAAGCATGAGTACATTCACCGAGAATGGAGTGTGTTTTTTTCCCCTCTTACCCAAATGACCCAGAAAATTAAGTGTGGATTCTCTGCATTGGTATGTTACACCAGTTTTTGGTTTCCAGTATATTTGAATAGAATTGCCGATCAAAAAAAAAAATTAACAATGAATTTCATCCAAAACTTTATATGGTTCACAACTAATACAGAAGTCTACCGTATTCTCACAAGGTTTTAAGTTCAATGGGATTAATAATTGCTAATCTCTTTTTGACCCATATTTTGAAAGAATCCAGATCGCTCGCTGCCTTACTTGGCCTAATTTGGTATACTGCTTCTGATTTCATATGCTAAATTGAAACAGAAATCTTAATTTTTCAACAGCATGCCATGTTGAGCCATTAGTTTCATTAGATTAATCTTTATAGACAAGTTATGTTTCTGTCTATAATTTAGGGTTACTAGTCACTTTACTTTATGATAATCTATTTGACAGTAATGATCGAATCCTATTATATAGGAAGAATATAAAAATGAAATATGGAGGATTTTAAATATTATGACGGAAGTTAGAATTTTGGAAATTCCATAGCCAACTGAGAATGTGTTGAGCTTTATATATGGAAAAAGATATGGAAGATAAAGTTGATGAAGCTAAGGAAATAGGAATGAGAAATGTTCCATCTAGGGGTGAGCATGGTGCGGTTTGGTGAAGTTTGAAGTCTAAATCGCATCCAAAATCGCTTAAGTGCGGTTTGAAAAACTCAAAACCGCACCCGAAACCGCTTGTGATTGGTGCGGTTTTAAAGTGTGCGGTGCGGTTTTAATTGATGCGATTTAGGTTCCAAAACCAATTGAAACAACAAAAAAGTTTAAGCCTTCAATAAAATTTAACATAAAACTTACATCGAGCAATTAACTTAGTGACAAAGTCGGCAATGAGAATTATATCAAGCATGTTTTAAAACTAAAACATACGCTATATAAAACAACAGAGACCATATATTCGATAACAAGCAAGAATATTTATCTAGTTCCCCAAAAATTAAAAGTATATACTGGAGATAGAATGAAATTCTATCTCATATATTGCAGGTAGGACTTATAGAATATAATCCTAAGTATATCTAATTTGAAAAATAATCTATTAGACTATTACTATTATAGCATTGACATTAACCAATACATCAAGTGCTCGAGTCCCTCAGCTATAAGCCCCTCCAATAACGCATCAAATAAATTCAAAATTCTAAAACTCAATTGCTTAATTTTTGACTCTATAACCTCTAACATTTTCTTTCAATTGGTAAAAAAATGACAATGCAAGACTAGGGTTTTCTCTGAGCGTGTTCAAGTGAAAAATAATTTTAGAATTTACTAGAGATAATATATACATACACACACATGGTGCAGTTTCGGTTTTATGCGTGCGGTTTTGGCTGGTAACCAAATCGGAACCGTAAATTTGGTTATTCAACCCACCTAAAACTGCCACATACGTCGGAACCGTTGGTGCGATTTTAATTGGTGTGGTTCGTGCCGTTTTTGGTGCAGTTTCGGTTCTAATTTGGTTACTTGCTCAGCCCTAATTCCATCTAGGACAGATATGCAAGTCCATCAGTAATAAGATGTGAATTGAAAAATAAACTAATGGGCAGCATTAATTCTTGAGTTCTTCTATGCATATAGGAATATGAGACAAGGATGTTGGACAGGAAGTGTATTTAACTTTTATCTATTTATATTTTTATCCCTATTGATGGTCAAAACATAATAAAAATTAAATACACCCCTGTCCAATATTCCTGTCCCATTTTTCTATAAACGTAGACTTTTTGTCAATTCTTGGTCTTATCTATGTAACCACCTTGACCGAATCAGAGTAATTTCCTTATTTGATAAAACCATTTAAATTTGCATTGATTGAATTTTTCCATTTGAAGCAAGTATGATCATTTATGGTGGTCCAAAATGGGATCCGGTTACAGCGAAGTTGGACGTTACTAAGTTTATAGTATAACTTTTTATTGCAGTTGGTAGAAAATGTGACAACCCCAAAACAGGTCCATTCCACCCAACCCATTCTGAGTCGTCAAATACATGGTACAGAAAATAACTACAACTTTATTACAACAATTGTCGTGTAAAATACAACAACACATATGCTGTGAGTTTGGATACAAATATATACCAAATGTGACTCATGTTCCAACCGTGGACATCACCTCACAATAACACCTTACATAAAGGTATAGTCAAAAACTGTTTTAGAAATTAGAATCTTTGGGAAGTGCTCAAGGAAACCTTCGTACATGGGAGGCCACGCGTCTAGGTTATGATAGATATCATATGGCCACAGAATTATCCTTGGTTGACCCAATAGACCCCAAAGAAAAACGAGAAGATTACTATCATATTCTTCCCAATGGTGAGTCTTCTCTTGACTTATCATTATCTCCACTGTATCTAACTGAGAATTATACTTTAAACAAACACCAAGATTATATAGGTAGTGCTCGTATATATACTCAGCAAGTGGATGAGCACATCCCTGTCTTATGATGACACGAGGTTGTATGTCATTAGACATCTTGTATGATAGTGGCAAACCACCCTTCCAACGTTGGGTACACCTTACCCTATTGAATTCACCAAATATAACTACTAAATGAACTTTTCTATACTGCTTCGGGAGAACATTCACAGCTAGAGACCACCGTTCTATTTTCCCGTTACCCTCGCTCGACCCAGCTACACTCTTATTACCTGAAAGGAATTGTGAACAGAAGGGTGAGCACAACTAGCTCAGTAAAGAATATCATGACTAAAGATAATTCAATTATCAATAGCCTTCATCAACAATAAATCAGAGATTTAGAACATATGGTAAATGATAAAAATTTCAACCATAGTTGCAGCGGAACGAGCAATCCATTAGAAGAGTCAAATAGACTATAAAGTCTATTATTTTCTCCATGTTAAAAATCCACCAACAATGTTTTATCCCTGTAACATCAATCATCAATTCTGGTCCACAATCATATGAATAACTCATAATCATAACTGTAGTTCTAAATTCCTCTTCTCATCTAGGACGAAGATAATTTTCATCACCTGAAACATCAAACATCATGGTTATACCAAATCACAGTTCCTGTTCATAATCATACTAATAACTTCATCTTTGCACTACGGGCCAAAGATATATTCATCAACAAGTCATCTTTGCACTACAGGCCAAAGATATTCATCCACAGTTCATCTTTGCATTACTGGCCAAAGATATTCATCTACAATTCATCTTTGCACTACAGGCCAAAGATATTCATCAACAATTCATCTTTGCACTACAGGCCAAAGATATTCCTCAACAGTTCATATTTGCACTACGGCCAAATATATTCATCAACCGTTCATATTTGCACTACAGGCCAAATATATTAATATCTCAAAGAAATATATAATCATTTCAGAATTTATATAAACAATAATTATAACCATGTTAATCAATTCACCTTTGCACTTAAGCTAAAGATATTCACTTATAAATTCAATGGTCATGATCATACCAGTCAACAATTCAACTTTGCACTACTGGCCAAAGAGAACCCATAGTCATGATCATACCAATAATTTACCCATCTTTACACTCAAGCGAAAGAGAATTTCAACATCAAGGTTATAAAAATGTTATATATGATAATAAAAATAATATGATCAACATATAGATTTAATCTCAAGAGTAATATTCATAAATCAACTATAATTTGGTTAGAAAAAGAAACCAATTTTGTCTTAAATAGTACCCGTGAATAGTAACTCGTGAATAGTAACTCATGAATAGTAATTCCGACACTAAAAAGGTAGAAATTTCACAATAAAATCTATACCAATATTTCGGTATAATGATATTGAAAGAATAACATTTCTTAAGCTTATAAACAATTTATTTAAATTGTTTACACTTACTAAATAATGCATTTAATCACTCAAAAATACCAAACTCATAATATTTCATCACCAATAATCAAAACCCTCATCAAAAATTTGCATATACCTCATATAGGATTCTCAAACCATAAAATCCTATTTTTCCAATTTTCTTACTTCACATAACATATTTAATTCATTTTCTCATAACTAGACTATTTTCATGAAAAATACCAAATCCGTTCCAAAAATATTTCTTTTCTGGAATTTAGCATAATATAGTCCCATAGTGAACATATATTTTTCTCAGAATTTTTAAAAGTTATTTACTATTTTTCATATGGCCAAAATAGCCGAATATTTAGACAATTATCAAAAATTGCACTTTTATCTAAAAATTCTGAAATTCATAGAGTATACTCCTTTCATATACATGTACTCTCAATAAAAATTTCATCAATTTTGGAGTTAACCACAAGAAATTATAAGCAGTTACTTTTAAAATAGTCTTTTCTCATAAAATTCATAACTCTCAATCTATACATCCAAAAATCACCATTTTTGGACACAATCAAGAAAACTCATCAAAATATCATTTCAAATTTTTCCAGAATTTTTGAAGATCAGAAAAATTACGAAACTGAAAATCATAACAACCCTTAAAATCCCTTAATATCCCTTACTATCCCTTACAATCCCTTACAATCCCTTACAATCCCTTACCTCAAAAGAGCAGTACTTCTGACTGGATATCGGATATGATGCTGAAGGAAACTTGCACTGATGAATAGCAACTCACCAAGTATCTAAAAACTCACAAAATATGCTTCATAATATAGAGAGAGAAAGCTTATGTTTCTGGTGTGATTTTCAATTCTAACTTAGCCCTCTATTTATAGGAAAATTTTGGTAGGTTTGACCTGCAACCTGATGGCTTTACCTGCTACTATTCCCACCCACCACATTTGAAATATAATTCAGCACATTTCTTCACCAACCACAAGTGGGGCCCACCAATTCTAGAATTTTCCACCAAAATGATAAACTCCGAAAATTTAATAATTTTTGAACCAGTCATCTCGTAAAATTCATAATAAATCATACGTTCATTTTTAACGGTTCAAAATTTGTGGACATATACTCAACTTATATATGTATAACATATCCAAAAATCACAACGATCCAACGGTCGGATTAAAAATTATAACCCCCGCAATATATCTCAAAAACCCTGATTTTTAATACCTCCATTCCGACAAAAATACGGATAAAAATCTCAACATTAACTCCTTCATTTTTTAACCACAAAAATATATCCCTCGTTATATCCACATAAAATAAATATTTCTTTATCATATGAATCAATAATTAATTATTCACAAATAATATTACAGAATCACATTTAAGACAACCAGGCCGTTCCCAGGAAAGAGGGGACTTTCCAATAAGGATTTCTCCTTACTGGCGCGCAATTAGATGACCAAACCTCTCCTTAGACAGAACTTTCTAGACATTGTCAATAATGCTATCTAATAATACTATTCAAATAATATGAATTATTGATCTGATAATGGGAAATACTGTGCAGCAACAATTATTGAACAACAATAATACAAAATTTCAACGTAGCAATTATTGAATCAATAAAATAAAATATTGAACAGTAATTACTGTAACAATTATTGAGTAGTGCCTTCTTACGTAAGAATCGATAATTTCAAAAATACTGTGCAATACCGTGTGCTACTGTGCAATAACGCGTATTACTGTATTTTAATCACCGGGTATTCCAACAGTGTTAACGGTAACAACTACGCCGTTATTTGTAAAAACTCAAATTTGTCGTTTTCTTCACCCGACAGTTATTCTGTTATGGGGCCCACAAATAGCTGCGCCGTCGTACGAATATTCCCCGACAGAAAGAATATTCCACGACCAAACGAATATTCCCCGACAACAATGAATATTTTATAACCACTTGCGTATTTTTGAAAAAAATTCATATATCACCCTTAACTTTAACATTTATCAATTTAACCATTTACTGAATAGTAATTATAAGAAAAATTGAATACTTTTATTTCATAAAATTCGGGGTCTTACAATCTCCCCTCCTTATGAAATTTCGTCCCCGAAATTTACGTACCTGGTATTTCAAAGAGTTGAGAATACCTTCCTTTCATTTCAAATTCCATCTTTCCTGTCATCATAATTTCTCCATTGCTCATCTCCTGTATTTCAAATATCATTCTAGAATACAGCTTCAAAACAAGGGTTAATTTAACAAATTAACATATCACATAATATCCCGATATTATGACTGTCTAACAAATAAGCTTAGGTAGGACACACTAGCGAAGGATTTACTCATCTCTCCCCTCCTAGTTGTATTCCCCGATCTCCGCCAGAGATCATATCCCTAAGCTCTGATACCACCTGTGACAACCCCAAAACAGGTCCATTCCACCCAACCCATTTTGAGTCGTCAAATACATGGTACAGAAAATAACTACAACTTTATTACAACAATTGTCGTGTAAAATACAACAACACATATGCTGTGAGTTTGGATACAAATATATACCAAATGTGACTCATGTTCCAACCGTGGACATCACCTCACAATAACACCTTACATAAAGGTATAGTCAAAAACTGTTTTAGAAATTAGAATCTTTGGGAAGTGCTCAAGGAAACCTTCGTACATGGGAGGCCACGCGTCTAGGTTATGATAGATATCATATGGCCACAGAATTATCCTTGGTTGACCCAATAGACCCCAAAGAAAAACGAGAAGATTACTATCATATTCTTCCCAATGGTGAGTCTTCTCTTGACTTATCATTATCTCCACTGTATCTAACTAAGAATTATACTTTAAACAAACACCAAGATTATATAGGTAGTGCTCGTATATATACTCAGCAAGTGGATGAGCACATCCCTGTCTTATGATGACACGAGGTTGTATGTCATTAGACATCTTGTATGATAGTGGCAAACCACCCTTCCAACGTTGGGTACACCTTACCCTATTGAATTCACCAAATATAACTACTAAATGAACTTTTCTATACTGCTTCGGGAGAACATCCACAGCTAGAGACCACCGTTCTATTTTCCCGTTACCCTCGCTCGACCCAGCTACACTCTTATTACCTGAAAGGAATTGTGAACAGAAGGGTGAGCACAACTAGCTCAGTAAAGAATATCATGACTAAAGATAATTCAATTATCAATAGCCTTCATCAACAATAAATCAGAGATTTAGAACATATGGTAAATGATAAAAATTTCAACCATAGTTGCAGCGGAACGAGCAATCCATTAGAAGAGTCAAATAGACTATAAAGTCTATTATTTTCTCCATGTTAAAAATCCACCAACAATGTTTTATCCCTGTAACATCAATCATCAATTCTGGTCCACAATCATATGAATAACTCATAATCATAACTGTAGTTCTAAATTCCTCTTCTCATCTAGGACGAAGATAATTTTCATCACCTGAAACATCAAACATCATGGTTATACCAAATCACAGTTCCTGTTCATAATCATACTAATAACTTCATCTTTGCACTACGGGCCAAAGATATATTCATCAACAAGTCATCTTTGCACTACAGGCCAAAGATATTCATCCACAGTTCATCTTTGCATTACTGGCCAAAGATATTCATCTACAATTCATCTTTGCACTACAGGCCAAAGATATTCATCAACAATTCATCTTTGCACTACAGGCCAAAGATATTCCTCAACAGTTCATATTTGCACTACGGCCAAAGAGAACCCATAGTCATGATCATACCAATAATTTACCCATCTTTACACTCAAGCGAAAGAGAATTTCAACATCAAGGTTATAAAAATGTTATATATGATAATAAAAATAATATGATCAACATATAGATTTAATCTCAAGAGTAATATTCATAAATCAACTATAATTTGGTTAGAAAAAGAAACCAATTTTGTCTTAAATAGTACCCGTGAATAGTAACTCGTGAATAGTAACTCATGAATAGTAATTCCGACACTAAAAAGGTAGAAATTTCACAATAAAATCTATACCAATATTTTGGTATAATGATATTGAAAGAATAACATTTCTTAAGCTTATAAACAATTTATTTAAATTGTTTACACTTACTAAATAATGCATTTAATCACTCAAAAATACCAAACTCATAATATTTCATCACCAATAATCAAAACCCTCATCAAAAATTTGCATATACCTCATATAGGATTCTCAAACCATAAAATCCTATTTTTCCAATTTTCTTACTTCACATAACATATTTAATTCATTTTCTCATAACTAGACTATTTTCATGAAAAATACCAAATCCGTTCCAAAAATATTTCTTTTCTGGAATTTAGCATAATATAGTCCCATAGTGAACATATATTTTTCTCAGAATTTTTAAAAGTTATTTACTATTTTTCATATGGCCAAAATAGCCGAATATTTAGACAATTATCAAAAATTGCACTTTTATCTAAAAATTCTGAAATTCATAGAGTATACTCCTTTCATATACATGTACTCTCAATAAAAATTTCATCAATTTTGGAGTTAACCACAAGAAATTATAAGCAGTTACTTTTAAAATAGTCTTTTCTCATAAAATTCATAACTCTCAATCTATACATCCAAAAATCACCATTTTTGGACACAATCAAGAAAACTCATCAAAATATCATTTCAAATTTTTCCAGAATTTTTGAAGATCAGAAAAATTACGAAACTGAAAATCATAACAACCCTTAAAATCCCTTAATATCCCTTACTATCCCTTACAATCCCTTACAATCCCTTACCTCAAAAGAGCAGTACTTCTGACTGGATATCGGATATGATGCTGAAGGAAACTTGCACTGATGAATAGCAACTCACCAAGTATCTAAAAACTCACAAAATATGCTTCATAATATAGAGAGAAAAAGCTTATGTTTCTGGTGTGATTTTCAATTCTAACTTAGCCCTCTATTTATAGGAAAATTTTGGTAGGTTTGACCTGCAACCTGATGGCTTTACCTGCTACTATTCCCACCCACCACATTTGAAATATAATTCAGCATATTTCTTCACCAACCACAAGTGGGGCCCACCAATTCTAGAATTTTCCATCAAAATGATAAACTCCGAAAATTCAACAATTTCTGAACCAGTTATCTCGTAAAATTCATAATAAATCATACGTTCATTTTTAACGGTTCAAAATTTGTGGACATATACTCAACTTATATATGTATAACATATCCAAAAATTACCACGATCCAACGGTCGGATTAAAAATTATAACCCCCGCAAACTATCTCAAAAACCCTGATTTTTAATACCTCCATTCCGACAAAAATACTGACAAAAACCTCAACATTAACTCCTTCATTTTTAACCACAAAAATATATCCCTCATTTATATCCACATAAAATAAATATTTCCTTATCATATGAATCAATAATTAATTATTCACAAATAATATTACAGAATCACATTTATGACAACCAGGCCGTTCCCAGGAAAGAGGGGGCTTTCCAATAAGGATTTCTCCTTACTGGCGCGCAATTAGATGACCAAACCTCTCCTTAGACAGAACTTTCTAGACATTGCCAATAATGTTATCTAATAATATTATTCAAATAATATGAATTATTGATCTGATAAATGAAAATACTGTGCAGCAACAATTATTGAAACAACAATAATATAAAATATCAACGCAGCAATTATTGAATCAATAAAATAAAATATTGAATAATAACTACTGTAACCATTATTGAGTAGTGCCTTCTTACGTAAGAATCAATAATTGGTGCAATACCGTGTACTACTGTATTTTAACCACCGGGTATTCCAACAGTATTAACGGTAACAACTACGCCGTTATTTATAAACAACTTATACTTGTCGTTTTCTTCATCCAATCGCTTTCCGTTATGGGGCCCACACAAGGCTGGGTCGTCGTACGAATATTCCCCGACAGCAAGAATATTCCACGACCAACCGAATATTCACCGACCAAAAATAAATATTTTATAACCACTTGCTTATTTTGCAAAATTTGCACATTTCACCCATAACCAAAGTATTATATCAAATTAACCCCTTATTATTCACAATAATATTTAGAGAAAATTTGATTTTATTCATTAATAAGTTGGGGTCTTACAACCTCCCCTCCTTATGAAATTTCGTCCTCGAAATTGACGTACGTACCTGATGTTTCAAAAAGGTGAGGATACCTCGCTTTCATTTCTGATTCCAACTCCCAGGTCATTTCTTCAATAGCATGGTTTCTCCACAAAACCTTAACTTGTGGTATAACCTTCGTGCGTAGGACATGCTCTTTCCTATCCAAGATCTTAACAGGTACCTCCTCGTACGTTAAATCTTCAGCTATCTCGTCTGGTTCTAACTCAATAATGTGGTTCGGGTCTTATTTGTATTTGTATCCATTGCTCATCTCCTCGTATTTGTATTATTAAGTTTTGAACGCAGTAAAAGACCAATTATTATTGAAGACTCTGCTAGTACTATAGCGTCTTCAAGAAGAGACACTAAAATTCTTAATAACCCTTCTTTAAGAGATCTTAAATTAAAAGGTATTTTAAATCAAGGTCAAGCTAGTCACCCATGTTACACTCAAAAGGATCTAGTAGAAGAAGAGAGTTCTTCCTCTTCTACTTCTTCCGAGCTTCCCACTCAGTCTGATTTTAAAATTCCTATTCACAATCAGTTAAGAGTTATTAAAAAAATTTTTATTCTTGAATGGGATAATCTAGTAAAGGATTTTAATTCAAAAATTAATAAAGACAAAAGACATTTATTTCGTTCAAACCACCCAACAGAAAAGGAGCGAGATAAAATCGTTAATAGATGGAAGCGATTCATAAAAAATAAAAAATTAAACATTACCTTTTATGATTGGTATGATCAATACCAAAGTAAGTGTAATGTTATAACAAAAAGTCAATGGGTTAAAGAAGATAAGTCTAAGGTCTGTTCTAGTCATCCTCCACTAGAATCTATCCTTATCCCAGTTAAGAACTGTACGAAAATATGAACAAAGTATAGGATTCAACTATCAAATAAAAGAAGGGCAGAAATAAACTTATCGATTTAGAGCAAATAATTTTGAGCAGAGGCGTGCAGTGCACTGTCCTTAAGTAGAAATTTCGCCCCTCGGAGAACTTTTCTCGGTGCTAAGGTCACTGACAAAATTCTACTCCAGGATTCAACGGCTCTTCACCCAACTAACCAGCACTTGAAATAGTTGAATGATCCAGGAACAACTTCTAATTTTTCTTTACTCGAACTCAAAAATAATATATATAGAAATAACTGTTTATATATATATATATATATATATATATATATATATATATATATATATATATATATATATATAATACTGCAAAGGATAGAGTATATATATGTATGATGTGACGCCCCCAAAATTAGGTATACATCACCCATCTTGGGTCGTCAGATACATAGTACAGAATACAAATACAACTTAATAATACAACTGTCGTGTACAATACGACAAAACATAAACTGTGAGTTTGAATACAAATATTATCTTCTAGAGAGTATTCATACTCAAAAGGAGTCCTCATTACATTTATTAACACACCATTACATAGAATAGTGAGGACTACTAACTAATACTATCATTCGGACCATCACTCCGTACCCCGACTTGTCCCAGCTACGTTCTCATTTCCTGAAGAGAACAGTGAAAGAAAGGGTGAGCTCAACTAGCCCAGTAAGAAATATTATGACTAAGATAATGCAGAATAAATTATCATTAGCCTTCAACAATGTTAAACTGATAAAATATAATAGACATCAAGTTTAACTGCAGCGGAACAAGCAATCCATTGAAAGAGTCAAGTAGAAAATAAACTCTACTATCTTTTATGATTTAAAAGGTTTTTCAACACTGTGATCGCTGGGACTCAGCTTAATAAAATAATCCACATCATCGAATCACCCCTGCACTACGGCCAAGGATATTCGTATATTCATTAATGGTCATGATCATGCCAACAACTGTCCATCAATGCACTACGGGCCAATGAGGACTTTTACCACATCATTTGTAACATTACGGTCATGATTATACCGAATAATCCCTGGTCATAATCATACCAAGTCCATCTATGCACTACATGCCACAGATGACTTTCAACATTTATAAACATGAGGATGATGACAATGATATAAGAATTCAATAAAACAAGTTCAAGAATTAATTTATCCAGGAATTAACAACGTCCAAATTGTCAACATGATACTGCATTGTGGAGTAAAATTCAAGAATGCTTAGAAAAATATTTTCTTGAAAAGATACTGGATGAAACGCAACTATCAAGGATATTCCACAACTTTCATGGAGTATAGAAGTCAAAACTTAACCAACTGAGTACAATAAAGAATGGAATAACAAAAGAAATCACCATGCATGCGATAGACCGCACAGACAGGTTATTCCAATAGAATAATAAATAATGGAACCAGGTCCGGCGTAAACGCACAGACAGGATATTCCGACAGAATAATAAATAATGGAACCAGGTCCGGCGTAAACCACACAGACAGGATATTCCAACAGAATAATAATAAAACGGAACCAGGTCCGGTGTAAAACACACAGACAGGATGTTCCAACAGAATAATAAACGGAACCAGGTCCGGTGTAAAACACACAGACAGGATGTTCCAACAGAATAATAGAAGAATGTCACCAAGTATAGGGTAGACCGCGTATACTGGTTATTCCAACAGAATAATAACAAATGGAATAACAGAAGTTCTCTTCATGAATATAAAAAAAATAATATTCCCTACCTTAAAAGAACTGGATATTGGAAAAGTGATGTAGCAGAATACTTTTATTCTCTCTCTCTTATTCTCTCTATACTTTCTCTCTCTATAGCTTGAATGAATTCGTGAAAAATAATGAAGCCCTAGGCCTCTATTTATAGAAAAACTGAGGGTGGCTCTTGGTCTTAACGAAGGGTCAAATGACTCTTGGTCTTAACGAAGGGTCAAATGACTCTTGGTAATATTGAAGGGACAACTACTATTGACGAAAGTAATTACTATTGACCAAGGTAAATACTATTGACGAAGGTAATTACTATTGACCAAGGTAAATACTATTGACCAAGGTAAATACTATTGACGAAGGTAATTACTATTGACCCAGGTAAATACTATTGACGACGGTAATTACTATTGACGACGGTAATTACTATTGACGACGGTAATTACTATTGACGACGGTAATTACTATTGACGAAGAGACTCTTAGATGATGACATAAGGCCCCCCATAAAATAACCAAACTTACCACAACGTCTCAATAATATAACATATTATACAGATGATACTATGACAATAATTTAAGAGATATGATGCAGCAATTACTGTAGCAATAATTGAGTATAACTGAGTGACTTCTCACGTAAGCATCAATAATCAATACCGTGTGCTACTATGCAACCACGCGTATTACTGTACTTTTACTACCGAGTAGTTCAACAGTTTTAACGGTTTTAACGGTAACACCTCAGCCGTTATTTTTATACAAAGATAATTCTGTCGTTTTCTCAATCCGACAATAATTCTGTTGTGGGGTCCACCAATGATTGTGCCGTCGTACGAATATTCCCCGACAAAAAGAATATTCTCCGACCAAACGAATATTTTATAACAACTTGCTTACTTTGTAAAATTTATAAATATTACCCACAACTATAACATTATATCAAATTAACTCCATAATATTCAAAAATGATATTTATAGAAAATTCATCTTTATTTATAAAAGTTGGGGTCTTACAACGAGCACCATTTGAAGCTGGTACTTCAAAGACTTCGTGACAACAAGCTATAAGCCAAGCTGAAGAAATGTGAGTTCTGGCTTAAGGAAGTAGCATTCCTTGGGCACGTTGTGTCAAAACATGGAGTATCTGTTGACCCAGCAAAAAGTGAAGCAATCCAAAGTTGGGAGCAACCGAAGTCGGGGTGATCGAAGTGCGTAACTTTCTGGGCTTAGCTGGTTATTATCGGAGATTCGTGGAAGGATTTTCTAGAATCCCTACTCCATTAATTCAGCTGACTCGAAAAGATACAAAATTCGTATGGAGCGAGGAATGTGAGAAGAGTTTCCAAGAGCTTAAGAGAAGACTCATTTCGTCACCTGTTCTGACAATACCATCTGGTTCGAATGGATTTGTTATCTATAGCGATGCTTCAGGCAAAAAGTTAGGATGTGTTTTCATAAAATATGGGAAAGTCATAGCCTATGCCTCGCGACAACTCAAAGAATATGTGAGAAATTATCCTACTCATGATTTAGAGTTGGCAGTAGTCATTTTTACGTTGAAAATCTGGAGGCACTACCTGTATGGGGAGAAAGTGGAGATTTATACGGATCATAAAAGCCTGAAATATTTTTTCACCCAAAAGAAACTCAACATGCGGCAACGACGTTGGCTCGAGCTGTTGAAAGATTACGACCATAGCATTCAATATCATCTTGGAAAAGCAAACGTTGTAGCGGACACATTGAGTAGAAGATTGTATGCAGGTACGAATGCGATGTTGTAATACAAAGACCCATTTTTTACGACTTACAAAGGATGGAGATAGAGTTAAAGGCTCCAAGTACCCACGTGATGATATCAAACATACGAGTAGAATCGACTTTAATCGATAAAGTTAAAGCTGCTCAAGTTACGGACATGGAGCTGATGCGTATGAAGAAGAAAGTGAAAGAAGGTGCTATTCCAGAAACAAGAATCGATGAAGAAAGAATACTTCGAGTTAACTCCAGACTTTGTGTTCCTAATGATTCTGACTTGAAGCATAGAATCATGATGGAGGCACCTAACACACCATTTGCAATCCATCTTGGGAGTACCAAAATGTATCATGATCTTCGACATACATTTTGGTGGAACAATATGAAGAGAGAGATTGCAGAGTTTATCTCGAGGTGTTTAACTTGTCAACGAGTAAAGGCCGAGCATCAAGTGCCAAAGGGTCCATTGCAACCACTTGAGATTTTGAAATGGAAGTGGGAACACATTACCATGGATTTCGTTACGGGGCTTCCCAAAGTTTCTCAAGGCATAGATGCGATTTGGGTTATTGTTGATAGATTAACCAAGTCTGCTCATTTCTTGCCTATACTTGAGACTTATTCCCTTGAACGTCTTGCTCGTATGTACGTAAATGAGATTGTAAGATTGCATGGCATGCCAGTATCCATAGTTTCGGATCGTGACCCAAGATTCGCTTCACGATTTTGGGTTAGCTTGCAAAAAGCTATGGGCACGGATTTACGATTCAGTTTGGCATACCAACCTCAAACAAACGGGCAATCGGAAAGGACTATTCAAACCCTTGAAGATCTATTAAGACTCTGTGTCCTAGATTTCAAAGGAAGTTGGGATAAGTACTTGTCACATTGGTGGAATTCTCCTATAACAACAGTTATCAGGCAAGTATAGGTGTGGCTCCATTCGAGGCGTTATATGGACGAAAGTGTCATTCTCCAGTATGCTGGGACGAGGTGGGTGAAGCAACATTGTTGGGACCAGAATTGGTACGCATGACTACAGAAAAGATCCAAACGATTCGACAACGTATAAAGACCTCACAAGATCGACAAAAGAGTTATGTTGATCTTCATCGAAAGGACGTGGAATTCAATATTGGAGATCATGTACTATTACGTATTGCTCCATAGAAGGGAGTTACAAGATTCGAGAAGAGAGGAAAGCTCAATCCACAATTTGTTGGTCCATTTGAGATTCTTGACCGAATAGAAAATGTGGCCTATAGACTCGCATTATCTCCAAGTATGTCTCGTGTTCATAATATTTTTCACATATCTATGCTTCGTAAATATGTTAAAGACCCGAACCACATTATTGCGTTAGAACCAGACGAGATAGTCGAAGATTTAACGTACGAGGAGGTACCTGTCAAGATATTGGATAGGAAAGAGCATATCCTACAAACAAAGGTTATACCACAAGTCAAGATTTTGTGGAGGAACCATGTTATTGAGGAAATGACTTGAGAGTTGGAATCGAAAATGAAAGCGAGGTACCCTCAACTTTTCGAAACACCAAGTACGTACGTCAATTTCGAGGACAAAATTTCATAAGTAGAAGAAGTTGTAAGACTCCAACTTATTATAAATAAAATTAAATTTTCTCTATTCATTATCTTGAAATAATAAGGAGTTAATTTGATATAATGCTTTGGTTATGGGTGAAATGTGTAAATTTTCCCAAATAAGCAAGTGGTTATAAAATATTTATTGTTGTCGGGGAATATTCGTTTGGTCGTGAAATATTCTTACTGTTAGGGAATATTCGTACGATGGCGCAGCCATTTGTGGGTCCCATAACGAAAAACGGTCGGATGAAGAAAACGACAAGTTTGAGATTTTATAAATAACGGCGTAATTGTTACCGTTAACACTGTTGGAATACCAGGTGGTTAAAATACAGTAATACGCGTGGTTACACAGTAGCACACGGTATTGCATAGTATTTTTAAATTATTGATTCTTACGTAAGAAGGCGTTACTCAATAATTGTTACAGTAATTACTGTTCAATATTTTATTTTATTGATTCAATAATTGTTGCGTTGATATTTTATATTATTGTTGTTTCAATAATTGTCACTACACAGTATTTTCTATTATCAGATCAATAATTCATATTATTTGAATAATATTATTAGATAGCATTATTAGCAATGTCTAGAAAGTTCTGTCTAAGGAGAGGTTTGGTCACCTAATTGTGCGCCAGTAAGGAAAAATCCTTATCGGAAAGCCCCCTCTTTCTTGGGAACGGCCTGATTATCATAATTGTGATTCTATAATATTATTTGTGAATAATTAATTATTGATTTATATGAAAAGAAATATTTATTTTATGTGGATATAAATGAAGGATAGGAAAATATCTATTTTTTGTGATTATAAATGAAGGAATTAATGCTGAGGTGTTTTATCAGTATTTTGTCGGAATGGAAGCATTAAAAATCGTCCGTATGTGGATTTCGGGCATTTTTCGTTTAAAATTTGGAAAAACTTAAAGCTACAAAGTTGTAGATAATTAAATATTCTACGGAATTGACATAAAATTCGTATTTTTTTTATAAAAGGACTATTTATTATGAATTATTGAAGTTTCTGATTATTGTTTAAATGATAAAATATTTTAAAAATTTTTAAAATTGGTGGGCCCCACTTTTGGTTGGTGAGAAATGTGCTAAAATTTTATTTCAAATGTGGTGGGCATGAATAGTAACAGGTAAAGCCATCAGATAGCAGGTTAAGTCTGCTTCGACATTCTAACATTTTCCTATAAATAGGGTGCTTAGTTAGAATTGAAAATCACACCAGAAACAAGTTCTCTCTCTCTCTCTCTCTCTCTCTATATATATATATATATATATATATATATATATATATATTATCGAGCGTATTTTGTGAGTATTTAGATACTTTGAGAGTTGCTATTCAGTGTAAATTTTTTTCAGCATCGTATCCGATATTCCATTCAGAAATACTGTTCTTTTGAGGTAAGGGATATTATTTTCTTCTTATATGATATTATTTTCTTCAATATCATTATGTCGAATTATTGATATAAGTTTTATTGTAAAATTTCTACCTTTTTGTGTCGAAATTACTATTCACGTATACGACACTATTCACAAATACGACACTATTCACCGAAAAATAAAATTTTCTTTTTTTCGTCCCAGATGTTTAGTATGGTTACTATCTTTGATTGTATCCATGTTTTGATCGTCATTCTTGAATTTTACTTCATTATGGTTTATTATGGAGTATTTTTAAACTTGAATTATCTAAAGTACGAATATCTAAACTTTGTCCTTTTATCTTACTGGATTCGTTCTCTAAAATATTTTTCATCATCCTCAGTCCTTAATGGTGATACTTGATGAATATCTTTGGCCTGTAGTGCAAAGATAAATGATTACCTGATGAATATATTTGGCCCGTAGTGCAAAGATGAACAGGTGTTGAGATGAACATGACCAACTGGTGATACAAATGAATATCTTTGGCCCGTAGTGCAAAGATGAATATTTGATTCAAGATGTATATTGATTGATGTTACAGGGATAAAATATTGATGATGGACTTTTAAATTCATAGATGATAGTAGATTTCATTCTCTACTTAACTCTTCTAATGAATTATTGTTTTCGCTGCAGTTGTTGATCTAAAACTTGTTGTCTATTATATTCTATCAGATTTTTTCTTGTTGAAGACTATTGATAATTTATTGTATATTATCGTAGTCATAATATTCTTTACTGGGCTAGTTGAGCTCACCCTTTTCTATTTTGTTCTATTTTTCTTCTCAGGAGGTGAGAATATAGCAGGAACTAGTCGGGGTATGGAGTGATGGTTCTAGAAAGTTATTTTAACAGTCCTCACTATTTTTATAAAATAGTGTGTCAATAATTATAATGAGGACTTCTTAATACTGTCTATTAGACAATATTTGTATTTAAACTCACAGTTTATGTGTTATCGTATTTTGCACGACAATTGTATTAATGAAATTGTTGTTGTTTCTGTACCATATATTTAGCGACTCAGAATGGGTGGTGTATACCTATTTTGGGGGCGTCACAGTTGGTATCAAAGCTTAGGGATATGGTCTCTGGCGGAGATCGGGGAATAGAACTAGGAGGGGAGAAATGAGTAAATCCTTCGCTAGTGTGTCCTACCTAAGCTTATTTGTTGATCGGTCATAATATAGGGATATTATGTGATATGTTAATTTGTTTAATTAACCCTTGTTTTATGACAGTATTTAAGAATGGCAGCTGAGAACGTTAACAATGGAGTGTATAAGACTGTGGAAACACCTTTAATCACCACACAGGGGAACGTACGTACAACAGGAAGGCAATATTCCTTCTGTAAACAACACTACCGAACAAATGATGAATGATGGGATGTTTAGAAGCTTTTTGCAGTTCATACAAAATCAGACGAGGGAGACTCGTGTACAAAATACGGGTGAGTCCAGAGAAGCTTAAAATAATTGCTGAAACTTATAATTTCTTGAGAAACAAAACGCTTTAAGTTATTTCGAAGTTGTGTATGCATTACAAAAAGTTAAGGATAATGTTGAATTTGGTTTAGGTGTGAAAAAAACAAGTAACTTTAGATATATATTTTCAGAAAAAATAACTTTTTGTATGGATATATATATTATAGATTGACTAAAAAATTTGAGTCTATTGTATTGATGTTATTACAAAAAGTTCAATAATATGTGGATTATATATATAATTTTTTATATGAAATTTAATAATTATTAATTTATATTTCCGTTGGGCCTTTAAGGATTCTAAAAAATTATTACATGTATTTAGCCAAATTATTACTTTAGTACACATGCCCAAATTAAGACCGAAAAAAATTATTATCTAAAAAAAATTATTATCAAAACGAGATTATTACTTAATCGAACATTCATTTATACATGTTTACTGTAAACGAGAGATTTCACCTAAAGCTCTAAAGGATCAAAGTAACCCAGCTAAATCGAAATTATTATGCCTAGGCGGGGCTAGACGATTGCTCTAAAAGGATTTTTAGTTTTTGTTTATTTATTAGAATGTTTTCTTTCTCTAGGCGTAAAACAAATTATAACTTATTTAATAGTCAAATACTATTGTAGATTTCATTTTAGTCCAGAAATTTTAAAAATATTAGGAGATATTTTTAAAATATTGTATTTTAAATATTATTATGTTTATCATATGACTGAATTATACATTTATGCCACCAAATTACCATTCAATTTTAAAATAATCACTCAATTGGAAAAGTGAAAGCTTTTATCCCCATAATTAACACAAACATCAAGCAGTAAATAGAAACAAAGTGGAAAAAGGATTTATTTTAATGATCCAATATTCTTGGAAAACAAAGAAATGTGATAAATATGATCAGTTCGGGAATAAAAGATAAAATATTTTACTAAATTCACTTTCAATATTTGTTTTACTTTAGGATTTGTAAATTCTTTTTTTTAACAGACGGGCCTCTTAAAAGAATAGGAAATTAAATACATGAAGGAAAATGTTGATTTATATGTCAATATAATATTAGCTTCATAAGAAATATGCAGCTTAATTTTAATTCACTGGTCATTTGCAATTTCATATCTTTGCCGAATAATGTTTATGATGAATTATTACAACTAAAACGTCATAATTCATTAATTCCCCATAAATTTCATCTATAGTACTCGAACCCTATTGATGAAATTAATTAAGCAATCTAAATGTTACTAAATCTTAATTCCTACTTATCGATCTCTCATAAATAATTAATGTGATAAAAAAAAATAGCCCACATTCCCCCATAGTTAATTTCATCTACTCAAAACCCTAACTCTTTCACACTTTGTCTCAGTCGGAAACCCTACTAGTAATTAATCTCATATGAGAAATTAAACCCTAAACAAATTATTCAAAGTTGGTGGCTCAATTTATGAAGCATGCATTTCTAAAATTGAAGCATGTATATCGATCAAATCGAACACACGATATTTTCAGATAGACGGGCACAATATGCTGATTGAGACTGAGACTTTTAAATACTCTATTTTTTATTACCTCTAGAATTTATAATACACATAATTAATCACGCACAGAGTTTTTGTTCGTGTCATACAATTTATATGACAGTACTCAAGATCTTTAAAAAAACTCAATCCACTTAATTAAATTTTTCTTAGGGTTTTAAGCATTGAGAGTAGCTAGGTTTATATAGTCATCCAATGGCTGAAACACATTCAATAGAGCTAGAGCTTGGCAAAATGGAGCATTTTCAAAGTCTTCATAGACAAGGGAATTACGGAAATTTGATGGCAAAGCGCGCGATCTAACCCTGATGTGGTTTGACAATGTTGCTACAACTTGGAAATAATTTTTTTTCTTCATATATGTCTCTCTTTCAATATAATGACCTACCTTGAAATTAAACAACAAAAATTTATACATTAAGTAGCTCATATCAAGACATTTTATTTTATTTTTGTGATCAGCAAAAAAGAAAAATGAATTAAAACCCAGAGTAATACAAATGTAACAAATCTAAAAGTTTTGAATGGGCCACAAAGAGTTGCATTACAATAAGATTAAATGAATTTTTTTTGAGAAAAACCTTAAACCAACCTACTAATTAATTAAAACTATGATCTTAATATATTATCCAAAAAATTACTCCTCTTGAGATTTTGAACTAACCATAGACTTGAACGAATAGCCGTATAATTTTTCCTTTTTCTTTCCTTTTAGCAGCATTATCATCAAACTCACTCACCACAAAAAGAATGCCAACAACAAAATTACCTCGCATCCAATAGTACGTACTGCTGTAAGTCCAAAGTAAATACCAACATTTACCAAACCAAGCTTCATGTTGAAACTTAGCTGCAAATCCCATTTTTTCACATACAGTAGCTCATTCGCCTACAAACTGTGGTGTGACAACTGACAATGGCAGTGAAACTTACTTGGCTGCAAATCCCATTTTTCATACTAGCTAGAACGTCGAAGCACATGAAAATTAATTGATTCCGACTTTGTTTGTGAGAAAGTTGCAAAGGCCGGGGAGCTCTTAAAGAACCACCAAAGATCAACTTGCAGACATCCTTAACAACCACTGCATGGCCGGCTACATCCATCACCGCTCCAGTTAATTTATGCCTGACAACGACCTTCATGTTGCTGCACCACCATTGGCTTGAGCTAGGGGGGAATATATTATAGCACAGATAATTATTTTCATGTATATATTAGTTCTCATATATTATCTTGTATGTAATCACTACTTAATTAATAATTTGTTTTCTAAAGATTAGTCATGAACGATAAAACTCCGGTCCTAATCCTCTAGCTAGCCTGTGGGATGTAAATTTAAACTGATCATCAAATACTTGTATATCTATGAGCCTTATTAGAAATATGCAGCTTCACTCAACTTTCGTGTCATTCGCAATTTCATCTGTTTTTATATGTGCTTATGGTGAATTATCTCGATACCACTTTTATAAGCAAAAGGCAGAAATATTGTTTTATTCCTGTCACAGTACTGCTTACATATATTAAGTAGACAACCTTACAAAAAAAAATTATATACGATAGAACTCTCAAATCTCATAGCAAAGCTCCTGAGATACCTAATTAAAGCAAACATCAATCGATCCAAGCTTCGATAACATTTTCCACTTAACTGGATTTCTGTAACAGAGTTAATGATCGATCGATATAATAATTAAATTGAGCAATATTACGTGCACAAACATTATTATCCTATGTATATTGAATAGTAAAAAGAGGATACCAAAGGTTAAGAAACCTTATCATTAGATTAAATGCTGCGACCATGCGCATATACTAATGTTTCTCTAATTACTTTTTAATACAAATGCGCGCCTAGGGTGTTTCCTCTTCATTTGTTTAATTCACGGCAAATATAGTTAAGCACCAACCATTAACAATCTTAATTTGTTAGTTTTGTGACCTTAATATATACCTTTGTTTCAGAAATCAGATTTTAAGTTAATTCTTTTCTTCCAACTTGAACATGAAATTAAAACAGTAATTAATTAGTACTGAAACATAAAATTAATTAAAAATACGATAAAAGACACCAAGGAAAATGAATAGAGAATTAATAAAATAAATTAACCATTTATTAGTAGAATTAATTAATTTCCCTGCAGCCCTCTCACTAGATACATGGAAATTATAACGCAAACAGGCTTGGCTTGATCACCCAAAACAAGCTCAATACTTGGAATTAAAAACATTCAGAAAAACCCACGGCCATACCCTTGGGCATATCCATAAGGAGGCATCATTGGGAATCCCAGTTCAGTACTTTCCATCACACTTGATGGACCAACATGCCCTACACCACTACCATACCCTAGGGGTTCAGTACTATCCATCACACTTGACGGACCAACATGCCCTAAGCCACGGCCATACCCTAGGGGCTCAGTACTATCCATCACACTTGATGACGGACCAAAATGCCCTACGGCACGACCATACCCAAGGGGCTCAGTATTATCCATCACAATTGACGGACCAACATGCCCTACGGCACGACCATACCCTAGGGGCTCAGTACTATCCATCACACTTGACGGACCAACATGCCCTACACCACTACCAAACCCTAGGGCATATCCATGAGGCATCATGGATGGCCCGAGACCAATACCATCATTCGCACCTGAACCAACATTCCCTAGTAGTCCTCCATAAGAACTCGAAGAAGCTGAGAAAAAAGGGGTGACATTTGCAGCTGAAGCCGCAGCTGAAGCCGCCTCCACCATCATCTTCTGTTTGGCAACATTATTCTTCAGTTCTTCCATCGCCATTTTCAGCTTCTTCAGCTCATCAAGCCCGAGATTTTCCACAGGAGCTTCCCACCAATTATTTTCTTGGCCAAATTTCCTCATCTTGTCAAGCTCTTCGCCGCGCTTCTTCTCAACCTCCAGCTGGAGGATTGTCTCAGTTAGTTGCGCGTTTAGTTGGCGAACGCTAGCGTTGCGATGAGCCTCAACAAGTTGGAGGGTAGGATCGGAATTCTGGGCCGGATTAGTTCGAGCAAGGTATCGATTCACGATGGATTCAACAGAAGGGTGGCCGAAGGAAAAGACCTTTTTGGCCGGGGAGAAGACAATCATGGCAATGTCAACACCACAAAGGGTGCTAAGCTCGCTCGCTTTCTTGAACAAACCGGAGCGGCGTTTGGAGAAGGTGACAAGGCGGTTACTTTCGTTGGACATTCTTGTTATTTCGATCTTCTGACGGCCCTTGCTCTTCCTTGCCATGGTTAAATTAAGAAGAAGGAAATTAGAAATGGTGGCGGTGGTGTGTGTAATGGGAGAAACATGAGGGGATTTTATAGGGGTGATATATGCTTCGTCTCACGTGATTCTCACATGTTGTTATTTTAGCATTTAATTATGATATAACTGCCCATGCAATTTTTTATCTTAAAGTGTTGACTTTTTTGAATTTGTTTACCACGTTTTATGTTAAATTATTAAATAAAAACAGGAAAATAATTAATGAATTTTTTTAACTAAACAATCTAAAGAGTATAAAAATGTTAAATCTAATAAAAACCTTACACTACGCGGGGACATTCTCTTGGAGAATTAGAGTGGGATCCAGACTTAGGCTTATCCGCCAAAGTCCAAACTCGTATTAATATAAGAAAATGATATATTACAAATATTTTATATCGATTATTTGATTGTCAATTACGTGTATAATTATTAATATAGTTACGTGAATAAATATTAGTGATAATATTTTTTAAAAATATGTAATAAGTGAGATCTTCTTATAATTTTTACTAATCACATGTATTGATAAATTTCATAATTGTAAGTGGGCATAAATTTATCATAATACGTAGCAGTACACAATAATATATTTTCTTTTAGTGCCTCCCAAAATACTTCATGGCGAAACATTATTTGTTTTTGACAAAATTTTGCCACATTCATAATATTTCCTAATTTCTTATTACCATTTTGCATCGATTAAAATTTTCCATTTGAAGCAAGTATATAATCATTTATGGTGACGTTGCACAACTTATTTGAGCAATGGTCAATTAAGTTGGATAATATAATTAAATGTTTAAATCCAAAAAATAATATATTTTTGGAAAACTATTAATTAATTTCATTGGATGATCCAATCGCCTTAATTATTTTATATCAATGATGTATTTTATTTTATATTTATGATATATCTAATGAGTTATTTTATATTATAACTCACAATTTGGACAATTATGGTTAATTATCAACTCATTAATCACTTGGTAATAAAAATATAAAATGGTTCTCACTTGTTAATTAATTTTGAATATTATGACCCACAGTTACAAATTAACGCGGCCCTATATATGTACAGATATTATTTTTATAAAACATTAATTGTCACAATTAATTTGGACAATTATGATTTGAGTCCTGCTATGTACTGTGATAAATTTATATTTATGTAGAATTATAATTATGAATCTTATCAATAGATGAGATTAGTGGGAATATATAAGAGGGTCTCATTTATTACAATATCTCTAAAAAGATTATCATTATACTTATCCACGTAACTGATAATCAAAAAATCGACCTAAACTTTCCCGATAGATATCATTTTCCTTATGGTTATAATTTAAACTTTAAAGATATTGTGTCATTTATAATACTAATTAACAATAAAAAGAGGTAATCTTTTGTAAAACAAAAAGAATTGAAATATGAGACTATTTTATTGTGAAGCAGAGGGAATAATTAACACTTTCTCATTAAGAAAACCAGCTGGTTGCATTCTCATATAAACAAATTCAAAGATGATAATTTAAAATTTATTTTGGTCATTACATTCCATTATAATATACTCCCTCCGTTCCTTAATATAGGCCGTTTTAGAGAAATATTTTTGTTCCTTAATATAAGTCGTTTTAGAATTTCAAGTAAGTATTAATTGCTTAGTTTCTAATATTACCCCAAATATTAAATATAAGAGTTGTGCTACAGACACAAACTATTTTACAAATATTTTATAAATTGTTGATGTGTCATACTCCACCTCAGCGTATTGATCAACAAATTGTTTTAATGTAGTCTTCGGTCTTACACAATATGCTGAGGTGGAGTATGCCACATCAGCAGTTTGTAAAATAGTTTGTGTCTCTAGCATTATTCTAAATATAACTTTGGTTCTCTCACTATTTTATGTCCAATAAATAACAATCTCTTATTTCAATACAAGGGTAATATAGATAATTGATATTATAGTTAATGTTATACAATCATTACCTTAATGCTTGTGCATAACCCTAAAACGACCTATATTAAGGAACGGAGGGTGTACTAATTTTTAAGTAACGGCTCAAACGCATGAATGATGTGTTTGATTCCAATTTCGTTATGATCTGATTCTGATTCCACGACCATCATTAAGTTTAACTGTCCTAAATGATTTACTCCGACGAAATGGCCTATAAATTATTTCTAATTATATACACCCTAAAGAATATGTTAATATTGGACACAAGATAATATTATTAGATTCAACATATATACTCTATTACGTAAATAAGATGACCTTTTCAAATTAAATCAATTTAATGAAGAAAAAAAATAGTGTAATGGATAAATTTTTATTTCTTGAGACAACTAAATTAAGACATTTCAATAATCTCATCAAGAAATAAAAGGCCCTTAATTAAGATATTGGCTTTTTCCAATATACTAGTCCCACATAGGTGCCTTACCCTTGTCGCTCGAGTACTCACACCAAAGCCGCTAGAACCTGCAGAAGCCCCGATATCATCATCAGTACCAGTACCTCCGGAATCACTGGATCGTACTACCACGGTTCATGAATTGAAAAGGCGCAATAGGAGAATCAACAAATGGCAAAATTAAATCCCAGGAACGCCGCCGATATTAAGCAGGGACTAATAGTCCCCAACAAGAGGAGGACCAATTGGAACTACACTGTACCACTTGCCCTACCTGGAACCCTAGCAGAATCAACCAATGACACACCGCCAATGGGTCTACTTGACCTATCATCAAAAAGTGGGCCTATGTACTGCACCAGTTGACTTTTGGAATTGACTGACCAATCCTCGCATTCTTCTGCATGCATGCATCTCTTCTCCACATACTATATATATAGCTGCAGCTTCTTCAGCAGTGAGCTCATTTAATTTATTATAATTGGTCGTAGCCACCAATATCGGTTTCTCTCAATACGAGCCCTCATATATATATATATATATATATATATATATCACCCCATCCAAGATCTGGCCCCGCTGCTTCTCAAGTTAATTTTATGAGGTAATCAAGATCCTTAGCGAGGTCTGCATGCATTATATTTGTTCTGCCATGCATGCATTATTAATTTGTTCGGTCCTAGCAAGCTCTTGTTGTGGAGGGTTTTGGTTGACAAACCTACTGAGCACGGATTTAACACAAGCAAGTGTGCCCAAAATTAAGACTATCCCTTTTCGGCATTTGAAAACACAATTACTGCGATATATTTGGCCTTAATTCATGAAGAGGTCAGAACGTCGTCTTTTAGAGATTGGTAGCTTGTAACCTCGCTCACGGTTACCTTCTCTAGTCATTAGTTATATATATATAATATTTTGAATTTTTTGTATGGCCACCTTAATTCTTGCGACCCATAGGCCATAGAACCCTTACTCTTTATTTTTCTAGCCATTATTTAATCTATGCATGATACAATTACCACAAGGAGAGTATATATATATATATATATATATATATATATATATATATATATATATATATATATATATAGCTAGGGATCAAGAAGAACAAGAGAAATTAAAATTAATAGACGACTAAAAAGAAATTTAAGAGGTAGGACTTCATTCTTGCTTGATGAAACTTTGATTCTCTATTAGGCACGTCCCCCCTCATTATTACGTAAGATAAATTAAGAACCGAATTTGAGACTATAAAATACTTGTTGATAAGTCATGACAATTGTGATGAATCATGCATCTAATTTAGTTAATTACTAACTTTGGATTTATTTTATTTTATTTTTTAGATAAAATACTAACTATTGTGAAATTAATTTACCAAAAATAAGTTTATGAATTATTTTACTTTTTTAAAACATTCCTACAAAATTGAATTTGTGAATCTCATGAAAAGATTATAAGTGATTAAATAATACAAATACAATGCCTTTAAAATATTTAACCGATTAAATCAAGAAGATGAGTCAATCGTAGCTAGAAGCTAGTTAATAATATAATTACTCTTGAAAGACAAACATAAAAATATCATTAAAATTGTAGATTTGACCAATTCCTCAGTACGAAAACTTGAATAACATGTCCTCAGTAATCATCTCGCATACAATTAGCTAGTCTAAACAAATTAATTTTCAATCACCCAAATTATAACTATGAAATAATGAATGTAATAAACTAGCAGTTAAAAGTTTTTTAACACTCTTCAAATAAATGTTAAGGCTTTCGAACATCATCTTAATTACGTACTTAGTGACTTATAATTCATGATATAGTATCTGTTATATATTGCACCTTATTTTAATTTATACTTTTGTGACTTATTATATGTCATATTTGAGTTTGATACATAATTTAAGTAAGTATAAAATGTGTAACTTAATGTCCTCTACGTGGAGAATGAGAGAAAATTTCATTTGATTTGTGTAGAAATCATTTGATTTGTGTCATTTAATAAGGTACAAAATTGTTTGATAAAAACTATTTTTTCTTTGTTTCACTTAATAGAAGTCTATTTTATTTTGGAACAAAAAGAAAATATTGAGTGATATTTAAATTCTAATTAACCACTATATTAATACTAGCTCTAATATGTAACTTACATATTTAATTTTAATAAGTATGGTTAAATATAGAATTAAATAGTATATTATGTAACTTACATATATGTTGATATATATACATAAAATTAGATATATGCATATGTAATATATAAGTTTACATATAAGATTTTGCACATGATTTTTTCTCTTTTCTATCTTCTCCTATTCTTCTTACAAACAAAAAACAACTACAAAGCAGTATTCTATCGGAATTTTTTATGAATTGCTATCACTAATAATTCACCAAGGCTTGACATATATTCTGGAGTTATATCGATCGTCTACAACCCTTAACAAACCGATCGTGGTGGGGGCAATAAAGACCTTAAGGACAGAGATCACATGTGTTATGTTTTTTACAACAATTTTGACTCTACGAAACTAAAATTCTAACGGTATCCTTGGCCTATATTATTACTAATCGTGGAAATATATAATTAGAATCTATCTTCAATTGCTAATATTCATTTTGGGATTTCCTATAGTATTACTTATTGTGGAGATAATTAGAATCTATTTTTATGTTTTCTTATATCGGGGATTTTAATAAATATAATGAGTACCACGTGCATGACTTGCACGACTCTAAAGAAAACATTTATTTCAAAATTAAATATATATTTTGATTTTTAAAATCTATTTGTCAAATTTTAAAATTTAAAATCAATTCAAATTCATTTATATCTCATGAAATTTTTACTATAATTTATTTGAATCTTTTTAGGTAAATCTATGATATGCATTTACAAAGCTATCTCGATCGAGTCAAATTCCAGTTGCAAAGACAAAAATAAACCGGCAAACTCTCAACACTACCTCTTATAAAATTGTTTAGTTTTTATTATACCTTCAACTCGAAATTTTGTTAATACATGTACTGACTAGAGTTTATGTATATTCATTTTTTTTGTCTGTGTATATATATTCATGTATAACCATTGAAAAACTTTTAAATAAGAGTATAATAGATTTGTCTTTTATTTTTTGGATGACAGTATTTGAAATTCTATGTAAGTCCATTTCGTATGTGTTTTACTCTAATTCTTTTCGTTTTTATTTAATATAGGAGCTAAATTTATTTATGTTCTGTTAGTTTTCAATCCGACAAACACATAAATTTTTAGCTAAGCGTGAGACTTTTTTTATCTCGGGCAATACTATTTCCTATAAAAGAGTTGTGGAAAGATAATTATTTATTTGGTTGATAGTTTATGCAATGTTGAAATCAACTATTAAGTATGTCTAAATTCTTATATCTCACTATTGTCCAGATTCCTGTCGCAAATATTTATAAGATTGCAACGACTGTTAAAAAGATCATTTAAGTGCTAATTTTTGTTCGTGTGATTCAATAAATATAACTGGATTAAAGACCTAAACTAGAAGAAGCTTAAATGTGATAATCCTGGTACTTATGGTTCAATGGTAATGTGACAATAAATTTAGTGTATGCAGTTCTTAGCAGAGTTAAATTTTTGTTGCCATGCTTCTTGCATTATTTCAGGTGCATCATGAATTTTATTCCGCTTAGCACAACAAAATTTTGCGCCCTATAATTCTAAATACTGTTGAAAGTGCAAAGGAGTTTTATAGAGACCTTCAGATTATGGGACAGTGCATTCAATGGGAGGGGCTATGGCTTCATTTTGTGGACTATATCTGTAAGACCCCAACTTTTTAATGAATAAAATCAAAGTCCCTCTATTTATTATTGTGAATAATAAGGTGTTAATTTAATATAATGCTTTGGTTATGGGTGAAATGTGCAAATTTTCTAAAATAAGCAAGTGGTTATAAAATATTCATTATTGTCGGGGAATATTCGTTTGGTCGTGGAATATTCTTTCTGTCGGGGAATATTCGTATGACGGCGCAACCATTTGTGGGCCCCATAACAGAATAATTATCGGATGAAGAAAATGACAAATTTGAATTTTTATAAATAACGGCGTAATCGTTACCGTTAACACTGTTGGAATACCCGGTGGGTAAAGTAAAGTAATACGCATTATTGCACAGTAGCACACAGTATTGCACAGTATTTTTGAATTATTGATTCTTACGTAAGAAGGCACTACTCAATAATTGTTACAGTAATTACTGTTCAATATTTTATTTTATTGATTCAATAATTGTTATGTTGATATTTTATATTATTGGTGTTCAATAATTATCACTGCACAGTATTTCTCATTATCAGATCAATAATTCATATTATTTGAATAATATTATTAGATAACATTATTGGCAATGTCTAGAAAGTTCTGTCTAAAGAGATGTTTGGTCATCTAATTGCGCGCTAGTAAGGAGAAATCCTTATTGAAAAGCTCCCTCTTTCCTGGGAGCTGCCTGGTTGTCATAATTGTGATTCTGTAATATTATTTGTTAATAATTAATTATTAATTTATATGATAAAGAAATATTTATTTTATGTGGATATAAATGATGGATTTATTTATTTGGTTATAAATGAAGGAATTAATGTTGAGATGTTTTATCAATATTTTGTCGGATTGGAGGTATTATTAGATCAAACCAGTGTTCTTGAGCTATACTGCATGAGTTATATTTTTAATCCGACCGTTGGATCGTTGTGATTTTTGGATATGTTATACATATATAAGTTGAGTATATGTCCACAAATTTTGAACCGTTAAAAATGAACGTATGATTTGTTATAAATTTTAAGAGGTGACTGATTCGGAAATTAAGTTTATAAATGATTTTAGTGGAAAATAGTGGGCCCCACTTGTGGTTGGTGAAGAAATGTGCTGAATTTTATTTCAAATGTGGTGGGTGGCAATAGTAGCAGGTAAAGCCATCAGGTAGCAGGTCAAGTCTGCTTCGGCGTGCTAACATTTTTCTATAAATAGAGGGCTAAGTTAGAATTGAAAATCACACCAGAAACATAAACTTTCTCTCTTTCTCTCTATATTATCGAGCGTATTTTGTGAGTATTTAGATACTTTATGAGTTTCTATTTATCATTATAAGTTTTATTCAGCCTTATACAGCTATTCTAATCAGAAGTACTGCTCTTTTGAGGTAAGGGATGGTAAGGGATTTTAAGGGTTATTATGTTTTTCAGTTTCGTAATTTTTCTAACTCTCAAAAATTCTGGAAAAATTTGAAATGATAATTTAATGAGTTTTCTTGATTGTGTCCAAAAATGGTGATTTTTGGATGTATAGATTAAGAGTTATAAATTTTATGAGAAAAGACTATTTTAAAAGTAAACCCTTATAACTCCTTGTAGTTAACTCTAAAATTGGTGAAATTTTTATTGGGAGTACATGTATATAATAGAAGTATACTCTGTAAATTTTGAAATTTTTGGATAAAAGTACAATTTATGATAAATGTCTAAATATTCGGTAATTTTGGCCATATGAAAAATAGTAAATGAATTTTAAAAATTCTGAGAAAAATATATGTTCAATATGGGACTATACTCTGCTAAATCCCAGAAAAGAAATATTTTTGGGACAGATTTGGTATTTTTTATGAAAATGGACTAGTTATGAGTAAATGAATTAAATATGTTATGTGAAGTAAGAAAATTAGAAAATAGGATTTTATGGCTTGAGAATCCTATATGAGGTATATGCAGATTTTTTGATGAGAGTTTTGGTTATTGGTGATAAAATCTTATGAGTTTGGCATTTTAGGATGATTAAATACATTATTTAGTAAAATGTAAACAATTAAAATAAATTGTTTATAAGTTTAAGAAATGTTATTCTTTCAGTATCATTATACCGAAATATTGGTATGGATTTTATTGTGAAATTTCTACCTTTTTCATGTCAGGATTACTATTCATGAGTTACTATTCACGAGTTACTATTCACGACAAAATTGATTTCTTTTTCTGACCAAATTATTGTTGATTTATGAATCTTACTCTTGAAATTAAATGTCGTTGTTGATCATATTATTTTTATTATCATATATAATATTTTTATAATTCTGGTGATGAAATTTCTCTTTAACTTGAGTGTAAAGATAGGTAGATTATTGGTATGATCGTGACTATGGGTTCTCTTTGGCCAGTAGTGCAAAGTTGAATTATTGAATGGTATGATCATGACCATTGAATTTATAATTGAATATCTTTAACTTAAGTACAAAGGTGAATTAATCAACATGGTTATAATTATTGTTTATATAAATGATTATATATTTGTTTGAGCTACTAATATCTTTGGCCTGTAGTGCAAAGATGACCTGTTGTTGAATATCTTTGGCCTGTAGTGCAAAGATGATCTGTTGTTGAATATCTTTGGCATGTAGTGCAAAGATGATCTGTGGTTGAATATCTTTGGTCAGTAGTGCAAAGATGAACTGTTGACGAATATCTTTGGCCCGTAGTGCAAAGATGAATTTATCAGTATGATTATGAATAGGAAATGTGATTTGGTATAACCATGAACTTTGATGTTTCACGTAAAGACAGGAGATGAAAATTATCTTCGTCTTGGATGAGAAGAAGAATTTAGAACCACAATTATTATTATGAGATATTCATATGATTGTGGACCAGAACTGTTGATTGATGTTACTGGGATAAAACATTGTTGGTGGATTTTTAACATGGAGAAGATAATAGACTTTATGGTCTATTTGACTCTTCTAATGGATTGCTCGTTTCGCTGCAACTATGGTTGAAAAAATTTATCATCTACCATATATTCTAAATCTCTGATTTATTATTGTGGAAGGCTATGGATAATTTATTTATCTTTAGTCATGATATTCTTTACTGGGCTAGTTGAGTTCGCCCTTTTGCTTCACAATTCCTTTCAGGTAATAAGAGTGTAACTGGGTCGAGCGGGGGTAACAGGGAAATAGAACGGTGGTCTCTAGCGGTGGAGGTTCTCCCTAAGCAGTATAGAAAAGTTCATTTAGTAGTTATATTTGGTGAATCCAATAGGGTAAGGCGTATCCAACGTTGGAAGGGTGTTTTGCCACTATCATACAAGATGTCTAACGACATACAACCTCGTGTCATCATAAGACAATGTTGTGCACATCCACTTGCTCAATATATTTATGAGCACTACCTATATGATTTTGGAGTTTATTTGAAATATAATTTTTAACTGGAGACAATGGAGATAGTTATATGTTGTAAGACCCCGAATTTTATGAAATAAAAGTATTCAATTTTTCTTATAATTACTATTCAGTAAATGGTTAAATTGATAAATGTTAAAGTTAAGGGTGATATATGAATTTTTTTTCAAAATACATAAGTGGTTATAAAATATTTATTTTTGTCGGGGAATATTCGTTTGGTCATGGAATATTTTTTCTGTCGGGGAATATTCGTACGACGGCGCAGCCATTTGTGGGCCCCATAACGAATAACTGTCGGATGAAGAAAATGACAAAATTTGAGTTTTTAAAATTAACGGCGTAGTTGTTACCGTTAACACTGTTGGAATACCCGGTGGTTAAAATACAGTAATACGCGTTATTGCACAGTAGCACACGGTATTGCACAGTATTTTTGAAATTATTGATTCTTACGTAAGAAGGCACTACTGAATAATTGTCACAGTAATTACTGTTCAATATTTTATTTTATTGATTCAATAATTGATGCGTTGATATTTTATATTATTATTGTTTCAATATTTGTCACTGCACAGTATTCTCCATTATCAGATCAATAATTCATATTATTTGAATAATATTATTAGATAGCATTATTGGCAATGTCTAGAAAGTTATGTCTAAGGAGATGTTTGGTCATCTAATTGCGCGCCAGTAAGGAGAAATTCTTATTGAAAAGCCCCCTCTTTCCTAGGAACGGCCTGGTTGTCATAAATGTGATTCTATAATATTATTTGTGAATAATTAATTATTGATTCATATGATAAGGAAATATTTATTTTATGTGGATATAAATGATGGATATATTTTTGTGGTTAAAAAAAGTAGGAGTTAATGTTGAGGTGTTTTATCTGTATTTTTGTCGGAACGAATGTATTGAAAATCAAATTAGGGTTTTTGAGATATTTTGCGGGGGTTATAATTTTTAATCCGACCGTTGGATCGTTGTGATTTTTGGATATGTTATACATATATAAGTTGAGCATATGTCCATAAATTTTAAACCGTTAAAAATAAACGTATGATTTGTTATGAATTTTACGAGATGACTGGTTCAGAAATTGTTGAATTTTCGGAGTTAATGATTTTGATGGAAAATTCTAGAATTGGTGGGCCCCACTCTTGGTTGGTGAAGAAATGTGCTGAAAATTTTATTTAAATGTGGTGGGTGGGAATAGTAGCAGGTAAAGCCATCAGGTTGCAGGTTAAGTCTGCTTCGGCGTGCTAACATTTTCCTATAAATAGAGGGCTAAGTTAGAATTGAAAATCACATCAGAAACATAAGTTTTCTCTCTTTCTCTCTCTATATTATGAAGTATATTTTGTGAGTTTTTAGATACTTTGAGAGTTGCTATTCAGTGCAAGGTTCCTTCGACTTTACATTCCGGTCAGAAATACTGCTCTTTTGTGGTAAGGGATTGTAAGGGATAGTAAGGGATTTTAAGGGTTGTTATAATTTTCAGTTTCGTAATTTTTCTGAACTTCAAAAATTTTAGAAAAATTTAAAATGATTAATTGATGAGTTTTCTTGATTGTGTCCAAAAATGGCGATTTTTGGATGTATAGATTATGAGTTATGAATTTTATGATAAAATACTATTTTAAAAGTAATCGCTTATAACTCCTTGTGGTTAGCTCTAAAATTGATAAAATTTTTGTTGGGAGTACATCTATATAATATCAGTGTACTCTGTGAATTTTGGAATTTTTGGATAAAAGTACAATTTATGATAAAATATGTAAATATTCGGCTGTTTTGGCCATATGAAAAATAGTAAATGACTTTTAAAAATTCTGAGAAAAATATATGTTCAATATAGGACTATATTCTGCAAAATCCCAAAAAAGAAATATGTTTGGGACTGATTTGGTATTTTTCATGAAAATAGTCTAGTTATGAGTAAATGAATTAAATATGTTATGTGAAGTAAGAAAATTAGAAAATATGATTTTATGGCTTGAGAATCATATATGAGTTGTATGCAGATTTTTTATGAGGGTTTTGGTTATTTGTGATGAAATCGTAAGAGTTGGCATTTTATGATGATTAAATACATTATTTAGTAAAGTGTAACAATTAAAATAAATTGTTTATAAGTTTAAGAAATGTTATTTCAATATCATTATACTGAAATATTGATATGAATTTTATTGTGAAATTTCTACCTTTTTGTGACGAGTTTACTATTCATGAGTTACTATTCATGAGTTACTATTCACGAGTTACTATTCACGGGTACTATTCATGACAAAAATTGGTTTCTTTTTCTGACCAAATTATCTTTGATTTATGATTGTTGCTCTTGAAAATAAATGCAGTTGTTGATAATATTATTTTTATCATTATATATAATATTTTTATAACTCTGATGTTGAATTTCTCTTTTACTTGAGTGTAAAGATGAACAGTTATTGAATATCTTTGGCCTATAGTGCAAAGATGAACTGTTGATGGATATCTTTGGCCGTAGTGCAAAGATGAACAGTTATTGAATATCTTTAGCCTATAGTGCAAAGATGAATTGTTATTGAATATCTTTAGCTTAAGTGCAAAGGTGAATTGATTAACATGGTTATAATTATTGTTTATATAAATTCTGAAATGATTATATATTTATTTGAGATATGAATATATTTGGCCTGTAGTGTAAATATGAACTATTGAGGAATATCTTTGGCTTGTAGTGCAAAGATGAATTGTTGATGAATATCTTTGGCCCGTAGTGCAAAGATGACCTGTTGTTGAATATCTTTGGCCAGTAGTGCAAAGATGAACTGTTGACGAATATCTTTGGCCGTAGTGCAAAGATGAAGTTATTAGTATGATTATGAACAGGAACAGTGATTTGGTATAACCATGATCTTTGATGTTTCAGGTAAAGACATGTGATGAAAATTATCTTCGTCCTGAATACGAAGAGGAATTTAGAATTACGATTATGATTATGAGTTATTCATATAATTGTGGAAATGAACTGTTGATTAATGTTACAGGGATAAAATATTGTTGGTGGATTTTTAACATGGAGAAGATAATAGACTTTATGGTCTATTTGACTCTTCTAATTGATTGCTCGTTCCGCTGCAACTATGGTTGAAATTTTTATCATCTACCATATGTTCTAAATCTCTGATTTATTACTGATGAAGACTATTGATAATTTATTTATCTTTAGTCATGATATTCTTTACTGGGCTAGTTGTGCTCACCCTTCTGTTTCACAATTTCTTTCAAGTAATAAGAGTGTAGCTGGGTCGAGCAGGGGTAACAGGGGAATAGAACGGTGGTCATCATTTAGTAGTTATATTTGGTGAATCATCTAGGGTGAAGCGAACCCAACGTTGCAAGGGTATTTTGTCACTATCATACAAGATGTCTAATGACATACAACCTCGTGTCATCATAAGACAGGATTGTGCTCATCCACTTGCTGAGTATATCTATGAGCACTACATATATAATCTTGGTGTTTGTTTGAAGTATAACTCACGATTAAAGACAGTGGAGATAATGATATGTCAAGAGAAGACTCACCATTGGGAAGAATATAATAGTAAACTTCTCGTTTTTCTTTGGGGTCTATTGGGTCAACCAAGGATAATTATGTGGCCATATGATATCTATCATAACCTAGATGCATGGCCTCCCATGTACAAAGGTTTCCTTGAGCACTTTCCAAATATTCTAATTTATAAAACAATTTTTGACTATACCTTTATATAAGGTGTCATTGTGAGGTGCTGTCCACGGTTGGGACATGAGTCACATTTGGTATATATTTGTATCCAAACTCACAGCATATATGTTGTTGTATTTTGCACAATAATTGTTGTAATAAAGTTGTAGTTTGCTTTCTGTACCATGTATTTGGCGACTCAGAATAGGTTAGATGGAATGGACCTATTTTGGGATCGTTACATATGTCAAGAGAAGACTCAACATTGGAAAGAGCATGATAGTAATCTTTTCATTTTTTTTGGGTCTATTGGGTAAACCAAGGATAATTCTGTGGACATGTGATATCTATCATAACCTAGACGCATGACCTCCCATGTACGAAGGTTTTCTTGAGCACTTTCCAAATATTCTAATTTTTAAAACAGTTTTTGACTATACCTTTATGTAAGGTGCCATTATGACGTGCTATCCAAGGTTAGATGCGAGTCACAGTTGGTATATATATTTGTATCAAAACTCACAACATATGTGTTGTTGTATTTTACACGATAATTGTTGTAATAAAGTTGTAGTTGTTTTCTGTACCATGTATTTGGCGACTCAGAATAGGTTGGATGGAATGGACCTATTTTGGGGTTGTTACAATAGCCCACGGTGTTTATATTTATGGCTTCTTCATTTATTGCATTCGATTATATGGATTGTGGCTTTGCATGATTTGTTAACTACTAGCATCCGGTAAATCATTTTCATCATCATTAATACATTTTTTTGGCATTATGGTAATACTATGAGTGCCTATACAATTGTAAAAAATTGATAAAAAAAAACTAATGAGGCAATGTATTCGTTCTTTAACTATAACATTGTGTTATGTATGACACGATGCTATACTGCTATGTTTTTGGACATGGTGTTTGTTTGACATGAAGATCCAACATAATTATTAATTCTCGTGCTTTTCAGTTTTCGCATGTAACATGTGATTTTCCTTCATGTTTAAGGACCGAAACTGAGACATTCTTTCGTTGTTTTCCCTTTCGTTTGGATGTAAGAATTCTGGTGCGAGTAAGCGTATACGAGACATGGACTCTTCAAAATGCATCAAGTACATGTGTCAGATATTTGAGGCTTGGTGAGGTTTGTGTAATGTGTAACAGACTTCAAATGTGACGCTCCCAAAATTAGGTATACATCACCCATCTTGGGTCGTCAGATACATGGTACAGAATACAAATACAACTTACTAATACAATTGTCGTGTATAATACGACAAAACATAACTGTGAGTTTGAATACAATTATTGTCTACTAGAGACTATACAAACTCAAAAGGAGTCCTCATTACAATTATTGTCACACTATTTAACAGAATAGTGAGGACTACTAATACTATCATCTGGTCCATCACTCCGTTCCCCGACTCGTCCCAACTATATTCTCATTTCCTGAAGAGAACAATGAAAGAACTAAAGTTTGAATAGTCCTCTCTGATTGTCCGTCCGTCTGAGGATGACATGCCGAACTAAATCGTAAATCCGTGCCCATAGCTTTTTGTAAACTAACCCAAAATCGTGAAGTGAATATTGGGTCTCGATCAGAAATTATGGATACTGGCATACCTTGCAGTCTTACAATCTCGTTTATGTACATACGAGCAAGACGTTCAAGTGTACAAGTTTCTCGTATCGGTAAGAAATGAGCAAACTTGGTCAATCTATCAACAATGACCCAAATCGCATCTATACCTTGAGAAACCTTAGGAAGACCGGTAACGAAATCCACGGTAATGTGCTCCCACTTCTATTCTGGAATTTCAAGTGGTTGCAATGGACCTTTTGGTACTTGATGCTCTGCTTTGACTCGTTGAAAAGTTAGACACCTTGAGATAAACAGCGCTACCTCTCGCTTCATATTGCTCCACCAAAATGTATGACGAAGATCATGATACATTTTGGTACTCCCAGGATAGATTGCAAACGGTGTGTTGTGCGCCTCCATCATGATTTCATACTTTAAATCAGGGTTGTTGGGAACACAAAGTCTGGAGTTAACTCGAAGTATTCCTTCTTCATCGATTCTTACTTCCGACATATCACCTTCTTGCACTTTCTTCCTCATACGCATCAGCTCCAGGTCTGTAGCTTGAGCAGCTTTAACTTTATTGATTAAAGTTGGTTCTACTCGTTTATTCGCCATCATCACATGGGTCCCTAGAGTCTTTAACTCTATCTTCATCCTTTACAAGTCACACAAAATGGGCCTTTGTGTTGATAATATCGCACTCGTACTTGCATATGATCTTCTACTCAATGCGTCAGTTACCATGTTCGCTTTTCTAGGATGGTATTGAATGGTATGATCATAATCTTTCATCAGTTCAAGCCAACGTCGTTGTCGCATGTTGAGTTCCTTTTGAGTGAAGAAATATTTGAGGCTTTTATGATCCGTAAAGATCTCCACCTTCTCCCCATACAAGTAATGCCTCCAAATTTTAAGTGCAAAGACAACAGCTGCCAACTCTAGATCATGAGTATGATAATTCCTCTCATATTCCTTGAGTTGTCTTGATGCATAGGCTATGACTTTTCCATGTTGCATGAGAACGCATCCCAACTCTTTGCTCGAAGCATCACTGTAGATGACAAATCCCTCCGAACCAGATGGTATTGTTAGAACAGGTGCTGAAATGAGTCTCCTCTTGAGTTCTTGAAGACTCTTCTCACATTCTTCGCTCCAACCGAACTTTGTATCTTTCCGAGTCAGCTGAGTTAATGGAGTAGCGATTCGAGAAAATCCTTCCACGAATATTCGATAATAACCAGCTAAACCAAGAAAGGTACGTACTTCGGTCACTGATTTAGGTTGCTTCCAGCTTTGAATAGCTTCAATCTTTGTCGGGTCAACAGATATTCCACGACTTGATACTACGTGCCCAAGGAATGCTACCTCCTCCAGCCAGAACTCGCATTTCTTCAACTTGGCATAAAGCTTGTATTCACGAAGCTTTTGGAGTACCAGCCTCAAGTGTTGCTCATGATCTTCACGGCTTTTGGAATAAATAAGGATGTCATCAATAAAGACGACCAAAAAGTGATCCAAATATTCCTTGAATACCCGGTTCATCATATCCATGAAGGCAGCAGGAGCATTAGTCAATTCAAAGGACATGATCAGGAATTCATAATGCCCGTGCCGAGTTCTGAAAGCCGTCTTTGAAATATCCTCAGTTCTAACCTTCAGCTGATGATATCCAGAACGAAGATAGATCTTTGAAAAGAATTGTGTTCATTGCAATTGGTCAAACAGGTCATCAATACGTGGCAATGGGTACCTGTTTTTGATGGTGACATGATTCAACTCCCGATAATCAATACAAAGTCTCATACTTCCATCTTTCTTCTTCACGAATAGAACAGGAGCACCCCAAGGAGAAGTACTAGGACGAATAAAGCCAATGTCTAACAATTCCTGCAGTTGGATCTTTAACTCCTGAAGTTCAATAGGAGCCATTCGATATGGGGCTTTGGAAATGGGTTTTGTACCGGGTTCAAGGTCGATACAAAATTCAATTTCACGCTCTAGGGGTAGGCCAGGAAGTTCTTCAGGGAATACGTCAGGAAATTTATTAACAATAGAAATATCATTCAAAACTGACGTATTTTTGTTTAGATCCGTGACATGAGCTAAGAAAGCTTGACATCCGTTTTTTAATAAACGAATAGCTTTATGGTTTGAGATGACAACGATTGATTTTAATGGTTTGGTTGCTTGAACTCGCATAATAGGTCGATTAGGAATATGAAAGCTAACAACCTTATGAAAATAATCAATTTTTGCATGATGAGTAGTTAGCCAATCAATCCCTAGAATCACGTCAAATGCAAGTATTTTTAATGAAATAAGATTGACAGGTAATGTGTGGGTACCAACTTGAACCAAACAAGACTTATAAACCGTGGATGTAATGAAGGTTTCTCTCAATGGAGTTTCAACAGATAAGTCAAAGTCTAATTTCTCCGGAGTCAAATTTAATCGATGAGCGCAAGTAGGAGAAATAAAAGAATGGGTAGAACCGGTATCAATTAAAGTATAGACTTCGTTAGAGTTTATGATAAGCTTACCCGTGATGACCTCATTCGGGTTCCTTGCTTTCTGGGAGGTCACAACAAACGCTCTCCCTTGCACTATCGGTTTTGACTTTTCTGGGACGGCCTTTGGTGTCTCCATCCTGGCTGAACTTGTTTTTGGTAAACGATAAAATCGAGCTAAATGACCTTCTCTTCCACAATTATAACATGCTTTAGACGGCATCGTGTAGTTTGGACTGATGTGCCCCTCCCCCCCGCATTTAAAACATATGATAGGTGGTCGTTCTCTTTCCTTAACAACGGGTGCTGGTGCTGACGTCTTTCCATCATTGTTGAATCTCCTCTTCTTAAAATGACCATTCTTATTGTTTTGGCCCTGATTACCACCGAAGTGGTTACCATTTTTGGCATATTGATTCCCTCCACGCTTGTTGTCATCGCTTCGATGACTGCTCTCACTGGTATTATCATATTGTCGACTGCTCTCTTTTGGTTGCGTTGACTCATTATCGCGCTCCACTAATTGAGCCATATTCACAACATCTGAATATAAACACAGTTTATGAGAAATAAGATGTTGACGTATCTCAGGTTTCAAACCTCGCAAAAACATTCGCATCATTTGCTCTTCATTAACCACCAAGTGGGACGCAAACCAGGACAACTCAGCAAATTTAGCCTCATACTGCGAAACGGTCATATTATTCTGCTCTAATTTGATGAACTCCACCTCTTTCATGTGACGAACACTTTCGGGAAAGTATTTGTCATTGAACAGCTCTTGGAACTTCTCCCAAGACATCTTCAGTGTGGCAGGTTGAGTACGCTTAATCGATTCCCACCAGTAATCTGCCTCTCCTCGCAACATAAAGGCGACAAAGGGAACCTTTTGCTCCTCAGAGCATCCCAAGACATCAAATATCTTGGTGATCTGCTTTATCCATGTTTCCGCTATAAGTGGTTTTGGCTCTCCCTTAAACTCCGGTGGTCCCAGCTCCTTGAACTGTTTAGCGGTGACCGTCCGAGAGTTTTCAGTGTTTTCACCTACATTTTGAACAGGAGCCGCTCTCGCCTGCTGTTGCATGAACTGCATAAAGCTTCTGAACATTTCATCATTTATCATTTGGTCAGTATTATTGTTTGTATGAGGATTGTCGCCTTCCTGATGCACATTATCCCGATTATTGATATGTGGTGAATCAACAGTCGCTTGTGCTCCATTGCTATTCTCAACATTCTCAGATGCCATTTTTAGATACTGCCACAAAACAAAAGTTAATTGATATGTCATATATTATCCTTATATTCTGACCAACCAATTAATTACCATGCAAATAAACTTAGGTTGGTCATACTAGCGAAGGAATTCCCCGTCTCTCCCCTCCTAGTTCTATTCTCACATCGTAGCCAGGGATCATATCCCTAAGCTCTGATACCAACTGTGATGCCACCAAAATTAGGTATACATCACCCATCTTGGGTCGTCAGATACATGGTACAGAATACAAATACAACTTACTAATACAACTGTCGTGTATAATACGATAAAACATAACTGTGAGTTTGAATACAATTATTGTCTACTAGAGACTATACAAACTCAAAAGGAGTCCTCATTACAATTATTGTCACACTATTTAACAGAATAGTGAGGACTACTAATACTATCATCTGGTCCATCACTCCGTTCCCCGACTCGTCCCAACTATATTCTCATTTCCTGAAGAGAACAGTGAAAGAAAGGGTGACCTCAACTAGCCCAGTAAGAAATATTATGACTAAGATAATGCAGAATAAATTATTATTAGCCTTCAACAGTGTTAAACTGATAAAATATAACGAACATCAAGTTTAACTGCAGCGGAATAAGCAATCCATTAAAAGAGTCAAGCAGAGAATAAAATCTACTATCTTCTATGATTTAAAAGGTTTTTCAACACTGTTATCGCTGGGACTCAGCTTAACAAAATAATTCATATCATCGAATCACCCCTGCACTACGGCCAAGGATATTCTTTAGTATTACGACCACAATTATCCATGTACTACGGGCCAAGAATATTTGTGTATTCATTAATGGTCATGATCATGCCAACAACTGTTCATCAATGCACTACGGGCCAATGAGGACTTTTACCACATCATTTGTGACATTACGGTCATGATTATACCGAATAATCCCTGGTCATAATCATAACAAGTCCATCTATGCCCTACAAGCCACAGATGACTTTCAACATTTTATAAACATGAGGATGATGACAATGATATAAGAATTCAATAAAACAAGTTCAAGAATTAATTTATCCAAGAATTAACAACGTCCAAATTGTCAACATGATACTGCTTTGTGGAGTAAAATTCAAGAATGCTTAGAATAATATTTTCATGAAAAGATATTGGATGAAACGCAATTATCAAGGATATTCCACTAATTTCATGGAGTATAGAAGTTAAAACTTAACCAACTGAGTATAATAAAGAATGGAATAACAAAAGAAATCACCCAGCATGCGATAGACCGCATAGACAGGTTATTCTAACAGAATAATAAATAATGGAACCAGGTCCGGCGTAAACGCACAGACAGGATATTTTGACAGAATAATAAATAATGGAACCAGGTCCGGTGTAAAACACACAGACAGGATGTTCCAACAGAATAATAAAAACGGAACCAGGTCCGGTGTAAAACACACAGACAGGATGTTCCAACAGAATAATAATAAAAACGAAACCAGGTCCGGTGTAAAACACACAGACAGGATGTTCCAACAGAATAATAGAAGAATGTCACCAAGTATAGGGTAGACCGCGTATACAGGTTATTCCAACAGAATAATAAGATAACAAAAGTTCTCTTCATGAATAAGAAAGAATAACACCCCTAACAGTTTTAAAGAAGAACTGAAATAAGGAAGTAGTTAAGTAGCAGAATACTCTTCTTCTCTCTCTCTATAGTTTCTCTCTCTAGAGTTCAGTGTATTCGTAAGAAATAATGAAGGAATGAGCTGCTATTTATAGAAAAATGGAATGCATAGTAACTAATCCATGAACGGTCCAGATTGATTACTTTAATCTGACGGTCCATATTTAAAGAAATTTTTTTTAAATAAAATATAATATATTCTATTTATAGAATAACTTTAATAAAGTATTCTGTTTTATATAAAAAGATGTTTCTGTTTTATTACGTTAATAATACGAATAAAACAAAACTTCATTATCGCTAAATAATTCATATTACTAACTGACAATAATTGAATCAAACTGAGTGACTTCTCACATAAGTATTAATAATCAATACCGTGTGCTACTATACAACCACACGTATTATTGTATTTTTACTACCGAGTAGTTCAACAGTATCAATGGTAAAATTTCCGCAGTTAATTTTAATAAAATATTTTTGTCGTTTTCTCAATCCGACAATAATTCCGTTGTGGGGTCCACCAATGATTGTGTCGTTGTACGAATATTTCTTGTTAAAACGAATATTTCCTGACCAATCGAATATTATATAACAACTTGCGTACTTTGCAAAATTTATAAATATTACCCACAACTATAATATTATATCAAATTAACTCCATAATATTCAAAAATGATATTTATAGAAAATTCATCTTTATAAAAGTTGGGATCTTACAACTATTCTGTTAGAATATCCTATTTGTGCGTTTACGCCGGACCTGGTTCCATTATTTATTATTCTGTCAGAATATCCTGTCTGTGCGTTTTACGTCGGACCTGGTTCCATTATTTATTATTCTGTCGGAATATCCTGTCTGTGCGTTTTACGCCGGACCTAGTTTCATTCTTTATTATTCTGTTGAAATATCATGTCTGTGCATTTTATGCCGAGCCTGGTTCCGTTATTTATTATTCTGTTAGAATAACCTGTCTGTGCGGTCTATCGCATGCATGGTGATATCTTTTGTTATTCCATTCTTTATTATACTCAGTTGGTTAAAATTTTGACTTCTATACTCCATGAAATTAGTGGAATATCCTTGATATTTGCGCTTCATCCAGTATCTTTTCATGAAAATATTCTTCTGAGTATTCTTGAATTTTACTCTACAAAGAAGTATCATGTTGACAATTTGGACGTTATCAGTTTCTAGATAAATTAATTCTTGAACTTGTTTTATTGAATTCTTATATCATTGTCATCATCCTCATGTTTATATTTTATTGAAAGTCATCTATGGCCTGTAGTGTATAGATGGACTTGGTATGATTATGACCAGGAATTATTCGGTGTAATCATGACCATAATATTACAAATGATGTGAACTACATGATTCTTATCATGTCCAGCACATGTATGATCCCCAAGTGATTTTATTTTGAAAGTTAGTTCACCTTGTTTTAGTGATGTATGAATCCTCCAAGGACATTCTTCATATTTACATTTAACAGTTATTATTTTCTTTATTTTATGTAAAACATGATAGACACATAATTTATACATTTTATTATCCCTAATTTTATCCTTTTAATTATATTAGTTTATTAAAATAATATATTTTATTTTATTTTGTAGGATTTAATATTTGTTGTAATAATGTCAAAATCTTGGTGATTAAGCGATATTTAATGCTCTTATTCATATAAAGAATATCCAAGAGAAGATAAAATTAAATAATTATTCATGATAATATTTTTTATCTCTTTTATTATTTATGCTTTTATGTTTAATTAATTTCGCCTTCATGTTTCGTTATTGAAATACATTCGTTTTATAGTTCTTATGTGATTTTAAATTAATTAAGAGATTTTTATAGATTATTGTTAAGATATGAGTTTTTCATAATTCATGTTTGCTCAAAGAAGTTTTGATGGGTTATAGTTCATTCTTAAATTTTCATAGTCTATGCTTGCTCACATTAACTGTAAAATTACTAAATTAAAGGAAAGAGAGATGAAAATCATAGTTGAGTTATAAAAATAGAAAAGATTGAATTATATGTTATGTTTATTATTTAATGGATTCGGATTCCTAAATTGTTTCCTCATTATTAGTTTTTATATTCTAGTTAATTAATTTACAATCTTTATTTCTAATTCGCCTGAAATAGATATTAAAGATACATTAAAATTAATCTAGTCTCTGTGGGTTCGATCTGTACTTGTCAGTTCATCAATTTGACAATGTGCACTTGCAGTACATAATTTTAATACATCAAACCCCCCATTTGATACAAAACTCAACTAATGTTTTCCTAAAAATTACATGATTTGTGAACTACATGCCAACCTCACAATCTATGTTATTCATGTCAGTTTCCTTATTAAATTCCATACACTCATTCATGTTTCAGTTTTCGTCGTTGTCAGATAAAACAAACCTCTTCCTTAATGCCTCTTTTCTTTCTCCATCATCATCACTCCATCAATCTTCTACAAATACATTTTTTACCTTTTCATAATTTGATTTTTTGGCCCTTCTTCGAATATATTATCTTCAGGCCCCTCTAGATCCTCATCCATGATGTTTTGATTCTTCATCGTCATCTTTAGTACCTTATTTTTTATTTCTTTTCATTGACTTTTTTGTATGTTTTTACATTGTAGCACGTTATCAATTTTACCTTTACCCGTATCAATTTTTTTCAGGTTCATCAAGCTTCCCTTTATCCTTTTAAGTTTGTTTTCCTTTAGCTTTATCATCTTCAACTTCATCAGTTTTCGTCTTCTCAATACGATTATCAGTTTCAAACTCATTTTTGTGGGGATATTTCACATGAATCCCACATTGGATTAATTCAAGAGTGTAGATGGGTTAATAAGTATGGTAGAGCATTAACCTAATAGGTTAAACTTTTAGGTAAGGAGGTGGTCCAACATACTTATTGGGCCCATCTACACAGGTGTGCGCTGCATGGTGATGAATTGATGTGGAATGGATCGTACAATTCCGCTACAAAATGATATCAGAGCCAATGGTTCGATGGGCCCATGTAACAACTCCAAGGTGCGAAGAGAGTGCAAGGGTAAAAAAAAATTCGCAAGCCTCGTGGGAGAGTCCAAGTATCAACTTCAAGCTGCGAGGGGAGTGCGTGAAGGTACAATTCGCAAGCCTCGTGGGTGGAGTAAATAAAGTTGAATCAGGTGGAACACGGGATGATTTGAGTCGGGTGGAGCGGGCTTAGGAAGGCTCTAGGGAAGTTGTTGAGACACGTTTGTTCCGGACGTGGTGGAGTAATATTAGAGTCAAGCAAAGCTCTTGAAGGACTCAAAGGTGAAGTATTTGAATCGGGTGGAGCAGACACTACAAGAAAATGCTTTAACAGCGACCAACAATATCAGCGACCGCACATCCAGTCGCAGATACTTATCATTAGTGACCGCTAGTGGCGACCACACTGAAATGTTGTCGCTGTTATGTTTTAGCGACCGCATGCGGTCGCTATGTGGTTGCTACTACAATTTTACAGCCTAAAAATTGGCTGAAAATGTTGGCGCCTTATTTTTTTGCGACCTCTCACTATCAGCGACTGCATACGGTCGCTGATACTTCCACATCATTAAATAGTCAGCGACCGCATGTGGTTACTATTACCGGTCGCTACTATAATTTTACCGCCTAAAAATTAGCTGGAAATGTTGGCGCCTTATTTTTTTGCGACCTCTCACTATCAGCGACCGCATACGGTTGCTGATACTTCCACATCATTAAATAGTCAGCGACCGCATGCGGTTACTATTACCGGTCGCTACTACAATTTTACCGCCTAAAAATTGGCTGGAAATGTTGGCGCCTTATTTTTTTGCGACCTCTCACTATCAGCGATTGCATACGGTTGTTGATACTTCCACATCATTAAATAGTCAGCGACCGCTTACGGTCGCTATTACCAGTCGCTGATTCTTTAATCTCTCAGCCACAGCTCGCTCGACAGAAGCTGAACCAGAAGAGAAAAAGAAAGAGGGAGAAAGAAAAGGGAGAAGAGGGAGAAGGTCACGCCGCAGGAGAGAAGCCACTGCTGCAACCGACGCCCACCGCCACCACCCACCGCCTTGAGGTATTTGATTTCAATGAATAATGTTTCAATATTGAATATGAATTTTATTATATATGCATTAGATTGATATATATATATATATGAATTTGATTATGTTTGGGTAATATGATTATGATTTTATTAGTATTTGAAGTCGATTGGGGTAATATGATTATGTTTGGTTTATAAGTTTTGATTAGAGTAAAATTTATTTGGGTAATACGTAGTGCTTTAGGTAATTTGATTTTGTTAATTTATGTCAGTTTGGGTAACTTGATTAGTGATAGGATGGAGTGTTTGGCTGGCTAATTCTTTGATATATAATTGTAGGCTTGGGATTTTGAAGTAAGGGTTTTAATATTTTTTTTATTTCTGGCAGATTTTGTCACTAGCATTTTGTGAAAGTTTTGTCAGTTCATAGTTCTATTACCATAGGTTATTGATGATATCGCTCTGGCTTAAAATATTAGTGGATACCATGTGAAGTTAGAAGGTTATGTTCCTTAAGGGTGCAGTTATAGCATAAACTGGAATCTTGGAGAGAGAAAATAAAAGAAGTAAAGCTCACAATTTTTCTGGATGGGAGGAGAGGATTCACAAATGATGGTAATTCACAATTACACCAAAGTATAAATTTTGGGGGTATGTTACTATAATTAATGTGGGACTAATTTTACTTGTTTTATTATACTCCCTCGGTACCACTTTGCATGTCATAGCTTTTGAGATTTGTTTTTGGCACAAATTCAAAGGCATACTTGAACTATACTTTTATACTTTCTAAAGAGTCCCATTTTGACTTTCTAAAGTCGATTTTTGTGAAATCTTGATGTTCAAAATTGATAAAATGGATATGAATGTATTAGATTGTAGTTAGTAACAGTTTGGTTATTATAGGAAGTCATGCACATGATATAGACTCGTGAATCCCCTGTTTATGTTTGTAGTTTAACCAATTTTATTGGTCAGTGTGAAAAAATCATTTGTAGACTGAGAACTTGACATTGACATCATAATGTGAATCAAAACGTGAATAATTGCTACCACGGAAAATGATTGGGTTTCAAAGTTTGCAAGTTTGATTCTCACATGCTGCGGGTACCTGCAAAACTCTTTTATAGGATATCTCTAGATTAAAAGATTAAAACTGTTTGCGGATAGTGTCTCTTTTATCACATGAGACATTATCCTGGAAGCACTGAAAAGTACAAATATATATATATATATATATATATATATATATATATATATATATATAATCTAGTTGGCCACTTATACAAGTAAAATTTTATAATTTTCCTACATACCTATCAAACAAACTCTAAATTTGCAATGTTTTCCTACAAACTCCATGGTTTGTGTCTTGGGTGCCTAGAAATGACAATATATGCACGCCGTCGTGCATGTGGCTAGTCCATATTATAGGAGAGACTCTGGCAAAAAAATTTTGTTGGTCGGGTAGTTACGAACATTTATAATATTAACGAGCTAATTATATGCTTACAAGTCATATGCTTACAAGTATGCTCAATGAGTATTCTTACAAGTATGCTTAAATGTTAATCATATGCTTACAAGTATACTCAAGTCATATGATTACAAGTATGCTCTCAAGTTATATGCTCAAGGAGTATTCTTACAAGTATGCTCTCAAGTTATATGAGTTGGCATGCGAAATCTCCAGCTAAAAATGGAGAACTAAATCATCCCGCAGATGGGCAGGCTTGGAAAGATTTTAACTTAGCACATCCTCGGTTTGCATTGGAACCTAGAAATGTGAGGCTTGGATTGTTCACCGATGGTTTCAATCCGTTTGGCCACTCAGCTGTTCCGTACTCATGTTGGTCTGTGATTGTTACTCCGTACAACTTGCCTCCTTGGATGTGTATAAAACAGCCATACTTGTTTCTTTCACTCGTGGTTCCTGGTCCTAAGAGTCTGGAAAAGAACTTAGATGTTTACTTGAGACCTCTTATAGACGAGTTGAAGGTATTGTGGGAGGATGGAGTACAGACTTGGGATGTTGCAACGAAAATAAATTTTAACCTTAGGGCAGCGGTTATGTGGACTTTAAGTGACTTCCCAGCTTATGGTATGTTAGCTGGATGGAGTACACAAGGGAAGTTGGCTTGTCCGTATTGTATGGAGCATACAAAGTCGTTTAATCTATCAAAAGGTCGAAAGCCTTGTTGGTTTGACTGTCATCGTCGGTTCTTACCGGTAGATCACCCGTTTCGAAGAAATAGAGAACACTTCAGGAAAGAGAAAGTAAATAATGATATGACTGCACCGCGATTGTCGAGAACGGAGATGCGAGATCGTGTGATGAGATTGCCTGTAAGACCCCGAATTTAATGAAATAAAAGTATTCAATTTTTCTTATAATTACTATTCAGTAAATGGTTAAATTGATAAATGTTAAAGTTAAGGGTGATATATGAATTTTTTTTTCAAAATACACAAGTGGTTATAAAATATTCATTGTTGTCGGGAAATATTCGTTTGGTCGTGGAATATTCTTTCTGTCGGGGAATATTCGTACGACGGCGCAGCCATTTGTGGGCCCCATAACAGAATAACTGTCGGGTGAAGAAAATGACAAATTTGAGTTTTTACAAATAACGACGTAGTTGTTACCGTTAACACTGTTAGAATTGCCGGTGGTTAAAATACAGTAATACGCGTTATTGCACAGTAGCACACGGTATTGCATAGTATTTTGAAAATTATTGATTATTATGTAAGAAGGCACTACTCAATAATTGTTACAGTAATTACTGTTCAATATTTTATTTTATTGATTCAATAATTGCTACGTTGAAATTTTATATTATTGTTGTTCAATAATTGTCACTGCACAGTATTTCCCATTATCAGATCAATAATTCATATTATTTGAATAATATTATTAGATAACATTATTGGTAATGTCTAGAAAGTTCTATCTAAGGAGAGGTTTGGTCACCTAATTGCGCGCCAGTAAGAAAAAATTCTTATTGGAAAGCCCTCTCTTTCCTGGGAACGGCCTGGTTGTCATAAATGTGATTCTGTAATATTATTTGTGAATAATTAATTATTGATTCATATGATAAGGAAATATTTATTTTATGTGGATATAAATGAGGGATATATTTTTGTGGTTAAAAATGAAGGAGTTAATGTTGAGGTGTTTTATCTGTATTCTTGTCAGAACGGAGGTATTAAAAATTAAAATAGGGTTTTTGAGATATTTTGTGAGGGTTATAATTTTTAATCCGACCGTTGGATCGTGGTAATATTTGGATATGTTATACATATATAAGTTGAGTATATGTCCACAAATTTTGAACCGTTAAAAATGAACGTATGATTTGTTATAAATTTTACGAGATGACTGGCTCAGAAATTGTTGAATTTTCGGAGTTAATTATTTTGGTGGAAAATTCTAGAATTGGTGGGCCCCACTCTTGGTTGGTGAAAAAATGTGCTGAGATTTTTATTCAAATATGGTGGGTGGGAATAGTAGCAGGTAAAGCCATCAGGTTGCAGGTTAAGTCTGCTTCGGCGTGCTAACATTTTCCTATAAATAGAGGGCTAAGTTAGAATTGAAAATCACACCAGAAACATAAGCTTTCTCTCTTTCTCTCTCTATATTATGAATCATATTTTGTGAGTATTTAGATACTGTGAGAGTTGCTATTCAGTACAAGTTTCCTTCGGCTTTGCATTCCAGTCAAAAATACTGCACTTTTGAGGTAAGGGATAGTAAGGGATTTTAAGGGTTATATTTTCCAGTTTCGTAATTTTTCTGACCTTTAAAAATTCTGGAAAAATTTGAAATGATATTTTGATGAGTTTTCTTGATTGTGTCCAAAAATGGTAATTTTTGGATGTATAGATTGAGAGTTATGAATTTTATGAGAAAATACTATTTTAAAAGTAATCGCTTATAATTCCTTGTGGTTAACTCCAAAATTGATGAAATTTTTTTGGAGTACATGTATATGATAGAAGTATACTCTGTAAATTTCAGAATTTTTGGACAAAAGTATAATTTTTGATAAATGTCTAAATATCCGGCTGTTTTGGCCATATGAAAAATAGTAAATAACTTTTAAAAATTCTGAGAAAAATATATGTTCACTATGGGACTATATTATGCTAAATCCCAGAAAAAAATATTTTTAGAACTGATTTGGTATTTTTTATGAAAATGGTCTAGTTATGAGTAAATGAATTAAATATGTTTTGTGAAGTAAGAAAATTGAAAAATAAGATTTTATGACTTGAGAATCCTATATGAGGTATATGCAGATTTTTGATGAGAGTTTTGGTTATTGGTGATAAAATCTTATGAGTTTGGCATTTTAGAATGATTAAATGCATTATTTAGTAAAGTGTAAACAATTAAAATAAATTATTTATAAGCTTAAGAAATATTATTCTTTCAATATCATTATACCGAAATATTGGTATGCATTTTATTGTGGAATTTCTATCTTTTTGTGTCGGGGTTACTATTCACGAGTTACTATTTATGAGTTACTATTCACGAGTTACTATTCACGATAAAATTGGTTTCTTTTTCTAACCAAATTATAGTTGATTTATGAATATTACTCTTGAGATTAAATCTATATGTTGATCATATTATTTTTATTATCATATATAACATTTTTATAACCCTGATGTTGAATTTCTCTTTCACTTGAGTGTAAAGATGGGTAGATTATTGGTATGATCATGACTTTGGGTTATCTTTGGCCAGTAGTGCAAAGTTGAATTGTTGACTAGTATGATCATGACCATTGTTTATAATTGAATATCTTCAGCTTAAGTGCAAAGGTGAAATGATCAACATGGTTATAATTATTGTTTATATAAATGATTATATATTTCTTTGAGATATTAATATATTTGGCCTGTAGTGCAAATATGAACTGTTGATGAATATATTTGGCCGTAGTGCAAATATGAACTGTTGAGAAATATCTTTGGCCTGTAGTGCAAAGATGAAATATTGATGAATATATTTGGCTTGTAGTGCAAATATGAACTATTGATGAATATCTTTGGCCTGTAGTGCAAAGATGAATTATTGATGAATATCTTTGGCCTGTAGTGCAAAGATGAATTATTGATAAATATCTTTGACCTGTAGTACAAAGATGAATTGTTGATGAATATCTTTGGCCCGTAGTGCAAAGATGACATGTTGTTGAATATCTTTGGCCCGTAGTGCAAAGATGAGCAGGTGTTGAGATGAACATGACCAACTGGTGATACAAATGAATATCTTTGGCCGTAGTGCAAAGATGATGTTATTAGTATGATTATGAACAGGAAATGTGATTTGGTGTAACTATGATCTTTGATGTTTCAGGTAAAGATAGGTGATGAAAATTATCTTCGTCCTGGATGAGAAGAGGAATTTAGAACTACAATTATGATTATGAGTTATTCATATGATTGTGGACCAGAATTGTTGATTGATGTTACAGGGATAAAACATTGTTGATGGATTTTTAACATGGAGAAGATAATAGACTTTATAGTCTATTTGACTCTTCTAATGGATTGCTCGTTCCGCTGCAACTATGGTTAAAATTTTTATCATTTACCATATGTTCTAAATCTCTGATTTATTATTGATGAAGGCTATTGATAATTTAATTATCTTTAGTCATGATATTCTTTACTGAGCTAGTTGTGCTCACCCTTTTGCTTCACAATTCCTTTCAAGTAATAAGAGTGTAGCTGGGTCGAGCGAGGGTAACGGGGAAATAGAACGGTGGTCTCTAGCTATGGATGTTCTCCCGAAGCAGTATAGAAAAGTTCATTTAGTAGTTTTATTTGGTGAATCCAATAGGGAAATGTGTACCCAACGTTGGAAGGGTGGTTTGCCACTATCATACAAGATGTCTAACGACATACAACCTCGTGTCATTATAAGACAGGGATGTGCTCATCCACTTGCTGAGTATATCTATGAGCACTACCTATATAATCATGGTATTTGTTTGAAGTATAATTCACGATTAAAGACAGTGGAGATAATGATAAGTTAAGAGAAGACTCACCATTGGGAAGAATATGATAGTAATCTTCTCGTTTTTCTTTGGGGTCTATTGGGTTAACCAAGGATAATTCTGTGGCCATATGATATCTATCATAACCTAGACGCATGGCCTCCCATGTACGAAGGTTTCCTTGAGCACTTCCCAAAGATTCTAATTTCTAAAACAGTTTTTTGATTATACCTTTATGTAAGGTGTCATTGTGAGGTGATGTCCACGGTTGGAACATGAGTCATATTTGGTATATATTTGTATCCAAACTCACAGCATATGTGTTATTGTATTTTGTACGACAATTATTGTAATAAAGTTGTAGTTATTTTCTGTACCATGTATTTGGCGACTCAGAATAGGTTGGATGGAATGGACCTATTTTGGGGTTGTCACATTGCCTGTTATTCCATTTGGTAAGATTGATGCCACAAACATAATCAATGGGTTTGGCAAATCTCATAACTGGGTTCGGAGAAGCATCTTTTGGGAATTGCCTTATTGGTCTACAAATTTGATTCGTCATAATCTAGATGTGATGCATATTGAGAAGAATGTGTTTGACAATGTGTTTAACACTGTGATGAATATTACGGGGAAGACAAAAGATAACGATAAGGCACGTTTGGACATGAAAGATATTTGTAAGCGTCCTGGATTAGAACTTTATAAATCTCCTAATGGTAAGATTGTCAAACCGCATGCAAGGTACACATTGTCCAAAAAGCAAGTTGAAGATGTGTGCACATGGGTTAAGTCTCTAAACTACTAGATGGATATACGTCAAACATTGCAAGGTGTGTTACGGGTGAGAAATTGCAAGGGATGAAGAGTCATGACTGTCATGTGTTCATGGAGAGACTCATGCCTATAGCATTTCGAGATCTTCTTGATAAACCAATATGGGATGCTTTGACGGATCTTAGTCGTTTCTTCAAAGACTTAGGTTCAAAATCATTAAATGAGAAGGACATGTCTGTACTTGAGAAAAATATCATAGAGATCAAGTGTAAACTGGAAAAAATATTCTCACCTGGTTTTTTTGACTCCATGGAGCATTTGCAAATCCATATTCCCTATGAAGCTCGTGTTGGAGGTCCAGTTCAATATAGATGGATGTACCCTTTCGAGAGGGTGATGGGAAATCTTAAGAGGAAGGTGAAGAATAGAGCTTATGTCGAGGGGTCGATATGTGAGGCATACAGTTTCGATAAGATATCTATGTTTGTCTCAGACTATTTTTCGGACAATCGAGTATCGAGACATGATGATGGGGGAAATGTTGAACTAAATGGTCGGCTCTCTGTATTTGGTCTATCGGGTCGCGCTTATGAAAAAGGGAAGCGCATATTCCTCTCTGAGCAAAAATTACATACTGCATATGTAACGACCCCAAAACAGGTCCATTCCACCCAACCCATTCTGAGTCGTCAAATACATGGTACAGAAAACAACTACAACTTTATTACAACAATTGTCGTGCAAAATACAACAACACATATGCGGTGAGTTTGGATACAAACATATACCAAATGTGACTTATGTTCCAACCGTGGATAGCACCTCACAATGACACCTTACATAAAGGTATAGTCAAAAACTGTTTTAGAAATTAGAATCTTTGGGAAGTGCTCAAGAAAACCTTCGTACATGGGAGGCCACGCGTCTAGGTTATGATAGATATCATATGGCCACAGAATTATCTTTGGTTGACCCAATAGACCCCAAAGAAAAACGAGAAGATTACTATCATATTCTTCCCAATGGTGAGTCTTCTCTTGACTTATCATTATCTCCACTGTCTCTAATTGAGAATTATACTTCAAACAAACACCAAGATTATATAGGTAGTGCCCATAGATATACTCAGTAAGTGGATGAGTACAACCCTGTCTTATGATGACACGAGGTTGTATGTCATTAGACATCTTGTATGATAGTGACAAAACACCCTTCCAACGTTGGGTACACCTTACCCTATTGGATTCACCAAATATAACTACTAAATGAACTTTTCTATACTGCTTCGGGAGAACATCCACAGCTAGAGACCACCGTTCTATTTCCCCGTTACCCTCGCTCGACCCAGCACCACTCTTATTACCTGAAAGGAATTGTGAAGCAAAAGGGTGAGCACAACTAGCTCAGTAAAGAATATCATGACTAAAGATAATTAAATTATCAATAGCCTTCATCAATAATAAATCAGAGATTTAGAACATATGGTAAATGATAAAAATTTCAACCATAGTTGCAGCGGAACGAGCAATCCATTAGAAGAGTCAAATAGACTATAAAGTCTATTATCTTCTCCATGTTAAAAATTCATCAACAATATTTTATTCATGTAACATCACTCAACAGTTCCTTTCCACAATCATATGAATAACTCATAATCATAATTGTGTCTATAAATTTTTCTTCGCACCCAGGACGAAGAATATTTTCATCACCTGTCTTTACCTGAAACATCAAAGATCATGGTTATACCAAATCACAGTTCCTGTTTATAATCATACTAACAAATCCATCTTTGCACTACGGGCCAAAGATATTCATCAACAAACCATCTTTGCACTACGGGCCAAAGATATTCAACAACAGTTCATCTTTGCACTACAGGCCAAAGATATTCATCAACAAACCATCTTTGCACTACGGGCCAAAGATATTCAACAACAGTTCATCTTTGCACTACAGGCCAAAGATATTCATCAACAGGCCATCTTTGCACTACATGCCAAAGATATTCATCAACAATTCATATTTGCACTACAGGCCAAATATATTCATATCTCAAAGAAATATATAATCATTTCAGAATTTATATAAACAATAATTATAACCATGTTGATCAATTCACCTTTGCACTTAAGCTTAAGATATTCAATTATAAAATCAATGGTCATGATCATACCAGTCACAATTCAACTTTGCACTACAGGCCAAAGAGAACCCTAGTCATGATCATACCAATAATCTACCCATCTTTACACTCCAGTGAAAGAGAATTTCAACATCAGGGTTATAAAAATGTTATATATGATGATAAAAATAATATGATCAACATATAGTTTTAATCTCAAGAGTAATATTCGTAACTCATAAATAGTAAATCGTGAATAGTAACTCATGAATAGTAACCCCGACACAAAAGATAGAAATTCCACAATAAAATATATACCAATATTTCGGTATAATGATATTGAAAGAATAACATTTCATAAATTTATAAACAATTTATTTTAATTGTTTACACTTTACTAATTAATGCATTTAATCATCATAAAATGCCAACTCTTACAATTTCATCATCAATAATCAAAACCCTCATAAAAATCTGCATATACCTCATATAGGATTCTCAAGTCATAAAATCCTATTTTCCAATTTTCTTACTTCACAAAACATATTTAATTCATTTACTCATAACTAGACCATTTTCATGAAAAATACCAAATCAGTTCCAAAAATATTTCTTTTCTGAGATTTAGCATAATATAGTCCCATAGTGAACATATATTTTTCTCAGAATTTTTAAAAGTCATTTACTATTTTTCATATGGCCAAAACAACCGAATATTTAGACATTTATCAAAAATTGTACTTTTGTCTAAAAATTCTGAAATTTACAGAGTATACTTCTATCATATACATGTACTCCCAATAAAAATTTCATCAATTTTGGAGTTAACCACAAGGAATTATAAGCGGTTACTTTTAAAATAGTCTTTTCTCATAAAATTCATAACTCTCAATCTATACATCCAAAAATCACCATTTTTGGACACAATCAAGAAAACTCATCAAAATATCATTTCAAATTTTTCCAGAATTTTTGAAGATCAGAAAAATTACGAAACTGAAAATCATAACAACCCTTAAAATCCCTTAATATCCCTTACAATCCCTTACTATCCCTTACCTCAAAAGAGCAGTACTTCTGATCGGTATAAGGCTGAAGGAAACTTGCACTGAATAGCAACTCTCAAAGTATCTAAATACTCACAAAATATGCTTCATAATATAGAGAGAGAAAGAGAGAAAGCTTATGTTTCTGGTGTGATTTTCAATTCTAACTTAGCCCTCTATTTATAGGAAAATTTTGGTAGGTTTGACCTGCAACCTGATGGCTTTACCTGCTACTATTCCCACCCACCACATTTGAAATATAATTCAGCACATTTCTTCACCAACCACAAGTGGGGCCCACCAATTCTAGAATTTTCCACCAAAATGATAAACTCTAAAAATTCAACAATTTCTGAACCAGTCATCTCGTAAAATTCATAATAAATCATACGTTCATTTTTAACGGTTCAAAATTTGTGGGCATATACTCAACTTATATATGTATAACATATCCAAAAATTACCACGATCCAACGGTCGGATTAAAAATTATAACCCCCGCAAAATATCTCAAAACCCTAATTTTTAATACCTCCATTCCGACAAAATACTGATAAAAACCTCAACATTAACTCCTTCATTTTTAACCACAAAAATATATCCCTCGTTTATATCCACATAAAATAAATATTTTCTTATCATATGAATCAATAATTAATTATTCACAAATAATATTACAGAATCACATTTATGACAACCAGGCCGTTCCCAGGAAAGAGGGGGCTTTCCAATAAGGATTTCTCCTTACTGGCGCGCAATTAGATGACCAAACCTCTCCTTAGACAGAACTTTCTAGACATTGCCAATAATGTTATCTAATAATATTATTCAAATAATATGAATTATTGATCTGATAATAGGAAATACTGTGCAGCAACAATTATTGAACAACAATAATACAAAATTTCAACGTAGCAATTATTGAATCAATAAAATAAAATATTGAACAGTAATTACTGTAACAATTATTGAGTAGTGCCTTCTTACGTAAGAATCAATAATTTCAAAAATACTATGCAATACCGTGTGCTACTGTGCAATAACGCGTATTACTGTATTTTAACCACCGGGTATTCCAACAGTGTTAACGGTAACAACTACGCCGTTATTTGTAAAAACTCAAATTTGTCGTTTTCCTTCACCCGACAGTTATTCGTTATGGGGCCCACAAATAGCTGCGCCGTCGTACGAATATTCTCCGACAGAAAGAATATTCCACGACCAAACGAATATTCCCCGACAACAATGATTATTTTTTAACCCCTTGCTTATTTTGAAAAAAAAATTCATATTTCACCCAATACTTTAAACTTTTATCAATTTAACCATTTACTGAATAGTAATTATAAGAAAAATTGAATACTTTTATTTCATAAAATTCGGGGTCTTACAATCTCCCCTCCTTATGAAATTTCGTCCTCGAAATTTACGTACCTGGTATTTCAAAGAATTGAGAATACCTTCCTTTCATTTTAGATTCCATCTTCCCTGCCATCATAATTTCTCCATTGCTCATCTCCTGTATTTCAAATATCATTCTAGAATACAGCTTCAAAACAAGGGTTAATTTAACAAATTAACATATCACATAATATCTTGATATTATGACTGACCCACAAATAAGCTTAGGCAGGACACACTAGCGAAGGATTTACTCATCTCTCCCCTCCTAGTTTTATTCCCCGATCTCCGCCAGAGATCATATCCCTAAGCTCTGATACCAAATGTAACGACCCCAAAACAGGTCCATTCCACCCAACCCATTCTGAGTCGTCAAATACATGGTACAGAAAACAACTACAACTTTATTACAACAATTGTCGTGCAAAATACAACAACACATATGCGGTGAGTTTGGATACAAACATATACCAAATGTGACTTATGTTCCAACCGTGGATAGCACCTCACAATGACACCTTACATAAAGGTATAGTCAAAAACTGTTTTAGAAATTAGAATCTTTGGGAAGTGCTCAAGAAAACCTTCGTACATGGGAGGCCACGCGTCTAGGTTATGATAGATATCATATGGCCACAGAATTATCTTTGGTTGACCCAATAGACCCCAAAGAAAAACGAGAAGATTACTATCATATTCTTCCCAATGGTGAGTCTTCTCTTGACTTATCATTATCTCCACTGTCTCTAATTGAGAATTATACTTCAAACAAACACCAAGATTATATAGGTAGTGCCCATAGATATACTCAGCAAGTGGATGAGCACAACCCTGTCTTATGATGACACGAGGTTGTATGTCATTAGACATCTTGTATGATAGTGACAAAACACCCTTCCAACGTTGGGTACACCTTACCCTATTGGATTCACCAAATATAACTACTAAATGAACTTTTCTATACTGCTTCGGGAGAACATCCACAGCTAGAGACCACCGTTCTATTTCCCCGTTACCCTCGCTCGACCCAGCTACACTCTTATTACCTGAAAGGAATTGTGAAGCAAAAGGGTGAGCACAACTAGCTCAGTAAAGAATATCATGACTAAAGATAATTAAATTATCAATAGCCTTCATCAATAATAAATCAGAGATTTAGAACATATGGTAAATGATAAAAATTTCAACCATAGTTGCAGCGGAACGAGCAATCCATTAGAAGAGTCAAATAGACTATAAAGTCTATTATCTTCTCCATGTTAAAAATCCATCAACAATATTTTATCCATGTAACATCACTCAACAGTTCCTTTCCACAATCATATGAATAACTCATAATCATAATTGTGTCTATAAATTTTTCTTCGCACCCAGGACGAAGAATATTTTCATCACCTGTCTTTACCTGAAACATCAAAGATCATGGTTATACCAAATCACAGTTCCTGTTTATAATCATACTAACAAATCCATCTTTGCACTACGGGCCAAAGATATTCATCAACAAACCATCTTTGCACTACGGGCCAAAGATATTCAACAACAGTTCATCTTTGCACTACAGGCCAAAGATATTCATCAACAAACCATCTTTGCACTACGGGCCAAAGATATTCAACAACAGTTCATCTTTGCACTACAGGCCAAAGATATTCATCAACAGGCCATCTTTGCACTACATGCCAAAGATATTCATCAACAATTCATATTTGCACTACAGGCCAAATATATTCATATCTCAAAGAAATATATAATCATTTCAGAATTTATATAAACAATAATTATAACCATGTTGATCAATTCACCTTTGCACTTAAGCTTAAGATATTCAATTATAAATTCAATGGTCATGATCATACCAGTCACAATTCAACTTTGCACTACAGGCCAAAGAGAACCCTAGTCATGATCATACCAATAATCTACCCATCTTTACACTCCAGTGAAAGAGAATTTCAACATCAGGGTTATAAAAATGTTATATATGATGATAAAAATAATATGATCAACATATAGTTTTAATCTCAAGAGTAATATTCGTAACTCATAAATAGTAAATCGTGAATAGTAACTCATGAATAGTAACCCCGACACAAAAGATAGAAATTCCACAATAAAATATATACCAATATTTCGGTATAATGATATTGAAAGAATAACATTTCTTAAATTTATAAACAATTTATTTTAATTGTTTACACTTTACTAATTAATGCATTTAATCATCATAAAATGCCAACTCTTACAATTTCATCATCAATAACCAAAACCCTCATCAAAAATCTGCATATACCTCATATAGGATTCTCAAGCCATAAAATCCTATTTTCCAATTTTCTTACTTCACAAAACATATTTAATTCATTTACTCATAACTAGACCATTTTCATGAAAAATACCAAATCAGTTCCAAAAATATTTCTTTTCTGAGATTTAGCATAATATAGTCCCATAGTGAACATATATTTTTCTCAGAATTTTTAAAAGTCATTTACTATTTTTCATATGGCCAAAATAGCCGAATATTTAGACATTTATCAAAAATTGTACTTTTGTCTAAAAATTCTGAAATTTACAGAGTATACTTCTATCATATACATGTACTCCCAATAAAAATTTCATCAATTTTGGAGTTAACCACAAGGAATTATAAGCGGTTACTTTTAAAATAGTCTTTTCTCATAAAATTCATAACTCTCAATCTATACATCCAAAAATCACCATTTTTGGACACAATCAAGAAAACTCATCAAAATATCATTTCAAATTTTTCCAGAATTTTTGAAGATCAGAAAAATTACGAAACTGAAAATCATAACAACCCTTAAAATCCCTTAATATCCCTTACAATCCCTTACTATCCCTTACCTCAAAAGAGCAGTACTTCTGATCGGTATAAGGCTGAAGGAAACTTGCACTGAATAGCAACTCTCAAAGTATCTAAATACTCACAAAATATGCTTCATAATATAGAGAGAGAAAGAGAGAAAGCTTATGTTTCTGGTGTGATTTTCAATTCTAACTTAGCCCTCTATTTATAGGAAAATTTTGGTAGGTTTGACCTGCAACCTGATGGCTTTACCTGCTACTATTCCCACCCACCACATTTGAAATATAATTCAGCACATTTCTTCACCAACCACAAGTGGGGCCCACCAATTCTAGAATTTTCCACCAAAATGATAAACTCCAAAAATTCAACAATTTCTGAACCAGTCATCTCGTAAAATTCATAATAAATCATACGTTCATTTTTAACGGTTCAAAATTTGTGGGCATATACTCAACTTATATATGTATAACATATCCAAAAATTACCACGATCCAACGTCGGATTAAAAATTATAACCCCCGCAAAATATCTCAAAACCCTAATTTTTAATAACCTCCATTCCGACAAAAATACTGATAAAAACCTCAACATTATTCCTTCATTTTTAACCAAAAATATAACCACATATTATATTTGGATACAAATATATACCAAATGTGATCATGTAACCGTGGACATCATTCACAAATGACACCTTACATAAAGGTATAGTCAAAAACTGTTTTAGAAATTAGAATCTTTGGGAAGTGCTCAAGGAAACCTTCGTACATGGGAGGCCACACGTCTAGGTTATGATAAATATCATATGGCCACAGAATTATCCTTGGTTGACCCAATAGACCCCAAAGAAAAACGAGAAGATTACTATCATATTCTTCCCAATGGTGAGTCTTCTCTTGACTTATCATTATCTCCACTGTCTCTAATTGAGAATTATACTTCAAACAAACACCAAGATTATATAGGTAGTGCCCATAGATATACTCAGCAAGTGGATGAGTACAACCCTGTCTTATGATGACACGAGGTTGTATGTCATTAGACATCTTGTATGATAGTGACAAAACACCCTTCCAACGTTGGGTACACCTTACCCTATTGGATTCACCAAATATAACTACTAAATGAACTTTTCTATACTGCTTCGGGAGAACATCCACAGCTAGAGACCACCGTTCTATTTCCCCGTTACCCTCGCTCGACCCAGCTACACTCTTATTACCTGAAAGGAATTGTGAAGCAAAAGGGTGAGCACAACTAGCTCAGTAAAGAATATCATGACTAAAGATAATTAAATTATCAATAGCCTTCATCAATAATAAATCAGAGATTTAGAACATATGGTAAATGATAAAAATTTCAACCATAGTTGCAGCGGAACGAGCAATCCATTAGAAGAGTCAAATAGACTATAAAGTCTATTATCTTCTCCATGTTAAAAATTCATCAACAATATTTTATTCATGTAACATCACTCAACAGTTCCTTTCCACAATCATATGAATAACTCATAATCATAATTGTGTCTATAAATTTTTCTTCGCACCCAGGACGAAGAATATTTTCATCACCTGTCTTTACCTGAAACATCAAAGATCATGGTTATACCAAATCACAGTTCCTGTTTATAATCATACTAACAAATCCATCTTTGCACTACGGGCCAAAGATATTCATCAACAAACCATCTTTGCACTACGGGCCAAAGATATTCAACAACAGTTCATCTTTGCACTACAGGCCAAAGATATTCATCAACAAACCATCTTTGCACTACGGGCCAAAGATATTCAACAACAGTTCATCTTTGCACTACAGGCCAAAGATATTCATCAACAGGCCATCTTTGCACTACATGCCAAAGATATTCATCAACAATTCATATTTGCACTACAGGCCAAATATATTCATATCTCAAAGAAATATATAATCATTTCAGAATTTATATAAACAATAATTATAACCATGTTGATCAATTCACCTTTGCACTTAAGCTTAAGATATTCAATTATAAAATCAATGGTCATGATCATACCAGTCACAATTCAACTTTGCACTACAGGCCAAAGAGAACCCTAGTCATGATCATACCAATAATCTACCCATCTTTACACTCCAGTGAAAGAGAATTTCAACATCAGGGTTATAAAAATGTTATATATGATGATAAAAATAATATGATCAACATATAGTTTTAATCTCAAGAGTAATATTCGTAACTCATAAATAGTAAATCGTGAATAGTAACTCATGAATAGTAACCCCGACACAAAAGATAGAAATTCCACAATAAAATATATACCAATATTTCGGTATAATGATATTGAAAGAATAACATTTCATAAATTTATAAACAATTTATTTTAATTGTTTACACTTTACTAATTAATGCATTTAATCATCATAAAATGCCAACTCTTACAATTTCATCATCAATAATCAAAACCCTCATAAAAAATCTGCATATACCTCATATAGGATTCTCAAGCCATAAAATCCTATTTTCCAATTTTCTTACTTCACAAAACATATTTAATTCATTTACTCATAACTAGACCATTTTCATGAAAAATACCAAATCAGTTCCAAAAATATTTCTTTTCTGAGATTTAGCATAATATAGTCCCATAGTGAACATATATTTTTCTCAGAATTTTTAAAAGTCATTTACTATTTTTAATATGGCCAAAACAACCGAATATTTAGACATTTATCAAAAATTGTACTTTTGTCTAAAAATTCTGAAATTTACAGAGTATACTTCTATCATACACATGTACTCCCAATAAAAATTTCATCAATTTTGGAGTTAACCACAAGGAATTATAAGCGGTTACTTTTAAAATAGTCTTTTCTCATAAAATTCATAACTCTCAATCTATACATCCAAAAATCACCATTTTTGGACACAATCAAGAAAACTCATCAAAATATCATTTTGAATTTTTCCAGAATTTTTGAAGATCAGAAAAATTACGAAACTGAAAATCATAACAACCCTTAAAATCCCTTACAATCCCTTACTATCCCTTACCTCAAAAGAGCAGTACTTCTGATCGGTATAAGGCTGAAGGAAACTTGCACTGAATAGCAACTCTCAAAGTATCTAAATACTCACAAAATATGCTTCATAATATAGAGAGAGAAAGAGAGAAAGCTTATGTTTCTGGTGTGATTTTCAATTCTAACTTAGCCCTCTATTTATAGGAAAATTTTGGTAGGTTTGACCTGCAACCTGATGGCTTTACCTGCTACTATTCCCACCCACCACATTTGAAATATAATTCAGCACATTTCTTCACCAACCACAAGTGGGGCCCACCAATTCTAGAATTTTCCACCAAAATGATAAACTCTGAAAATTTAACAATTTCTGAACCAGTCATCTCGTAAAATTCATAATAAATCATACGTTCATTTTTAACGGTTCAAAATTTGTGGGCATATACTCAACTTATATATGTATAACATATCCAAAAATTACCACGATCCAACGGTCGGATTAAAAATTATAACCCCCGCAAAATATCTCAAAACCCTAATTTTTAATACCTCCATTCCGACAAAATACTGATAAAAACCTCAACATTATCTCCTTCATTTTTAACCACAAAAATATATCCTTCGTTTATAACCCCATAAAATAAATATTTTCTTATCACATGAATCAATAATTAATTATTCACAAATAATATTACAGAATCACATTTATGACAACCAGGCCGTTCCCAGGAAAGAGGGGGCTTTCCAATAAGGATTTCTCCATACTGGCGCGCAATTAGATGACCAAACCTCTCCTTAGACAGAACTTTCTAGACATTGCCAATAATGTTATCTAATAATATTATTCAAATAATATGAATTATTGATCTGATAATAGGAAATACTGTACAGCAACAATTATTGAACAACAATAATACAAAATTTCAACGTAGCAATTATTGAATCAATAAAATAAAATATTGAACATTAATTACTGTAACAATTATTGAGTAGTGCCTTCTTACGTAAGAATCAATAATTTCAAAAATACTATGTAATACCGTGTGCTACTATGCAATAACGCGTATTACTGTATTTTAACCACCGGGTATTCCAACAGTGTTAACGGTAACAACTACGTCGTTATTTGTAAAAACTCAAATTTGTCGTTTTCCTTCACCCGACAGTTATTCGTTATGGGGACCACAAATAGCTGCGTCGTCGTACGAATATTCTCCGACAGAAAGAATATTCCACGACCAAACGAATATTCCCCGACAACAATGATTATTTTTTAACCCCTTGCTTATTTTGAAAAAAAAATTCATATTTCACCCAATACTTTAAACTTTTATCAATTTAACCATTTACTGAATAGTAATTATAAGAAAAATTGAATACTTTTATTTCATAAAATTCGAGGTCTTACAGCATATACTTACATTCTTCTCAATTACGAGGAGATTGACGAATTTGTGAGGTACACATGTAAACTTGATAATTTATCTTTTAAGTTAAAAATTTATTCCAATATGTTAATGTTTATAACATGGTATAGATTGTACGATGACAAGTTAAAAGTGAAGCATCCCGACATAACTGATAAAGATATTCAAATCAATCGTGATAAAAAATTTGCACTTTGGCTAAAGGACAAAGTAAGTTCAATTTTTAAGCACGTAGTATATATATACATATACTCCATGTTAACTATGACTTTATTTAATAAGGAGTTTTTGTAGGCTTTGACTGAGGGATCAACGATTCCGGCTAATGTACAAGTCCTAGCTATGGGACCAGACAGGGACCAAGTCAGCCTCAATGGTTACAAAATAAATGGTTGTGAATTTCACACAAAGGCATATGGGCGCGGTAAAAGAACAACGAACTCTGGAGTGTGTGTCCAAGGAGATTGTTACAATGAGCTTGGTCGTGCCTTTTATAGGGAGTTGGAGGAAATCGTAGAGTTATCGTACAAGGGCACGTACGGGAGTCATATTCACTTGTTCAAGTGTCGTTGGTTTGATTTAGAAAAAGGGATACGTGTTGACAGACATGGAATCATCGATATTGACCTCCATAGGTCTGCGTACTCCAACGAACCGTTTGTTTTACCAACTCAAACAGTACAAGTATACTACACTCCTAGTTTTGTTAGGAAAAGGGATAGACCACCTACAGATTGGCAAATTGTAATTCATACTCCCGCGCGTAGTCGTGTAGAAGTAGTTGATGGGGAGATTTACCAAGAGCAGATGCTTCATAGTCAAACTATAATAAATGTGGAGGACAACAATGAAGTAATCCAGTTAGTTGGTGGAGATGAACCACATGAATTAGATCCTAAGTCAATACTTATGTCAGATGACATTGATACTGAGGAGGAAAAGTTATTGACTGAATCTGATACTGAATCTGGAGCAGATGATGGTTATGAATCTGCAACACGTATACAAGATGATTCTGAATCAGACATTGACACTTGAACAATTGAAATGTATGTTTAGCATTACAAATTTTTTATATCATTGTCATGTTTATGTACTAAACTATTTAAATGCAATTTTTGTTTATTGTCATTTTATACTCATATATCTCCATGTTTATATCGCTGTCATGTTTATTGTCATATATACATGTAATCAAATATGACTCATAATAACATCTTGAAATTTGTAATATACGGATGGCTTCTGAAGCAGCACAGAAAAAGCGCGGCTTGGGTAGGGGGCCTAATCATGTGCCCAAGGCCCCTACTAATCCGGATGATCGGATTTTTATTCAGATTCGCCCTCCTCCGAATAGCACGTACGTCCCGCATATATCATTTATATATAAGCATTTAAGATTCCATTTATACAAGATATATAGAACTTAGATGTAAATTGCTTTAATATATCAACTTATCGTTGATGTAAATTGATGTTAATATGCTAATTGATGTTAATTATAAAATTCATTTATAATGTATGTTTGTTAAAACTAAAATTCATGTATAATTGTATATTGGTAATATTTTGATTGATATTATATTGGGTGCCTAGAAATGTCCATATATGTATGCCGTCGTGCATGTGGCTAGTCTATATTGTAGGGGAGACTCTGGCGAAATTTTTTTCTGTATTATAAGTATAAGTTTGAAAAATGTTCATAAGTATTATAACTTAGATGTAAATTGCTTTAATATATCAACTTATCGTTAATGTAAATTGTTGTATATTATAGTAATTTTTCAGATAATAAGATCGTCAAGTGCATATCACAGCTTTGTTTACAAAATTGGCCTACACCTGTGATTACGTGGGTGAGCACACCTATCGCCCACAATGATGCTGTTTGGGCTGAATTTCAGGTATGTTTTTTTTAATTATGATAGATAATATAATATTCAAAGGATAATTATTTAGTAATGTTATTATTGTTGTTTTATTTGCAGAAACGGTATAGATGGGAGGACGCGCAGACTTTAGTGATACAGACATTATTCTGGCAGAAGTGCGCGGTCCGAACCAAAGATAATTTGAACAAAGAAAGACAAAAAGCCCTTCACAATGCCGAGATCGATCATCCAGGCCAGGGAGAGGATTACATGCACGAGCATAGCCCCTGGTGGTGCACCCAGTCCATATGGGCTGAGATGTGTGCCCAATGGAGAGCTGAGACCTGGGTGAAAAGACGAAAGACTTCCGCCACCAACAGATCCTCGGGTGTACCCGATAGCGAAAAGGCTAAAGGGACATACAAAGGCGGCAGTATTTCACAGTTGCATCATATCACTGCCAGGGTACGTATTTACAAGTTTTAATATGTTTACAATCATGAATTATAGAAAATATATCACATTTTTACTTAGTAATATTGTGCTATTTTTTGTATAAGAGTCTCAGTCTCAAGGTCAGCCTATCCATTGGCTGGATGTGTACGTGGCCACCTGTGATGGTCTGCCTGATGCTATCCAGATAGCGGTAATAAATTTTAACAACTTGATCTTGTTTATCAATGCTTACAGAATTAATTTATTTTTAACTATTTAATTGTTAACATGATGACATGATACTTATAAGCGTTTATTGAATGAGCGCTATCCTGAAGGCACTCCACGTCCGCTTATTGATCAAGAGTTATGGGAGAGGGCGTCTGTTGTGAAGAAGAACTATATTAGAGGTCAAGGATAACGACGACGCCCATCCTTCAGTGGCTCAGGCTGCTCTTCTACCCAATCTACACAGTCATCGAGCCACCCAGCTGTTCATACTCCGGCTGACTGTGTGAGAGCTATATGTCGAGATCGAGATCTTCTGAAGATATTGGGCGGGCATCTGGGGGCTCTAAGTGCTGAGGAGTTAGCTAAAGCTGTAGCGGCAGCAGCAGCATCACAACATGGGGATGGCGACGAGGTATAAAATCAATTTGTTGTATATATTGTCGTAATATACCAATATTAACATAGTTAGTATATATTTGTAACTTGTTTTATTATTTTGTTAATTACAAGATGATCAAGGAGGCGATGATGCTTAACGTACCTGCTTTAGATCAGTTTTGTAGTTATAGTATAAGCTTGTACTTGTATATTCATTCTTTGGATGTCTATATGTTACTTAAACAAGTTTTGAAATGTTATTATATTTATTCAAATCATATTGGTTTTTAAAGGTGGGTCGCTAATAGCAGTCGCTGCCATGTGGACCACGTCAGCCTTGGCCCTAGACCATGCTGACTCAGCTTAGCGACCAAATTTATCATTTCGGTCGCTCATATCGGTCACAGATAGGTGGGTCGCTAATAGTGGTCGCTGATGTTCATCCCAGTGACTAGATTTTATGCGACCGCCTATCAGCGACCGCATGCGGTCGCTGATAGGCGGTAGCTGATAAACCTTTTTCTTGTAGTGAGGGCTCTGATGGCTCTAGGAAAATTGCTGAGACACGTTTGCTGCTGACGTGGTGGAGTAGTATTAGAGTCGAGCAGAGAGCTCTTGAAGGATTCAAAGAAGGTGTGCTTAATGACTAGAATACTCTAGTATGTTACTTTTGATGGGTATTCAAGTGAAAGGTGGAGATTGTTGGGATATTTCACATGAATTCCACATTGGATTAATTCAAGAGTGTAGATGGGTTAATAAGTATGGTAGAACATCAAGCTAATAGGTTAATCTTTTAGGCAAGGAGGTGGTCCAACATACTTATTGGGCCCGTCTACACAGGTGTGCGCTGCATGGTGATAAATTGATGTGGGATGGATCGTACAATTCCGCTACAATTTTCGTCATCTTCTCTCATACCAACAACTTGCAGGGGACCCTCCATTTCTATTGTATATATAATTACCTCTTCACCCTCATTAATAACTAGTAAATCAACCATCCCAAATACATATCTCTTATGTTTAAGAAGTATAACTCTACCCTCTCAAACTTGATAACCAGGTGCAATAAAATAATAGTTCACACGTGAGGCTGAATTTAATTGAAAGTAAAATTCATTTAGACTTAAGAGAGATTTGTAATTTAACACAACAATTTATATTATCTCAACACTACTCCAATATATTTAATTATTGGTTATAAACGAAAAGTCACACGATATTTAAATACTACTCTCACATACATTATGCATTTAAAAGATAAGGAATAAAGATTTGAATAAGAAACAAATTATGATAATTAAAGTCAGATTGTAGGGGACCAAAACAAGTGTGAAAGAGGGAAGTGGTTAGTATGAAGTTTATTTTGAGGTAAGTTGGTCAATTGACCAATATAATATTGACACGCTAACCAACTTACAAAAAAAATAACTTCATGCTAACCGGATCCGAAAAAGAGAGGGACATTAATAGTAATAAAGTCATCAAATAATGAATGCCAAAAGAATGTAATAAATATATCCGACAACAAATCATATAACTCGTGTGACGTATGCTTTAAGAAGTGATACGTTAAATTAGTCATATACATATAGTGGATAGGCGAGACTTTAAATTAATCACGTAACATGAAGGGACCAAACACAATCATAATTTTCAACAATAATAAAACTATAAGACAACAAATCTCCAAAAATATTAAATAAACTGATCAAAAATAGTTAATGCAATTTTTTTTCATTTTATAGTATATATTAAAACCATCACCATACAACAAATTCCCAAAAAAATAAGTAAACAAACAATTACAAAAGTGGTCCAAAACATTGTATGCATACTGTGACTCCCCCAAAATAGGTATACAACACCCATTCTGAGTCGCCAAATACATGGTACAGAAAGCAAACTATAACTTCAATAATAAAATTGTCGTGCAAAATACGACAACACATACTGTGAGTTTAAATACAAATATTGTCTTCTGGACAATATCCACACTCAAATAAATCCTCATTACAATTATTCAAACACTATTTTACAGAAATAGTGAGGACTGCTAAAACATCTTTCTAGAACCATCACTCCATACCCCGACTAGATCCTGCTATGTTCTCACCTCCTGAGAAGAAAAATGGAACAAAAAGGAAAAGGGTGAGCTTAACTAGCCCAGTAAAGAATATTATGACTAAGATAATATACAACAAATTATCGTTAGTCTTCAACAGGGAAAAATCTGATAGAATATAATCGACAACAAGTTTTAGATCAACAACTGCAGCGGAAATAGCAAACCATTAGAAGAGTCAAGTAGAGAAAGAATTCTACTATCTTCTAAGATTTAAAAGTCCATCATCAATATTTTATCCCTGTAACATCAATTAATAATCATCTTTATCCAAATATTCATTTTTGCACTACAGGCCAAAGATATTCATTTGTATCACCTGTCAGTCATGTTCATCTCAACACCTGTTCATCTTTGCACTACAGGCCAAAGATATTCATCAAGTAATCATACATCTTTGCACTACAGGCCAAAGATATTCAGTAATATCATCATTTAGGACTGAGGATGATGAAAAATATCTTAAAGAGAACGAATTCAGTGTGACAGAAGGACAAACATTAAGGATTCGTATAACAGTTTATCCAAGATCAATAATACTTCATAATAATCAATTGTGAATCAGAATTCAAAAATAAAGATCAAAACATGGATACAATCAAAGATAGTAACCATAATAGACATCTTGGACAAAAAGAGAAAATTTTATTTTTCGGTGAATAGTGCCGTATTCGTGAATAGTGCCGTATACGTGAATAGTAACGTACACGTGAATAGTAACCCCGACACAAAAAGTTTCAAATTTGATAAAAACTCATGTTAATATTCCAGCATAATGATATTGAAGAAAATAATATCATTTAAGAAGAAAATAATATCCCTTACCTCAAAATATCAGTACTTCTGGTCGGAATACCGGTATAAGGCTGAAAGAAACTTGCTCTGATGAATAGAAACTCTTAAAGTATCTAAATACTCACAAAATACACTCAATAATCTAGAGAGAGAAAGAGAGAAAACTTGTTTCTGGTGTGATTTTCAATTCTAACTTAGCCATCTATTTATAGAAAAATGTTAGCGCGCCGAAGCAGACTTAACCTGCAACCTGATGGCTTTACCTGCTACTATTCCCACCCACCACATTTGAATAAAAATTTCAGCACATTTCTTCACCAACCAAGAGTGGGGCCCACCAATTCTAGAATTTTCCATCAAAATGATAAACTCCGAAAATTCAACAATTTCTGAACCAGTCATCTCGTAAAATTCATAATAAATCATACGTTCATTTTTAACGGTTCAAAATTTGTGGACATATACTCAACTTATATATGTATAACATATCCAAAAATTACCACGATCCAACGGTCGGATTAAAAATTATAACCCCCGCAAAATATCTCAAAAACCTTGATTTTTAATACCTCCATTCCGACAAAAATACTGATAAAAACCTCAACATTAACTCCTTCATTTTTAACCTCAAAAATATATCCTTCATTTATATCCACATAAAATAAATATTTCCTTAGCATATGAATCAATAATTAATTATTCACAAATAATATTACAGAATCACATTTATGACAACCAGGCCGTTCCTAGGAAAGAGGGGGCTTTCCAATAAGAATTTCTCCTTATTGGCGCGCAATTAGATGACCAAACCTCTCCTTAGACATAACTTTCTAGACATTGTCAATAATGTTATCTAATAATATTATTCAAATAATATGAATTATTGATCTGATAATGAGAAATACTGTGCAGTGAAACAACAATAATATAAAATATCAATGCAGCAATTATTGAATCAATAAAATAAAATATTGAACAATAACTACTGTAACAATTATTGAGTAGTGTCTTCCTTCGTAAGAATCAATAATTGGTGCAATACCGTGTGCTACTGTATTTTAACCACCGGGTATTCCAACAGTATTAACGGTAACAACTACGCCGTTATTTATAAATAACTTATACTTTTTATTTTCTTCATCCAATCGCTTTCCGTTATGGGACCCACACAAGGCTGCGCCGTCGTACGAATATTCTCCGACAGCAAGAATATTCCACGACCAAACGAATATTCCTCGACAAAATGAATATTTTATAACCACTTGCTTATTTTACAAAATTTGTACATTTCACCCATAACCAAAGTATTATATCAAATTAACCCCTTATTATTTACAATAATATTTAGAGAAAATTTGATTTTATTCATTAATAAGCTGGGGTCTTACAACCTCCACTCCTTATGAAATTTCGTCCTCGAAATTGACGTACGTACCTGATGTTTCAAAAAGGTGAGGATACCTCGCTTTCATTTATGATTCTAACTCCCAGGTCATTTCTTCAATAGCATGGTTTCTCCACAAAACCTTAACTTGTCGTATAACCTTCGTGCGTAGGACATGCTCTTTCCTATCCAAGATCTTAACAGGTACCTCCTCGTACGTTAAATCTTTAGCTATCTCGTCTGGTTCTAACTCAATAATGTGGTTCGGGTCTTTAACATATTTACGAAACATAGATATGTGAAAAATATTATGAACACGAGACATGCTTGGAGGTAATGCGAGTCTATATGCCACATTTTCTATTCGCTCAAGAATCTCAAATGGACCAACAAATCTTGGATTGAGCTTTCATCTCTTCCCAAATCTTGTAACTCCCTTCCATGGTGCAACACGTAATAATACATGATCCCCAATATTAAATTTCACGTCCTTCCGATGAAGATCCGCATAACTCTTTTGTCGATTCTGTGCCGTTTGTATACGTTGTCGAATCGTTTGGATCTTCTCTGTAGTAATGCGTACCAACTCTGGTCCCAACAATGTTGCTTCACCCACCTCGTCCCAGCATACTGGAGAACGACATTTTCTTCCATATAGCGCCTCGAATGGAGCCACACCTATGCTCGCCTAATAACTGTTGTTGTAGCAGAATTCCACCAATGGTAGGTACTTATCCCAACTCCCTTTGAGATCTAGGCCACAAAGTCTAAATAGATCTTCAAGAGTTTGAATAGTCCTCTCTGATTGTCCGTCCGTTTGAGGATGGTATGCCGAACTGAATCGTAAATCCGTGCCCATAGCTTTCTGCAAGCTAACCCAAAATCGTGAAGTGAATCTTGGGTCACGATCCGAAACTATGGATACTGGCATGCCATGCAATCTCACAATCTCGTTCACGTACATACTAGCGAGACGTTCAAGGGAATAAGTCTCACGTATCGGCAAGAAATGAGCGGACTTGGTTAATCTATCAACAATAACCCAAATCGCATCTATGCCTTGAGAAACCTTGGGAAGACCCGTAACAAAATCCATAGTAATGTGTTCCCACTTCTATTTCGGAATCTCAAGTGGTTGCAATGGACCCTTTGGTACTTGATGCTCCGCTTTTATACGTTGACAAGTTAAACATCTCGAGATAAACTCCGCGATCTCTCTTTTTATATTGCTCCACCAAAATGTATGTCGAAGATCGTGATACATTTTGGTACTCCCATGATGAATTACAAACAGTGTGTTGTGTGCCTCCATCATTATTCTATGCTTCAAGTCAAAATCGTTAGGAACACAAAGTCTGGAGTTGACTCGAAGTATTCCTTCTTCATCGATTCTTGCTTCTGGAATAGCACCTTCTTACACTTTCTTCTTCATACGCATCAGCTCCATGTCCGTAGCTTGAGCAGCTTTAACTTTATCGATTAAAGTCGGTTCTACTCATATATTTGATATCATCATGTGGGTACTTGGAGCCTTCATCTCTATCTCCATCCTTTGCAAGTCATACAAAATGGGCCTTTGTGTTAACAACATTGCACTCGTACCCGCATATGATCTTCTACTTAATGCGTCAGCTACTACGTTTGCTTTTCCAGAATGATATTGGATGGTATGATCGTAATCTTTCAACAGCTCGAGCCAACGTCGCTGCCGCATGTTGAGTTTCTTTTGGGTGAAGAAATATTTGAGGCTTTTATGATCTGTATAGATCTCCACTTTCTCCCCATACAAGTAGTGTCTCCAGATCTTCAACGCAAAAACGACTGCTGCCAATTCCAAATCATGAGTAGGATAATTCCTCTCATATTCTTTGAGTTGTCGTGAGGCATAGGCTATGACTTTCCCATGTTGCATGAGAACACATCCTAACCCTTTGCCTGAAGCATCGCTGTAGATAACAAATCCATCCGAACCAGATGGTATTGTCAGAACAGGTGCCGAAATGAGTCTCCTCTTGAGTTCTTGGAAACTCTTCTCACATTCCTCACTCCATACGAATTTTGTATCTTTCCGAGTCAGCTGAGTTAACGGAGTAGCGATTCGAGAAAATCCTTCCACAAATCTCCGATAATAACCAGCTAAGCCCAGAAAGCTACGTACTTCGGTTACTGACTTCGGGTGCTCCCAACTTTGTATGGCTTCAATCTTCGCCGGGTCAACAGATACTCCATGTTTTGACACCACGTGCCCAAGGAATGCTACTTCCTCAAGCCAAAACTCGCATTTCTTCAATTTGGCATATAGCTTATTTTCACGAAGCCTTTGCAGTACCAGCTTCAAATGGCGCTCATGATCTTCACGGCTTTTGGAATAGATGAGGATGTCATCAATAAAGACAACAACGAACTGATCCAAATATTCTTTGAATACACGGTTCATCATATCCATGAAGGCAGCAGGAGCATTAGTCAATCCAAAAGACATGACTAAGAATTCATAATGCCCGTACCGAGTTCTGAAGGCAGTCTTTGGAATATCCTCAGTTTTAATCTTCAGCTGATGATATCCAGAACGAAGGTCGATCTTTGAAAAGAATTGTGTTCCTTGTAACTGGTCGAACAGGTCATCAATGCGAGGTAGCGGAAACCTATTCTTGATGGTGACATGGTTCAATTCTCGATAGTCAATACAAAGTCGCATACTCCCGTCTTTCTTCTTTACGAATAAAACAGGAGCACCCCAAGGAGACGTACTAGGACGAATAAAGCCGATGTCCAACAGCTCCTGTAGTTGGACTTTTAACTCCTGAAGTTCAATAGGAGCCATTCGATATGGAGTTTTAGAAATGGACTTTGTACCGGGTTCAAGGTCAATAAAGAATTCAACTTCACATTCTGGGGGTAGACCAGGAAGTTCTTCAGGAAATACATCGGGAAATTCTCTAACAATAGAAATTTTATTCAAATCTGACTTGTCTTTGTTCAAATCCATAACATGGGCTAAGAAAGCTTGACATCCGTTTTTTAAAAAACGAATAGCTTTGTGGCTTGATATGACAGTGACTGATTTTAGTGGTTTAGTAGTTTGAATTCGTATGACAGGTTGGTTAGGAATATGAAAACTAACAACCTTACGAAAACAATCAATTTTAGCATGATGAGTGGTTAACCAATCAATTCCTAAAATCACATCAAAAGCAAGTATCTTTAAAGAGATAAGATCAACAGGTAATGTGATAGTGCCAACTTGGATCATGCAAGATTTATAAACTTTAGATGTAACGAAGGTTTCACCCAACGGAGTTTCAACAGATAAGTTAAAGTCCAATTTCTCCGGAGTCAAGTTTAAACGTTGAGCACAAGCCGGAGAGATAAAAGAATGGGTAGAACCGGTATCTAGTAAGGTATAAACTTCGCAAGAATTTATAATTAACTAACCCGTTATACCTTCGTTCGGGTTCCTCGCGTTTTGGGCAGTCACGACAAACGCTCTTCCAGAAATCGTCGACTTTATTTTGTTCGTATCCGCCTTTGGTGTCACCGTCCCAGCTGGACTTGGTTTTGCTATAGTACAATCTCGAGCGATATGTCCTTCCTTTCCACAATTATAACATACATTGAACTTTTATGGGCAGTTTGGACTTATATGTCCCTCCTCTCCGCATCTGTAACATCTAACTGACGGTCGTTCTCCTCCCCTAGAATTTGTTCCTGGTGCTGGTGCTGCTGTCGACATCTTCCTATCATTGTTAAATCTTCTCTTCTTGAAATTTCCACTTGACTCACCTCTCCTATTATCATGGCCACGATGACCACCCGAGTGGTTACCGCTTTTGTCTGTATTTTTCCCTCCTCGCTGGTTCTCATCACTCCGATGACTGCTGTCACCGGTATGACCCTGGTTGTCGTCCCTCGGTTGAACATACTCATTATCTCGCTCTAATAATTGAGCCTTGTTTACAACATCTGAATATAAAGAAAATTTATGAGAGATAAGATATTGCCGAATCTCGAGTTTTAAACCTCTCAGACACATCCTTGTCATTCGTTCCTCATTCTCGACCAAATGAGGTGCAAACCTGGATAACTCTGCAAACTTCGCCTCGTACTAGGACACCGTCATGTTATTTTGTTCCAGTCTAATAAACTCTACCTCCTTCATATGACGAATACTTTCAGGAAAGTACTTGTCATTAAACAGTTTCTGAAACGTTTCCCAAGACATGTTGAGTGCGTCAGGCTGGGTACGCTTCACAGACTCCCACCAGTAGTCTGCCTCACCACGGAACATAAAGGTGGCGAATGGAACTTTTTGTTCCTCCATGCATCCCAAGACATCGAATATCTTGGTAATTTGCTTGACCCACGTTTCCGCCATGATCGGATCCGGCTTTCCCTTAAATTCTGGTGGTCCCAATTCTTTGAACTGCTTAGCTGTGACAAACCGCGCGTTGTTATCATTTCCACCCGTATTCTGCACACGAGTCTCCCTCGTCTGATTTTGCATGAACTGTAAAAAGCTCCTAAACATTCCATCATTCATCGTTTGCTCGGTAACGTTGTTTACAGGAGGAATATTGCCTTCCTGTTGCATGTTCCCCTGGGTGGTAATCAAAGGTGTCTCCACTGTCTGATTTACTCCATTATTAACGTTCTTAGCTGCCATTCTTAAATACTGCCATAAAACAAGGGTTAATAGTCATGTCATATATTATCCCTATACTCTGACCGATCAAATAAACACCAAATAAACTTAGTCAGGTCATACTAGCGAAGGAATTCCCCGTCTCTCCCCTCCTAGTTCTTGTCTCACATCTCAGCCAGGGATCATATCCCTAAGCTCTGATACCAACTGTGACGCCCCCAAAATAGGTATACAACACCCATTCTGAGTCGCCAAATACATGGTACAGAAAGCAAACTACAACTTCAATAATAAAATTGTCGTGCAAAATACGACAACACATACTGTGAGTTTAAATACAAATATTGTCTTCTGGACAATATCCACACTCAAATAAATCCTCATTACAATTATTCAAACACTATTTTACAGAAATAGTGAGGACTGCTAAAACATCTTTCTAGAACCATCACTACATACCCCGACTAGATCCTGCTATGTTCTCACCTCCTGAGAAGAAAAATGGAACAAAAAAAAAGGGTGAGCTTAACTAGCTCAGTAAAGAATATTATGACTAAGATAATATACAACAAATTATCGTTAGTCTTCAACAGGGAAAAATCTGATAGAATATAATCGACAACAAGTTTTAGATCAACAACTGCAGCGAAAACAACAAACCATTAGAAGAGTCAAGTAGAGAAAGAATTCTACTATCTTCTAAGATTTAAAAGTCCATCATCAATATTTTATCCCTGTAACATCAATTAATAATCATCTTTATCCACATATTCATCTTTGCACTACAGGCCAAAGATATTCATTTGTATCACCTGTCAGTCACGTTCATCTCAACACCTGTTCATCTTTGCACTACAGGCCAAAGATTTTCATCAAGTAATCATACATTTTTGCACTACAGGCCAAATATATTCAGTAATATCATCATTTAGGACTGAGGATGATGAAAAATATCTTAAAGAGAACGAATTCAGTGTGACAGAAGGACAAACATTAAGGATTCGTATAACAGTTTATCCAAGATCAATAATACTTCATAATAATCAATTGTGAATCAGAATTCAAAAATAAAGATCAAAACATGGATACAATCAAAGATAGTAACCATAATAGACATCTTGGACAAAAAGAGAAAATTTTATTTTTCGGTGAATAGTGCCGTATTCGTGAATAGTGCCGTATACGTGAATAGTAACGTACACGTGAATAGTAACCCCGACACAAAAAGTTTCAAATTTGATAAAAACTCATGTTAATATTCCAGCATAATGATATTGAAGAAAATAATATCATTTAAGAAGAAAATAATATCCCTTACCTCAAAATATCAGTACTTCTGGTCGGAATACCGGTATAAGGCTGAAAGAAACTTGCTCTGATGAATAGAAACTCTTAAAGTATCTAAATACTCACAAAATACACTCAATAATCTAGAGAGAGAAAGAGAGAAAACTTGTTTCTGGTGTGATTTTCAATTCTAACTTAGCCATTTATTTATAGAAAAATGTTAGCGCGCCGAAGCAGACTTAACCTGCAACCTGATGGCTTTACCTGCTACTATTCCCACCCACCACATTTGAATAAAAATTTCAGCACATTTCTTCACCAACCAAGAGTGGGGCCCACCAATTCTAGAATTTTCCATCAAAATGATAAACTCCGAAAATTCAACAATTTCTGAACCAGTCATCTCGTAAAATTCATAATAAATCATACGTTCATTTTTAACGGTTCAAAATTTGTGGACATATACTCAACTTATATATGTATAACATATCCAAAAATTACCACGATCCAACGGTCGGATTAAAAATTATAACCCCCGCAAAATATCTCAAAAACCCTAATTTTTAATACCTCCATTCCGACAAAAATACTGATAAAAACCTCAACATTAACTCCTTCATTTTTAACCTCAAAAATATATCCTTCATTTATATCCACATAAAATAAATATTTCCTTATCATATGAATCAATAATTAATTATTCACAAATAATATTACAGAATCACATTTATGACAACCAGACCTATCCCAGGAAAGTGGGGGCTTTCCAATAAGAATTTCTCCTTACTGGCGCGCAATTAGATGACCAAACCTCTCCTTAGACAGAACTTTCTAGATATTGCCAATAATATTATCTAATAATATTATTCAAATAATATGAATTATTGATCTGATAATGAGAAATACTGTGCAGTGAAACAACAATAATATAAAATATCAATGCAGCAATTATTGAATCAATAAAATAAAATATTGAACAATAACTACTGTAACAATTATTGAGTAGTGCCTTCCTTCGTAAGAATCAATAATTGGTGCAATACCGTGTGCTACTGTATTTTAACCACCGGGTATTCCAACAGTATTAACGGTAACAACTACGCCGTTATTTATAAATAACTTATACTTGTCGTTTTCTTCATCCAATCGCTTTCCGTTATTGGACCCACACAAGGCTGCGCCGTCGTACGAATATTCTCCGACAACAAGAATATTCCACGACCAAACGAATATTCCCCGACAAAATGAATATTTTATAACCACTTGCTTATTTTGCAAAATTTGCACATTTCACCCATAACCAAAGTATTATATCAAATTAACCCCTTATTATTTACAATAATATTTAGAGAAAATTTGATTTTATTCATTAATAAGCTAGGGTCTTACACATACATTCATTACATACACTTAGTAAAAGTCCAATCACAAACATATAGTATATAAAGTGAACATAAAATCAACAAAAAATGGTCAACAAATAGACAAAAGGTTACCTCAATTTGAGACAAATAAAAACTCCTCGTACGAACTACTCAACTCTAATATCCAATTTTTACTACGAACTCAGTGGATCAAGTCTAAAACCTCAAGAGCACCTTAAATCACCATGTAGTTCACTCAAATTTGAAGAAGATTTGATGGAATACCCAAAATAATCATAAAATTGCCTAATTTCACTCTCTCCAAACCATAGATCCCACGACACGCCTCATTTTTGTCTTATTTAATTTATATACAAAGGACAAATATGTTTTTAGCCATTTAAAGCCACGACGTTAACATGTAAAATAATTTTTCAGTTCACCTCAAAATCTCAAGTATTTAAGTGTAGGTTTTTAAACAACAGATGATTAAGTAATAAAATGCTAAAACCTCATGCTACCCCTTTTCCTCATATAATAATATTATTTTTTTAGATATTATATTCATAAAACTAATACAAACAACTTAGTATTTAAAATTTAGTAAGTTTAAGTTAAGCTCCCACAAATGAAAAGGAAAAGCCATATGATATCTCAGTCAATAATCTTACACGAATATGCTCAGTTGCAACTTCTTCATACATAATATAAATATAATTGCATAATTAATTATTTTGACAATGTCTTCATATTCATGTTTTTGTTTGCTTTAATTATTGAAATTTAGATAACAAGGTATAATCTGTTTATTCACTAGATAATAATAATTTCGATGAAAACATCGTCTTAAATACGTCATTGTCACTATAAAATAAAAAGCATATCCTGTTGTTCGTAATTTTATTAACTTTGTTATTTTACGGTTATTATGATGCTAAATATTTAAAAAACGAGGTTGTATTTTAAATAAAAGATAACGAATACATTGACAAGTGACAACTAAAATAAAATGCGAAATGTGTTGTATATTTTTAAATTAGTAATATGCATTAAGAAGTAACTATTTATATAGGGAGTCGTATATATACATTAGGGCTTTGCAAGGATTATAATTCATGAAATTATAATTTTAAGATTATTAATTCTAAGATTAAATAGTCTTAATCACATGTTTGTTTTTTTATGAGATTATTTATGAGATAATCCACCTTTTAATTTTATCAATTAAATGATTCAGCTATTAATTTTTTTCACTTTCATTCGATTAGATCTATCAGGTCAAAAATTACTGACGTGACATGGAGACGTGGTCAATTACTACACAGGTGTAATAAAAAAATATTATTAAACAATTTTTTGATATATTTTTGAGTAAGGGGTAAACATGTAAATGCATAAATATTACATCTAACACTAATATCAATACCACTTAACTACTCATTTATTCAAATTGAATCATAAAATCAGAAAATCAAAAAATCCTTTAATTAAATCAAATTACCAAATCCAAAAATCTTTTTAACAAACCAAATTACCAACTCATTTATTCAAATTGAATCATAAAATCAGAAAATCAAAAAATCCTTTAATTAAATCAAATTACCAAATCCAAAAATCTTTTTAACAAACCAAATTACCAAATCCAAAAATTTAATTCATCACACCAAACCCAAAAATCTCATTCATCTACACAAAACTCAGATCTTCTCCAAACAAACCGAAGAACATCAACCCCAACGAACTAGAAGCAGATGTACCACCATCCGTGTCCCTCCGTCTGGAATCAATGGCTGGCAAAACAAAAAAGGACGTGAAAGAATCTCACAAGATGGCCGATATGGACTGGGGCAGCGGTCATGGATGCGACTTCGATTACGCAAGCTTGGAGGGGAGACAATGGGTGACAATTTTTGAAGAAGCTTCCATGTCTGATAGGCATTTCAAGAAGATCAAAAGTCCTGAACAAGAAAACCCATTTCAATCCTATGCTTCTAATTTAGCTCACCACACACCTTCCCATTCTCTCTCCTCCCCCGTCTCTTATAATACAGCTCATGTACCTTTTCCAACTCCATCTACCTCATCTTTCAGCCTATTTCCATTTGCTTTTGATGGATCTCAATAATCCATGGAAAGTTTTCAAAGATTCGGAGTAAATCCTTTGCCCCTACATCCACCATACCAGCAAAATCAGCAATAAACGATTTCTTTTACACCCCATCACCGACATAACCGACAAGGGCTCAAAATGAAGCAGATACTTCTTCCTTTCTCACCTACAAATTTCAATCAAATCCAAATTAACAAAACCCTAAAAACACAAAACAATCAGATCAATATAAATTGATTCACTAAATAAAGAGCATAAAATCCTCCGTCACCACCATATCATCCTCCTTCCTTTCTCACCGATCTGTTTAGGGCTGGGTCAATTTAGATTCACCGATCTGTTTAATTTATTGGAACCAAATACGAATGTAATGAAATAAAAGGATTTGTATGAATTTGGGCTGGTGCAAAGACTAAAGCTTTTAGCTTTTTAGGGGGATTGGTGGAACTTTTTGAAAAGAAAATGAGAAAGAAAGTTAATTAGATCGGAGGAGCCATGAAAATTAGATCTATCTTGCCGGTTCTTTCTCTGATTGTTAATGTTAGAGTATGGCCGGAGTATTTGTTAATGATTTTTATTTATTTATATTTTTGCCCTCCAATATAATAAAATTTTTGAAATTTTATTTGAAAACTTAATTTTTTTAGTGCACATCAGTATAAATTTGTCTAGTCAACGAGTCAGGTCAATAATTTTTGATGTGTTAAGCTCAATTGAATGAAATTGAAAAAAATTAATTGTTCAATCATCTAATTGACAAAATTAAAAGTTGGATCACCGAAGTAGAATATGACTTTTAGTTTAGGATAGAAATTTATATTTAAGCTTAATTTAAAATATATTTTTCCGTACACGCGATCGTTAAATATATATATATATATATATATTTAAAATGTATTGTATAAATTGTAAAATAGTTAATTTATATTTTTTTAAAATGTATTATTTTTTTTGTGAGCCAAATTAGAATTTTTATTAATCAAAACGTACAAATTAATATGAAATTAATATTTTTATATATATTTTTGATATTTTCACATGTTTCTCTCTCACATGAATATATATACAGTAATCTCATCTTTATGTAAAAAAAATTATGTCAAAATATCAAAAATTCACATGAAAAATAGCAGTGCTCTCCGGTTAAGAGCTCTTTTAGACAGACATACAAATTGAACATAAATATATTTAAATTTTATTTATTTATATTTTTATTTACTTTTAAAAATAATAATATAAATAAATAAAATTTAAATATAGTACAACTTTTATGTTCGCATAGAATTTCTGGACATGTCCAACTTTCGGGTACAGCTAGAGTTTCTGCCCAATTAATACCAGCAACAAATTATTTGTTGGTTGATAGATAAAACGATACAAAGTTGAAAATATTTACCCCTCTGGTCCGCGGAATAAAAACGCTACATAGTCTAGAGAACAAAGTGCGTGCGTGACCGACCCTGTGCGTGTGTGAGAGAGAAATTGGGGTTTAGAGCAAGTCTGGTTCTGCTTATCGAAGACAGTTGTCTGCTCTTTACCTAACTAATCACCACCTATATTATCAATTCATTTTTGTAATTTACTCCACATACAAATACATATATACATATATACACATATACAGCTCGTTTTCGATGCTCTCGAGATTGAGTTAGGGTTAATGGCGACCACCGTGCAATCACACCGTTTCTGTGGTCCGGCCGCCGCCACCGGTGGTGGAAACCTAGATGCTCTCAACAGAGTCCTGGCTGACCTTTGCACCAGAGGCAATCCTAAGGTCAGTTGCATTTCTCTAATACTAGTTCATGAAAATGAAAATGAGTTGTTGAGTGTAATTTCAGATTTGATCTTGCAATTCCTCTTTTTGAATGTGGAAACTTGATGAAATGAGCTTAGGTTCTTTCCTTTTGAGTTCAAAATTTATTTTTACTTGTACTTTTTGTTATTTGTTACATTTTCATGGTACCTGGCTGCAATGCTATGTTAAAAATTCAGAAAGAAAGCATGTATTCAGTGTTGATGTTAGAATGATATTTTTCAACTAGTTTTTTTATTTTTATTTTTTATACTATATATTTATTTATAAATTCAAATTGCTGCTGGTGTTGGTTGTGGTTTAAATGGTGTTAGTCTAGATGTAAGATAAATATTCCCCCCCTCAATTTGGCAGAAGTGTGAATTTTTAAGGAACATTATGTGCTATTTATTGCATTTTGGATTTAAGTACACCACATACATAAATATATGTATGTATATATATTCCGCAAGTTTATTTAAACCTCAACGGAGCCGTGTATTGAAAAATTGTATCTGTGCATGTGCTCCGTATTCATTGTGGTGTGTAATTTTATTTCCTTTTCCTTTCCATGGACAGAATTGTTTTTGTCGGGTGCTTTCATGCTTTATTGGATGCTTCCAGGCGATTGATACTTATTTCAAGTGTTGCTCGCAAGTAATGACCGTTCCATTCCATAGATCTTGTCGTGTATTAGTATGGGTTTGGGTAGTTTTTTGTTTGTTGTAAAAAAAATTTGGTAGTGATTTTCCATTGACCAAAAATGTAAAAGGGATAAATTTATGCTCATTGTTGTTCGGAAATATTATAATTATAAATTTATGTTTAGATATTGAATTAGACTTTTTCAATTACTGTTGAGTTGCATGACTGGATTTATGTGTTATATGTCCCTGTTGGTTTGTTTAATACATTGAGTTGAATTATAACTGATAGAAATAACCAGACGTTGCTCCTATAACTCACCATTTTAGGAGCTGTTATTGGTTAGAGAAACGATACAAGTAGGAACTCCTGGGGGGTGGGGGGGGTGGAGGGGTGGGGGATGGGGGGATCAAGATATAAGCATTTTGAAATTCTTAGCCTGTGGGTTGAGGGTGGAGTGGAGAGAATTCTTAGGGAATAGCATTAAAGTCTAAGCATAATTTTTAACCTGGAGGGCAGTAGTTCCTAGTCACATTTCTTGTAATTTCTGGTGAAAATTTATCTCTTCTTTTGGTCACCAGTTATACTGCAGTAACTGCACCATCATAGATAATATAAAATACTAAATTAGTGATCAAAGAATGATATGAAATACTAAAATTAGCATCATTAGAAGCATTTATTTTCATTATTTTTATTTGCTTATTGGGCATTATATATATATATATATATATATATATATTTATACACCACATAAAAAGAAGCAAAAGAAATCTCAAATAGTCAGGGATCTAATTGAATCTGTACTTAAGTACCCATCATTTGTTTACTTAGATATATGATAGTGCTGTGACTATATTGTTTGATGCACAGGATGGTGCTACATTGGCTTTAAGGAAACATGTGGAGGAAGAAGCTCGTGATCTTAGTGGAGAGGCTTTCTTCCGTTTTATGGATCAGTTATATGAGCGAATAACTAATCTCTTAGAAAGCAGTGATGTAGCTGAAAATTTGGGAGCTTTAAGGGCTATTGATGAGTTGATAGACTTGAAACTTGGCGAGAATGCCTCAAAGATTTCAAAGTTTTCAAATTACATGAGAACTGTATTCGAGTCAAAGCGTGATCCTGAAATATTAATCCTTGCTAGCAGAGTTCTTGGTCATCTAGCTAGAGCTGGCGGTGCAATGACTGCAGATGAAGTGGAGCGTCAGGTGAGTTATTTTTTATTTTTCTTTCATTTTTTATTTTTGTAAATAATTTTATTCACTTAATTGACAGTTATCTTGGGTATAAGATCTGATGAATTTTGTTTTCCCAGGTAAAAAATGCACTGGAATGGCTTCGTGGTGAAAGAGTTGAGTATCGTCGATTTGCTGCTGTCTTAATCTTGAAAGTAAGTGCAGTGTAGATTGTTAATTGAGCTTCAATCTTGCATTCTTTACCATTTGTGTCTTTTTCTATTTTATGAGTCTTCTGTTCTAGTGCCTAATGGGGCACTGGTACTTGCTGTAATGCATTGTGAGTTTTTGTCTACTCTGTCATTCTAGACTTTATTTGATCCCTATTGTTTCAACATACAACTTAGTGGGTATCTTTGGTAAGACATTCAAGTATTATGGACAAATAACCAATGTGAGATTCAGACTGTGCTGTTATCTTAATCAATTTATTTTGTTTAGGAAGTGTTTATTGATTAAAATTTTGATATGTTTTTTACATAAAAAGTGTGTTTCCTCTTCTACTTTAGGAAATGGCTGAGAATGCATCAACTGTTTTTAATGTTCATGTACCTGAATTTGTGGATGCTATATGGGTTGCACTGAGAGATCCAACATTGGCTGTTCGAGAGCGGGCTGTGGAGGCCTTGCGTGCTTGCTTACGTGTTATTGAAAAACGCGAGACACGGTGGCGTGTGCAGTGGTAGGAGCTTATACCTTAATATTGGAATTTGAGATTATCCAAATGAAATGAAGAAAGTATTTTTCCTATAAAGTAGATATGAAATGTACCCCCTTCGTCTGGAAATGAGTCCCTTTTTTTTTGGTTTAGTTTCACCTAGATATTTAGGTTTGCATAAATGATTTTTTCTTAACATGAAACTTTTAAAACTAAAATTAATTATTGGGAGAAATAATTAATTTTTTTCCTTTTCAAAATGTGTCATATGCAAACTTTAATATTTGTGAAAAATAAAGTCAACAAAAAAGTAGGACACTCTTTTTTGGAGGTTGTATAAAGTAAATGCCTTTCGCTTTAAAAACACTTTTTTTTCCCGCAAGTGTCGTATATTTTCTTCTTGCCAGTGTTGAAAGCGATTCTACTTTCTAACTGTTGTCATTAATGATTATTTTACATGTTGTGGATGAGAAAGTTCCGCTCTTGTACAGAGTGCACTTCTCCGTGGATATATTAACACACATACTCACATATGGTTACCATTTTAGGTGTACTTGCTTTCTTGGGTTGTTGAGAATTCAGGTTCTCTAAGAGTACGGAGACCAATTTCAATCCGTGAAACAACAACTTCACTTCATTCTATATTTGATAGTTCAAGAAAACTTCGTTGTGTGTTTGTTAGTCTTTAGCTTTATCATCTGAAGTTAGTTGTCCTCATAAATGTCTTCTGACAGGTATTACCGTATGTTTGAGGCTACACAAGATGGATTGGGCAGAAATGCTCCTGTTCATAGCATACATGGTTCCTTACTTGCAGTAGGGGAGCTACTGAGGTTGGTTAAGATGATTTTGATCTTTAATAAACGTATTTTGATGGCCTTGATGAATTTTGATTTTGCTTGTGAATATATTACTAATTAAATTGTATTTAATATCTTCCAAAGGAAGCGTCGCTTGGTTTTTCAATTTTTTGGTAATTTTCCCTAGAGGGATTCAAGCCTACAACTCCCTAAAAGAACCATTTTTATAGTCCCGAATACTCGTGAAATGATACTGACCCCATAACAAGTTAGAGTTCATATTAATTGCTGAAAATATTCTGGTGTTCCTCTCCCTCTACGATCCTAATAAGATATAGAGAAAGCTGCACACAGCCAAAGGATCTTTTTATTGTTGCACCCACCAAACACAAACTGTAATATGGAGGAGCTCCATATTACATCGTCTTAATACAATGAACAAGCACCATTTTCCAGAGCCTTGATACAATGAAAAAAGAGGAGGGAGCCTCATTATCTTGCAAGCATCAATAAAACGTTCGGATACAGGTGTAGGGCCAATTCATTTGACGAATAATAATCTCTCATCCATAGACAAAGATTTGTAGGGGCTACACGTTTAAATCATAACATTGGTGTTAAGCCCTCCAAGGATTGATGGTACCTTGGCCTTCTAAATATTGGACGCAGAGCTGCTAACCACCAAGAAAGAGAAGAACGTCCTACACTCCTACTAGAAAAGTTATCTGAAGGATCAAGATACAATGAACTCGTATTAGGTAAAGACTTAGTGTAAGAATTGTAAAAAAGCAGTGATGGTAACTCCTTGGTCTCTTATCATTCAAAATTTGTAAGAAGTGGATGTTCCAGAAGTGCAAAAGAAGCTAGAAATCAAGTCCTTATTCCAGAAGGAGAGATAGAAAAGACGTGGGTAAGCTACCGTCGCAGAAACATCACCATGTAAAGAATGCGTACACAAACATATAATACTTTTCAACCAGGTATACAAATAATGAAGATTTGTACACCCAGTTGAGCTAAATAATACTTTTTGGTATCCAGTGTTATGGGAAACATATATAATTCTACATTCACCTTTCCCTCTCTTTTGAGTGATAGTTAGTGGTTGATGATAATAATGTTATGCTTCTTGGACAGGAATACAGGTGAATTCATGATGTCAAGGTACAGAGAAGTTGCTGAAATTGTTCTGAGATATCTAGAGCACCGGGACCGCCTTGTCCGTCTCAGCATAACTTCTCTGCTCCCTCGTATTGCACATTTCCTGCGTGATCGTTTTGTGACAAACTATCTAACGGTCTGTTTGATTTCCTTGCCCTTTACAACCTAATAATTTGTTGAACTTCTAGCTTGTAAGAGGAGAGCTGAATGAAAAACCAAACTTAATCTTCGCTGTTATAGTCCCTTTTGTGTTTATAAGAGTGTTTTTATTTCATACAGATATGCATGAATCACATTCTTGCTGTGCTTAAAATACCCGCCGAACGTGCCAGTGGATTCATTGCTCTAGGGGAGATGGCTGGTGCTTTGGATGGTGAACTTTACAATTATTTGCCGACAATAACATCTCACATTCGTGATGCAGTATGTTTTCCACAATATTATCATTACTACTCAGACATTTTCTTATGCAGTATGTTTTCCATGTTAGTATTAGTTTTTAAGATATTTCTGATAATTAGTTTATAATTTGTAGATTGCTCCTCGTAGAGGTAGACCCTCGCTTGAAGCTTTGGCGTGTATTGGAAGCATTGCAAAAGCCATGGGACCTGCTATGGAACCCCATGTGCACAATCTTTTGGATTCTATGTTTGCAGCTGGTCTTTCCTTTACACTAGTAGAAGCTCTTGAGCAGATAACTGTCAGGTATATTATTAAAATTGGAAACAAATTTGTCAGTTGTTCTGGTACGAACTCAATTAAGGGATCATGACCTAAGAATGTGGCCGTATGTTTCAGCATTCCGTCATTGCTGCCTACTATTCAAGATCGCTTGCTGGAATGCATTTCAGCAGTTCTTTTACGATCCCATCACACCCAGGCAAGACCATCCATCACGTCAAGTCGAGCTAATGTGGCAAGTACCATTCAGCAAATATCAGAACTTAGTGGTTCTACTTTAGTGCAACTTGCTTTGCAAACTCTTGCACGTTTTAATTTCAAGGTATGCTTACTTAATAGTTGGATATGTTAACTGCTTTCCTCTCATTCACATCTAACTTGCTAATCTTTAGGGTCATGATCTTCTTGAGTTTGCAAGAGAATCTGTTGTAGTATATTTGGAAGATGAGGATGGGGTGACAAGGAAAGATGCTGCAATTTGTTGCTGCAAATTAGTTGCAAATTCGTTCTCTGGTATGTTATCTGCACAGTACACCTCTAGCAGGTCCAGTCGAGCTGGGGGAAAGAGAAGACGTCTTGTTGAAGAGGTGTTGTTCAAAGCAATTCTAATAAAAATTGTTTTATTGGATTATTAATCTTTTTGTTCATTTATAATTTATTTTATATACTACTGAGCTCTCCCTCTCTCTCCCCCCCTATATACTCCCCCCGTCCGCCAAAGGATGGCATATGTGCCAAAAAGTTTTGCCCTAAAAAGGATGACTCTTGAAAGGATGGCTTAAGTGCCTAATTTTATATTATAAATACATTATTACCCTCAAAGTTCATAACACGGGGCCCATTGTTTTATATTTAAGCATCACTCATTAGTCCTTAAGTGGGTCCCATTACTCTCTCTTCGAACTAGTTTTTTTAATTTTTGCGAAAATTGTACTTGTGCCATCCTTTTTGTGGACAAAGATAAGTATTAAATTTCTATTTTCTTATGATTATCTAATATATTTATATATTATATACATTTATTTATATCAATAGAAATATACAAAATTAAGTCCCAATGTATCTTATCATATTTTTACCGAAAATGTTGTATCACATTTTGTGCGTTTCCGTGCCACGTATCTGTATTAATGCCTCATAGTTAAGAAGTCCTTGATGCTTTTAATTGTTGTAGATAAAGTGCATGGTAATTAATTTTAAAGTGGTGATGACTCTCTACACATCATTTTTTGTACGTCTTTGTTTTTACTTTTTCTTTTTCTTTTTTGGGTTCAAACTTAGGCCGACCTTTAATTTTCTTTTCCAAGCTGGATATAAATTGCCAGTCTGGTATACCTTGTTGCCATGAACATTTTCTTAATATCCACACATTATATTCATTTTGCAATCTTCTAGTCTTCTTGGATTTGGATTGTCATTCTCTTCGCTGTTTCAAAATTGCATGGCAAGACTAAACTTCAGCTGCATTGCCTTTACTAATGTGACTTATCATTTGTCAATTCATTGAGCTCATTTTTTTCTTTTTTAAGTAATCATGTGCATGTTCTTTATGGCGTTGGTGTTACTTGTTTTTAAACCACTGATATGACATATTCTGATGTTGAACTGGGATAGATTCAACTTTTACTCTTCCAGCGCAAGTTATGCGCTTTCATTTTGAAAGTTATCTATTTGCTATTTGACCAGTGATATGGGAGCTTTTCTAGATATATTTTTTCCTTGTTATATTTCATGATAAGGAGGATTTACCGTCTTCCTTGACTTTTGTACTTCTTCTCTTTTCTAGTTAATTTTTGATCCAAAACTAACATTTTCTGGTGTTACTTATGCTTATAATAGTATGTGAGGATAACATCAAATGCTTTTGATATTTGGGAAAGATATTGTATATTTGTTTTAAAACGAATGTAACACTTGCAAGTTGCATCCTGTATATTGTTATTTGATTCATTTTTTTTGCAGATTGTGCAAAAGCTTCTTATTGCAGCTGTGGCTGATGCTGATGTTATTGTTCGACACTCGATTTTCTCTTCTCTGCATGGGAATGGAGGCTTTGATGATTTTCTTGCACAAGCAGATAGTTTGACTGCTATATTTGCAGCATTGAATGATGAGGTATGTTTTCTTAGTCAGAATGTTAACATTTAAAAAAGTTGTTAGACAATGACCGCGAATGATTTAGAGCTCCAAGGCCCAGATGACGGTTTAATGGGTGACAATTTTTAGAGCTCCAAGACCCCCCTTTTTTGTGTAGTTCTCATATTCCACAAGTGATCTTCGTTGTTCTCAGGCTTTGAAACTCACATTTTGAAAGCAGATCTTGCTTTCTCATTTTTACGACTCCTAACGTGTGATGAAATGAGTTGAAATGCACACTTAGCTCAACATTATTTAAGTTTGGATTTGTTTATTTGAACCAATCTATCATCCGCTTTGCAGCCGCTGCAATTGGTATTGCCATGGTTGCTACTTGCCAGTTTGTCACTGCTGCAGCTGCATAATTATTTTTGTCATTGCAAGGCTTTCACTTGGGGCAACACTTAAGTTGTTGCGTCTTCTATCCTTCACGGGATAAATTATCTGAGATTTCCTTTACGTGCTCAAATTGCTATGGCATGAATAGACAATGCCTACATATTATTTAGATGTTGGTAAATTATGACATGTTCCGGTTATCACCGTGCTGACTATCTAAAGTGCTAAAGTGCCATTTGCGTTGTAATTGCAGGATTTTATAGTTCGAGAATATGCGATATCTGTAGCTGGGAGGTTATCTGAAAAGAATCCAGCTTATGTTCTTCCAGCACTTCGTCGGCATCTTATTCAACTGTTAACATATTTAGAGCAAAGGTAGCGTATTCTACCCAGTGAATCGATTGTCTAACTTTAAGTTTCTAATATCTAATACTCTCTTTGTTCAAAAATTAGATATACATTCTTCTTTTTAGTCCGTTCCAAAATTAGAGATACATTTCTATTTTAGAACTATAAAGTGACATGATGTTCCTAATTTACCATTACTTTTAAACTATCGTTTTCAATTTCAAACCACCACAACTAAATTCCTAGCTAGTACTAAGGCTATATTTGAGAACATAAAATTATCCTTAAAAGTCGTCGTTTTACAAATGTATACCTAATTTTTGAACGGATGGAGTACTATGCGAATTTGACCTTTTCATATACCTGTTTATAGCCTTAAAATATTGATATATCTTTACATGTTAACAGTGCAGATAGCAAATGTAGAGAAGAAAGTGCAAAATTATTGGGTTGCTTAATTCGCAATTGTGAGCGACTAATACTTCCCTACATCGCTCCGATACATAAGGTTCGTAAATTATGTCCAGAACCTTTTATGCGGGTTAGTACTTTGTTCTCTTAGCCACATACTTGTCTCATATTTCAGGCACTTGTGGCGAAACTCTGTGAAGGCACAGGGGTGAATGCTAATAATGGCATTATTAGTGGAGTTCTTGTGACTGTTGGGGATCTTGCAAGAGTGGTGAGTATGTATGTGGTTTTTGATTCACACAATAATATTCTGTGGTGTTTTCATTTGCTTGATGTGTTCTTAATTATGTGTCAGATGAATCACTCGGTAGTTCAGAAGTTGCCTAGTGCTTTAATAAATGCTGAAATTGTCAGATAGTGTATATATGGGAGTTAGTTAATATAAGTAGTTATGAAGGACTAGGTTAAGAGATAGGCGGTGTAGTTTAAGCTTTCTTTTTACAGCTAGTTGTACTTATAAATAGCTACTTGAGTCTGTTATTCTATTCCATTTTCTTACGCATTGAATGATAATAGAAACTGAGAAGCATGTTTGCTCTCAACCCCTCTTTCTCTCACTTCTCTCTTCTCTGTATCTACATTTCTCTCTGTTTCTCAACCTAAATTCTATTATCTTCTTCCCAAAAACTCTGAAATCTCTCTCTCTTCTCTCTAATAACTCAGAAACCCTAGATCAGAGAGCCTCTAAGGCCTGACAGAAATACTCATCTCTCTAATTGCTTTAGGATTAAATAAACATTTATCATCGCATTTTTGAAATATACTACATCAACATGTTTGTTTACGTAATAAAATGTTCCGTTGGACCTAATGTAAGCGGTTCCTTTAATCCTATTAAGTCTCTGACTTCCCTGAGCGCTGAGCTGTAATGCATATATGATCCCCCATCCCCGGATAATACAGTAATGAGGGGATAGAAATTGAGATCCATGGTGTTGGTTAAACTTATAGGTTAAAAGGAGTTTTAGATGGTAATTTTCTTGTTATTTCTATTTCATGGAAGGCTAGTAATATTTGGGAGTATAAAGTTGGATTGATATATGGAGCTGAAGGGAAAGTGTTGTAGGATGGCAGTGAGGTCAACAATATTATATGGATTTGACTGTTGGGCGGCTAAGAAGCAACATGTTCATAAGATGTGAGTTGTAGAATGAGAATGTTAAGGGATGTGTGGCTTTGCTAGGGTGGATAAGATTCAAAATTATTGGAGAAACATGAGGTAACATGAGTTGAGATGGTTTTTGTGTATTCAACGATGGCATCAGTTGAGTTTATGGTTCTTGTATCAAGAAGAATATTTAAGAAGAGGGAGGGGTTGGTTGAAAATAACTTAGAGAAATAGTAAAAATAGACCATCTTGTGGTTCAAGTCATTTGGAGCGGAAATTAATTGAGGACATGGTTGTTGATAGGAGCGAGTGGAGGAGTGCAAGCTGCATATTTTAGGCCCCCATATTTTTAATCTTTATCTTCTTCATTTGAGCGCCACATAGGGCCCACATAGAAAATATTTGATATGGTGGATTCATGTACCCAATCCAGATGGTCTATTTAGCTCTTTGAATTCAGTTTAGCTCTCACTGCCTCCCTCCTTCTCTCTATACCCCTAACTGTCTCCTATGTTAATTCTTATTTTACTTTTTTATTCTTAGCTTTCTTTTAATTTTTCTTCTTCATACCATGTACGTAGTTTTTAAACACTTGATCCAAAAATTTATGCATTTTACACGTCTAGTAAAAGTCCGTTCATATGTACGCCATGAAATTACTAAAGGTAGCAGAAGTTGTATATAAATTTTTATGATAAAAGAAAGCAATCTTAGTTTCGAGATTTGATTCCCATGATTGTCTTCATAAAAGTGGGAAATGCTGGAACTAGGTGAATAGCACTCGAGTTCTTGATGGCTACTTGATTTGGGATCAGATCAACAGCTGGAAGCGAATTGATTGATTTTTATAGTTTGTCTTTTTGGAGTCTTTCATGGATTATTTACTCGTTACTGGGTTTTCCTCATTCATCTCTTGGATCATATGGGCTTTGAGTAGTAATGGCAGAGGTGGATCAGGGCTCAAATTTTCAATGCTGGTAAATGGAGTTCCAACAGGATTCTTTGGTAGTTCTAGATGCTTGAGGCAAGGGGATCCTCTCATGCCCTTTGTTTTTCTACTAGTGATGCAGTCTGAGCAGGATGCTAGTGAAGGCTGAAAGGCAGGTGCTATTCAGAGAGGCAATAAGGAGGCTGATTTTCCTTTACAAAGTATTTGTAAGCCCGGTGCCCCTTGGAAGGGTCATTGTTAATTGGTGTTGTATATGTTTTGATGTAGAACAATCGGTGGATGACCTTCTGTATTGTCAGTTGACTGGACAATTATGGGACCTTGTGTTTTTGTGATTTGGTTTGGTTTTACCTGGTTGATGCTAAGGTCTGTCAAGGAGCTGTTACTGATGTGGCACGGTACCAAGGTGAGGAAGGTTCTGCAGCGAACTGGGACAACATTCCTCTTTATTTATGATGTTGTACTTTTGATTGAGCGTATTGATTTGGTTTTGTTTCCTATGCCTCCATGTACACCGTGTGCACTACACAAGGGTTTGCCGCCTTGGTGTTTTGAATACATTATTTTTTTCTTATCTAATAGAAAAAACAATATCTTTAGCTTTGAGTTGGCAGAAATCAAAGCTGATATGTTAGGCACATGTTTACAGGTTTGCTGACAATGTAATACCCTTCGACTTTCATTAGTTGTGTAAATTCTGATGCATCCTTTTGCTGCCTACTTTTTGTTTTTCTTCATGACCTGCTATTTGGATTTCCTAAATATCCCTTGCATTTTTCTTTATTTTGCTATTTACTTTTTAGAAAACGGTTATGTATATTATATCTGATGTGCCTTGCTTCGGCAGAAAATAGGTTTTTAATTCGCTTTTGAGGATTTGGAAGCAAGAGCGATTATTTTATGGAAGTGAGCTTTCTTATCGTTTTATTAGGAATTTGGAATGTGTGTAATACTAGATTGTTTAGAGGGAGTTGCTTACCTTTTAAGTTGTTGAGTGATATGGTTATTTTTCTTGCTTCCCTTTGGGCTTTTGCTATGGGGGCCTTTAGATCATTCTTTATATGGATGGAAGGCTGCACTTTTTTAAGTTCTCTTTTGTGAAGTATTGCTGTTTATGTCCCTGCTTTAGGGTGGTTTCGCCATGAGACAATATATTCCAGAACTCATTCCGTTGATTGTTGAAGCGTTGCTGGATGGTGCTGCTGCCACAAAACGGGAAGTGGCTGTTGCAACTCTTGGTCAGGTGGTACAGAGCACAGGGTATGTCATTGATAGCTTCATGGTAGTTTTGTCTCTCTTATATGGGTTTTTGATCAAAAGAATATAAAATTGAAAAGGAAGTTAATTGTGAATTTGGTAAGATATGGAATAATGCTCTTTTGGCCTGTTGAGTAGGCTGGAGACACTTATAAAATTCAGATTATTTATGTTGGGGGCTCATTGTATTGTGTTGCATGGCAAGCAGAGGGATGTTGGGCATATTATATGTATGGTAAAAGATGACCTTGTACTTCTATCAGGAAACTATGTGACTAAACTAAACATGAGTTAGATGCGTCTTCAGTACCCAAATATGTGTTTCTTACAAGCTTCTGGGTAAATATGTAACAGTTATGTCATAACTCCATACAATGAGTATCCTCAGTTGCTTGGCTTACTCTTGAAATTGCTGAACGGTGAACTGGCATGGTCTACCAGGCGAGAAGTGTTGAAGGTAGCTGCAAACTAAACTGAGTGTTTCTTTTTCCTTTTTTTTCCCCGTCTGAATATGGTTTTAATCTAACATTATTTTTCAGGTTATTGGAATAATGGGTGCTCTAGATCCCCATGTGCATAAGCGAAATCAACAAAGCTTGCCAGGGTCTCATGGTGAAGTTACCCGTGCAGCCAGTGATACTGGACAAAACATTCGGTCTATGGAGGAATTGCCCATGGATCTTTGGCCATCTTTTGCGACATCCGAAGATTATTTTTCCACGGTAGGACCTTTTTTTGGTTGACAAGTCTATATGCCCAAGTGGGAGAATACTCGCAAAGAAAGCAAAACAAAATTTAAGCTGGGGTTGCAGCCGACGTGTTAGGAAAATTTGTGTCATGTCTTAATTTTTTAGGGGTAATTTTTTGTGTCGTGTCAAGGTATTACACAACATGTTAACACTAACACTACCTTTAATTTATCTCGTCAAAATCCTCAAAACTAATACTCACCTGTTTATTAGTCATGCTAAACATGTCATCAAGCTAAACCAGTGTTGTGCGAATTACATGATACTGCACATTTTACTTATTTATTAATTGATAACAATTTCTGGCACAACAATATATCTTTAACAAAATACAAGATGTAGTGCTTAAATAAATCATGTAGAAATTTAAATTTTTTTATTTAAGGTAAGTGGGTAATTTATAGTGTCATTACATTTAATAATGTAATCAATTTAATATCATTTTAGGTAAACACGTCTAATTATTTTATACATGTTGAGGTAGTTATAAAAAATACATATCCAACCCATTAAATATTAGTGTTATGACACAGAAACAATTTATACCTAACCCTAACTCTCTTACTAAGTATTGTGTTTGTGTCACAAATTGCTGCCCCTATATTATCTCCTTTTAGGATCCCAGTTAGTGTAGCTAACACACTAGAAAAGTTAATGAGAGATTTTCTTTGGTTGGGAGCTGGTGATGAGAGGAAGGGAAGGATCATTTGATTTGGTTGGGCGGAAAATAGTGTATTTCTAAGGAGGAGGGGGGTTTGGGACTGGGTAATTTGGTCCTCAAGAATGTTGTTTTGGTTGGTAAAATGGTTGTGGAAATTTCCTTTGGAATTCCCTTTGACATAAGGTTATTAGGAGCAAATTCGGCATGCATGTGCATGGGTGGGATGATAGACCCGAGATTTATGTTACTTATGCAAGTCCTTTGAAATTCATCTCCCAATGTTGTACTTTCTTTATTTGACATTTGGGATATGGAGTTGGGGATGGTCATCGAATTCCATTCTGGGAGGATTATTGGTTGGTGATAACCATTTTTCTCATATTTTTAATTGTGTTTATCGTATTTCTTCACTTCATGATGTTCCCTTTTCTAACTTAATAAAGCGTGATGGTAGCTCACTTTCTTGATATTTTAATTTCTTAAGGAATCTCTCAGATTTGGAATTTAATGAGATTGAATCTTTGCTAATATTGCTTGATTCGGTTCATTTTTGTACCTCTTATGATAAGCGTATGCGGACTTTAGATTTAATTGATTTCTTTTTTTGTAAGAGTTGCTCCTCTTTTTTAATTTGGTCTATTGTTCCTCATCCATTTCTTTTGGCTTTGTATATTTGGAAAGCCAAGTACCCTTCCAAAGTTAAGGGCTTTTGTGTGGTCTGTGGTTTTACAAAGATTAAGTACTAATGATCTTTATCAAGTTCGTAGGTCTTCCAAAGTTCTATCTCGGTATATTTGTTTTATGTACAAGCAGAGTAATGAGACACATGTTCATTTATTTCTGCATTGTCATATTGCTTGGGGTTGTAGAGCTCTCTTTCTGGAGTGCTGGGAGAGGATCCGGTGTGTCCAACTACGGTGGAAGATATGTTATTAATTTATTTTAGAGGATTTGGAAGAAAGAGGGATGCCAAAATTTTATGGAAGTGTGCCTTCTTTTCTATCTTGTGGGGAATTTGGAATGAGCGTAATGCTAAGTTGTTTAGAGAAAGTTACTTATCCTTAAAAGTTATTGAATGATAGGGTTATTTTTCTTTCTTCTTTTTGGGTTTATGCTATGGGGGCTTTTAGAGTTATCTTTTACGGATCTATGTAGAGAGATTGGAGGGCTATATTTTTTTAAGTGCTTTCTTGTTTTTGATCTTTTAGTTTACTAGGGTGGACTTCTTGCCTCCCATTTATTGTATCCCTTTTTCTCTATTAAAAAAATTTCTTCTTTTATCAAAAAAAAACAAAAAAAACTACCCCTACTGGGGCTACCCTACAAAGAATACATCCATGGGAAGTGGGAACAGGGGAACAAAATTTAACTAACTGTAAACTCTTTCAGAAACTTTAGAATGGTAGTACTCCTCATAGGTACACTTTTACCAGTTTCTCAAAAGCGGCCTAGGCGCCTAACTAGGTGTCTAAGGTCCTCAAACGTAGCAAGAAGGTGAAAAGCGCCAAAATTAAGCGGGCTAGGCTGCCGCTAGGTGGGGTAGGCGGCTGGTGGCATCTAGGCGATGTAGAGGAAGGGAAAGAAATAGGGAAGAAAGTGAAACTAATTACTCGAACATTGCCGCTGGATATTGCCTACCGTGCTTTAAATTCTAATCTGGTGTCTCTCTTTCACGCGTTGATCTATGTTGCATTATCGCGTGATCGTGAGTGAAATAGGAGGGTAGTCAAGGGATTAGATAATGATGAGTCGAATAGGACGGTAGTCAGGGGATTAGGTAATGACAAGTCAATTGGTTGGATCTGGAGAAGAAGATATAGTAGGGGAAGAGCTCTTAGACTACGTAGACAGAAGACCATTTTTAATAAATTAGTCCGTCCAAGTCCTTTTCAATTACTTGGTATTGTTTTGTTCGACTTGTTTGTGTTAGGAATATGATTGTGCAGCCCAATCATGCTACTTTTCTCATTCATTCTTTAATATTCTACTTTATTTGGAATTTTTCTAAGCTAGCCTTAAAATTTTTTGAGAACCAAATTTTATTCTAGCGACCTAGACCCTATTTGTTTGAAACTTTAAAATGAAAATTATAATAATCAAAACTTTAAGTTTAAGACCCTGCCTAGGTGGTCTGGGCGCTAGGCTCCCTTTCACTGCCTGTGTCCACCTAACTTTTTTTTAAGGTTGCCTTTACCCAAAAAAAGGGAAAAAGGGAAAAAGGAAAAAGGAAAAAAGAAAAAAAGTGAGAAGATTGAACATAAAGGACCTCACTTAACAATCTGAGAACTCAACCCCATCAAAGAATCTTCTCTTTCCCTCCTACATAATGACCACATAATAAAATAAGGTGCCATCCAACTGCCACTTCTTCCCCAAATCCTTTGTCACCAGTAGCGGATTCAAACAAGACATCAACGTGCACAACGAATTAGGAAGTGATCTAATGACTCAATATCCCTCACATAAATAGTTCTTGTTGACTAGAATTTTTCCCAGTATCCATAAACTGTTAATAGTAAACGTGGGTGTGTAGTGGCTATCCCTGGTAAAACTTGAACCTAAAATATAACAATGCCCCTTATTCATAAATTGTTAGTAGCAAGAATGAGCCCTGTAGCAGTTGACATTGTAAAACCTAAACCAAAATAACAATTTTCATTGTCTTATCTAACAAGCATTTATATTTCAGGTTGCAATTAATTCCCTGATGCGAATTCTTAGGGATCCTTCTTTATCTAGTTACCACCAAAAAGTGGTTGGATCTCTAATGTTTATATTCAAGGTTGGTGCTTTGAAGACTATTTTACTGTTTCCTTATTATATTTTCTTCTCGACACGGGACATAATTATTGCTAAACTTGAAATATTTTTCTTTTGATTGCATGCGAGAATAGTCCATGGGTGTTGGCTGCGTCCCGTACTTGCCTAAGGTTAGTCCATTACTTGAATCTATTTGATTCATTAATATCATCTTTGCTTGAGCCTTAGGTATGAACTTGAAAGTATTCAAATTCCTGTGAAATTTCTCTATCGTTTTTTAGTAAAAGGAAAAACTTAAAAGCTTTTTCCGTATATAGAGTATGGACATCGATTAAATTGTGTTTTCATAGTTAAGGGAAAAGTAAAAGGGGAAGGACAGGAGATTAACTTATTTATAGTTTTTAACCTAAGTTTAAAATTTTGATTATGCATTAAATTATTCCAAAAATGAAGATTGAATCTTCATTAACCATAATACATTTCTTGTGGATTTGAAATTATGAAAGTATTAAATTGTCTTGTACTATATTTGAAATTTGAAAACCCAAAATACATTTAAATTTACCTTTTCTTATGATTATATCTGTTTAATTGAATGTGTGACTAAGGGTTTTAGTTGTTGAATCATCTTTGATGAGGTTGGTTTGTATATTCTTTTTTTCAATCTGAAGGTTTTACCTGATCTCTTTCACACCGTTCGTACGTGTGAAGATGGCCTTAAGGAGTATATAACGTGGAAGCTTGGAACACTGGTGTCTATTGTGCGTCAGGTATATTTAAGGTTCATGGTATCATTTCATTACAATTCAATTCATCTTTTAGATCCTTCTATCTAATCATGGTGTGCATGTGCAGCACATTCGTAAATATCTACCAGAGTTGCTCTCTCTGATATCTGAATTATGGTCGTCCTTCAGTTTGCCAGCTGCTAACCGTCCTGTGCTTGGATCTCCGGTAAGTGTGGCTTCTAAGAAGGTGTTCGTCCACCTGCTTTTTCATATTAAAAAGTTGTTTATTGTGGTATTTTACTTTTGATGCGATCACTGTAAACCATTTCTTTGATTCTTATCTCAGATTCTGCATCTAGTGGAACAACTCTGCTTAGCACTGAATGATGAGTTTAGAACATACCTTCCTGTTATTCTTCCATGCTGTATTCAAGTCCTGAGTGATGCTGAACGGTGTAATGATTATACTTATGTTCATGACATTCTCCACACCCTTGAAGTATTTGGTGGTGAGCACTCTTTGTTTTTCATGTGTTGAGCGTGTTAAGCTGAATCTTGTTAATAATATATAACGTCTACAATCTTTAAGGAACCTCACATGAGTTTGCACTACAGGGACACTAGATGAACATATGCACCTACTTCTGCCTGCATTAATTCGTTTGTTTAAAGTGGACGCTTCAGTGGATGTAAGACGTGCTGCTATCAAAACTCTGACAAGATTGATCCCTCGTGTGCAGGTTTTCAGCTAATCTTTAATCACATTGTAAGTTTGGCGCCAGCTGTAATTTGTTTGAACATTGTATTTACTAATTTTCCCTTTTTTTTTAATCCCCAATCAGGTTACTGGTCATATATCAGCTCTGGTGCATCATTTGAAGCTTGTCTTGGATGGGTCCGTTTTCTCATTTTTGTGACCTAATATGGATAGATAAGGATAACCTGTCCTTAAGTACCTATATTGCAACCATATGCTTAATTGCTTATGTGTATAACATATGCACTCCTTCCCCTCGCCTACCCAACACAAACCCCACCAGTCAATGGCAAAACCAGAATATTTCCTTAAGGAGGTTATAAAACTAAAAATATATTGAACAATTTAGACTGTAACAATCTTTATAAATTGTCTAATTTAAATACCACAATATTTTCTCTTAGTCAAAGGTGGGGAAATGTTTATCTTCAGAGTTAACGACCAAATTTTCCAAAAACAATTTCAATTTAGCGTAGTGTTTTAGTACCATTTTCAAAGATAAGGTTGATCACATTAACTAAATTGTGGTTTCACCCTGCCACCAGTCTATATATATGTATTTTCACTAGCTGTGTGCACATGCAACCTTTTCCTAATTATTTTTCTTAATGCCACTTTTAGCGATCTAATATGATAATCGAAAAGAAGGGCTATTTTTTTTTGTACTTTTACCACATTTAATTTTGTTCCATATCAATGTCTGAGAAAAATTTCTCAAGTATGTAGGCATCGTAACCTTATAAATCGTCAATTTTAAAAACTTCATTTTGACATCAACTTTTATGGGAGGAATTAAAGCATTATATCCATGCACCACCTTTTATGCTGCTTGAACTGTCTAAGGCTGTCTATGTACAGGAAAAATGATGAACTTCGTAGGGATGCAGTAGATGCACTTTGTTGTCTAGCTCATGCCCTTGGAGAGGACTTCACCATTTTCATCCCATCAATTCACAAAATTTTACTGAAATATCGCTTGCGGGTAATCTTTTCTTTATAATAATTTTTGTTTTTGAACTAGTGCTTCTTGTGAAGTATTTAATGTGAAGGTAATTTTGCTTTTAGCACAAGGAATTTGAAGAAATTGAGGGGCGCTTAGAAAGACGTGAACCACTAATCCTGGGAAGCACAGCTGCTCAGAGATTGAGTCGACGGCTTCCTGTTGAGGTTATCAGTGACCCTCTAAGTGATGTGGAGAATGACCCTAAAGATGTTGGGCTTGATGTGCACAGACAGCTTAAAACCCACCAGGTACTTTTCGTATCTTGTTTACTGCTGCGGAATGCATGTGGGGAGATTAGTTGGAGAGGTATGAAGCGAAGTGTTATCAGATCTTGCCCATCTATGAGATGCTCTCTCGACACCCAAATAGTAGGAAATGGGGGTTGCATTCTGAACCTTTGTTGGCTTACCATAAATTTATTGGCTTGTATATCTTTTCCATTTAGATCAAGGTAATGAAGATTGTATGACTTATCCAAATTTTTGTAAAGGTTAATGAGGGGCGATTGCGAACTGCTGGGGAGGCTTCTCAACGCAGTACAAAAGAAGATTGGGCTGAATGGATGAGGCATTTTAGCATCGAACTTCTGAAGGAATCACCTTCTCCGGCTCTACGAACGTGTGCAAAGCTTGCCCAGTTACAGGTGTGGCTAATTTTGTCAAGTAATTTATTCACATGCGGATCAAGACTCTTATTGTGAGATTTTGCAGCCTTTTGTCGGGAGGGAGTTGTTTGCGGCGGGTTTTGTTAGTTGCTGGTCACAACTAAAGGATGTTAGTCAAAGACAACTTGTTCGGAGCTTAGAGATGGCATTCTCTTCCCCAAATATTCCACCTGAAATTCTAGCTACACTCCTGAACTTGGTATTCCTCTTTCATTTCTATTGTTGAAGTTATTATAGAGAATGGAGATTTCTGATGGCATAGACTGCGCTAATCTGCTATAAGATATTTATATAAAACTAAGAGATTCCATATTCAGAGTTTTGCTTAGGAACATTGCATGAGTTTATTACAACAAGGTACATCTATCATACCTTTTGTTGTAAAGCCAGTCAGTTGAACACACATTAGCAGTATTAATTTTGGAAAAGCATTGTAATTGTTTAAAACAAAAGAAGTCTTGGATATTTATTCGATGATTAATCCAAATTAAAAACATAAAGTAGGAAAAATTTAAAATACTCTTTGGCGTGCTTTGTTTGAGTGGAACCTAATGCTGGAGCTAATTTAGCATGAAATAAGCACAGAAAAGTATGATACGTTTCTTGAAAATTATCATTGCAAACATGAGAAAAATATTTCACATGGAGTTGCTTGTGACTTGCTGCTTCCTGTATGCAGCTACACATCCTTCAGTTCAATGATTAGTACTCTCTTAGTCCTAACAAACTGAGTACCAGTCCTAAAAAACTGAGTACCATTTTTTTTTAAATTTAGAAAAAAGTAAAAAAAGTACTCCCTCCCTCCCACAATATTAGCAACTCTTTTTTATAGTGTGCAGCATGACGTGTGAAAAATACATTTAAATATTGTATATTTAAAAAATTTATAATATAATTAAAAGTACAACATTTGGGTATATTAGAATACATAATTATCTAGTCCAAACGTTTCAACATATAAGTTATTGACTTTTTGAAAGTCAATTTAAATCATTTTTAAGCCAATATTTATACGATTCATTTAAAATAATAAATTTTATAAAGAGTAGTACATGTTAAATTGTTTACAATAGTCATCCTTGTATTGACTAAAATTACATATCTATATCGACATTGACTTTGAAAGTGTATTGAATTGACTTTCACAAAGTCAATAATTGTCTTATTTTTTTGAACTGCCATAGTACAAAAATATAATATCTAAATATGATTACGAAACGTCTTAGCATCCATGTTACAAACTTAGAGTTGCAAATAATGTGGGATGGAGGGAGCATATATCTAGGTGAATAAGAGAAGTGGGGAGACTCTGTATTAGATCGCGATATAAGAGGTGGCAACTAATTTTTCTTACAGCTATTAAGGGGAGGGGGAGTGGAGGCGTTTATACTAGGGGTGTGCAAACTGGTCGGTAAAATCGTTATTTTTCCGAAATCGGCTATCCCGTACCGGTAAATTCAGTAAAATTCTCTACCGGTTCGGTACCGGTAAATATTTTCGGTAAATACCGGCTCAACCAGAACGGGAACGGTAGCCAATTTTTCATGTTCGGTAAATACCGAACTGCACTGAATTACCGATATTATATTATACATATATTTACGACCTTCCATATACAAATATAGTGATAGAATTTATCTTATAGAGGGAGAAAGTTAAAATGAAATCTCAGATCTAGATGAAGAAAGACTGGCGTTAATTCCAATTTCCATGAGCAAATCTACGGATCTACCTTGAATTGCAAAACCAATCAACCACCCATCATATATTGAGATAATAAGGTCTCTCTCTAGATATGCACAACCTGATCTCTTTAAAAGGTATTTGGATTTTGATTTGTTTTTCTAGAATGATAGAAGTAAATTCGAGAATGAGTGTATATATATATATATAATAAAACAATCTAGCTTACCAGAAAGAGGAGATACCGATTCTGTGATGTCCGATTTACCCATATGTAAGCTAGATTGGTATTTGGATTTTGATTTGTTTTTTCATATATATATATATATATATATTTTAATGATGAAAAGGATGGCTACTTATGTGTAGTGGGTTTGTTATTTGTAGATAATTTTTTTGTTGGGTTTTGCCGTGGTCTACTGATAATATGTGTTGGGCTTTACTAGATTAGTGGGCTGGAATAAAAAATAAATGAAAGATTGACAGTTTGCCAAAAAAAAAAGTATAATAGTAACTAAACCGCCTATAACATATTGAGTAAATTCGGTATTCGGTACGGGTCGGTTCGGTACGGTATTTTACCGATGCACATCCCTAGTTTATACAATCTTTGTTTGCAGTTGTTGGGCCTGTGAGATACGCGTGTTTAATCATACCTGGTTGTGTCGCCTCAGCTGTGCTCAAATGAGTTGACTTCTGCCTGTTGCAACCTTAGGTGCTTTTGGATCCATTTTCTTTTTCTGTAAATGTACTTGCATCTTCACGCAATATCCAATATCGGCTGCAAGACTAGGTATATGGTTGCCTAGCTAATTAGTTGATATACAATAGGATATATCTTAAATAACAGTTTGCTACAAAAGCTTGAGTTAATAGAAAATAACCTCAAAAATATACATTGGGGTCTAAGAAGTATGGGGATTATCTGCAATGCCCAGGAGGCAAAAACAAACTGTCAACCAGAATTGGCACAAATATAACAAACTATTAATTGCACACATATATCTTACTAGATACCGTGATAGAAAACTAGTTGCTCCAAAAGCTATGTGATAAAATTTAGTCAAAAACTGATAGTGGTCTCATATTGTCTTATTTATATTATTGGAATATCTTTCCTTCGTGTGACAACTTAATGATACGATCTTTTCAGGCAGAGTTCATGGAACATGATGAGAGACCCCTTCCTATTGACATTCGATTGCTTGGTGCTCTTGCTGAGAAGGTGTGATTCTTTCAGGAGTACTTAAATTTACATCCTTAATTCCACTGTATCTTTTTGTTTTCCATCAATAATGTCTTTGATATCAACTCTTGATTTCAGTGCCGAGCATTTGCAAAGGCTTTGCATTACAAAGAAATGGAATTTGAAGGTGCACGCTCGAACAGAATGGATGCAAACCCTGTTGCTGTAGTCGAAGCACTGATTCATATAAATAATCAATTGCATCAGCATGAGGTGTCTAATTATCTTGAAATTTGAATTTTCTTGAGTTTAAAATTTAATTTAGTTTATAATGTTTTACTTTTGTCAATTTCATTTCCAATAAACCTTACACAACTCATTGGTGTATGTATTTTCATTCAGGCTGCAGTTGGGATATTAACTTATGCCCAACAACACTTGGATGTACAACTGAAAGAGTCATGGTATTGTTGATACTTTCTTCACAACCTCATCAATGTTTACTTAATGTGTCTGTGGATATCTCCTGCTATGAATTTTTTCTGTCTGTGGATATCTGTGTCTGGGGCACTTTGGATATCTCCTGCTATGAATTTTTTCCTTTAGGATGTTGCCAATTAAAGTGCTAACATTAATTTGGGAAATACTGCAAGGTATGAGAAATTGCAACGATGGGATGATGCCCTCAAGGCTTATACCATGAAAGCCTCTCAAGCATCCAATCCTCATCTTGTTCTGGACGCTACACTAGGTTCGTATTAGATTTTAGTGTACTGAATTAGGTTGTTGGTATTTTATGGAGAATTACTATTTGTACCTAATGAAAATTTTGCTTTCCGAGTTTGGAAAGAATGTGTATATTCTAAAATATTGTTGCATGCAATGTCATTTGGGTGAATATTGGCATGCTGTTTTAAATGTTAATTAGATTAATTAGTAAATTCTCGGACTTAATGGATCATTTTACTTTATTAAACTGGATTTAACTTGTTTTTTATAATTTTACGGTAGAATGAATTTTTAAACATGTGCCTGTTGTATGTGATCCCAAGTGTCTGTATAATGGTGCCAAGTTCTTGATTTACTAATTTGCAACAAAGGCAGATCACAACTATTTTGGCTAAAACCTATTAGAGTATTATCTTTTTGCTTCTTTACATTTCTGTAACATTTCAGTCTTATGATTTCCTCATTTTCTTTCATACTTGCTTCTTGATGTTGGACTTTCTTCTCTATATGACTACTAGTTGTATGCCATATAAGCAATGTTACATTCTAACAATATTTGAATTTAGTTGTGACCTTGGGTACCTTCAGCAGATACGAGCAATTCCTGACCTACACTCCTGACCTACATGCACCAAGTCTTGACAGTCACTTAGACCGTATTTCAGATTGCATGCGTGTCTGCACCCTTTTCTTTGTTTAAATATATCGTGTATGCTGAAATATTAAAATTGTTAGTATTGTATTCCTCGTGTTTACAAGAGTGCTCTGTTTAGGTCGGATGCGATGTCTTGGAGCATTGGCTCGCTGGGAAGAACTTAACAATCTATGCAAGGAGTACTGGACTCCTGCTGAGCCAGCTGCTCGACTAGAGATGGCACCCATGGTTTGTTTTTACTATTACGTCTCTGTAGAGTATATGCTTACTGCTTATACTAAAGTGCATAACATGACTGCCCAGGCTGCGAGTGCTGCCTGGAACATGGGCGAGTGGGATCAGATGGCTGAATATGTTTCTCGACTGGATGATGGTGATGAAACCAAACTTCGGGTTTTGGGAAATACTGCTGCTACCGGTGATGGGGGTAGTAATGGTACATTTTTCAGGGCTGTCCTATTAGTTCGTCGGGGAAAGGTATCATACGTTGTTCCATAGTCAGTTGACTTCTGATTTGTCCTTTTATATTTCTGACTAAATTTTGCATTTTTCAGTATGATGAAGCTCGTGAATATGTTGAGAGGGCAAGGAAATGTTTAGCTACTGAGCTTGCTGCTTTGGTTAGTTTCTTAGTTTGTATTTATCAAATTATCAAATTTGAGCATCTAGTGGAAACTTTGGTGGCTACATTACACAATTATTCTTCTAATTGACCTATTTACCTTTTCAATTGCTGCAAGTAAATTAATATTCCTTTTCACCTTTTTATAGTTTAATCAAAATGTAAAAAAACTCAAAAACGCAGCAAGACTGTTCTCAATGTACTCCATGAATTCATTATGGAGATGAGGAGATTATCATTTGTTGAGTGCTAGTCAAAAAATAAGTTTTCTAAGAATTAAGGGAATGTAATATTTTAAGTAATTTATAGGTAAGTGCTGAAAAACCAGCAACTGCGGCAGTGAGGAAGAGGGACATGATAACCAATGACCGGGAAAATCAAAGTTATCTTGGCTGAAAATAGTGAAGGAAGATACAATTGTTCATACTTGAATAGGATCCATGTAGTTGACCTTAAGTAATTGGAATCTTACCCCCCCCCCCCCTAGGATCCATGTTGCTGGAAGGCTTGTTTAGATGATTAAGAGATAGATATTACTTCACAGTGAAAGAGGTTTTTCACACACTCTCCCACTCTATATATATATATTTTATCATTTAGCTAAATACTTTCTTTTCTCTCTCTAGAGCTAGCTAATCAGAACGACGATGAAGGAAGGGATAAGAGAAAGTGGATGGTGAGATATGGTGCATTAGTATTAACGTGGAAATTTTTTCATTCATTGTTTGAAAAGAAATGAAGAGGGCAAAGGCTAGGTGCTTTTGAATAACAAGTGGAGTTTTTGGATTGTCACGTGTACATTGTACATAATTAATTTAGACTACTATTTATATGTTAAAAAAATCTGATGGAGGGTCTTAAAGAAGAGAGTGAAAGGGGAAAGAGATTGTAGAAAGTGAATTGGGTGAATGTGCGATGAGAACAAAAGAGAGGGAAAAAGAGAGACTACAAACTTATGGAGTATACATGCAACTTGCTATATATGCTGTTTTGCAAATCTGATGGAGTATCTTAAAGAAGAGAGTGGGAGGGGAGAGAGATAGTAGAAAAAGTGAACTGGGTGAATGAGCCATCAGCACAAAAGAGGGGGTGGAAAAGAGAGCCTATAAACTTATGGAGTAAATATTTACAACTTTTCTATGCATGTATTTATTATTTCTTTAGTCTTTTTTCCCTTTTCCCCCCTCAATTTATTTGTTATTAAATTGAGTTTTATAGCCATGATCTCTAATCTTGGACTTGGTAATTTTCCTAATAGAAATTTTTGTTTTCTAGATAAAATGTATGTTTTTATAGTGTATATTTTTATTAGATTTACTTATATACAATGTTTTTAATTATCTAATTAAAATCTGACTCAATGGGTCAATTGAAGAAATGCTGAACCAATGTGACCTCTTTAATGTCCGGTCCGGTTCGGTTCTGATAACTGTGTTTAAGACATGCTGAAAACACTTGCATTATTTTTTTAATGTTTATCTTCCTTTCTTTCTTTCATTTTATTAATATATGCATTTTTCTTAATTATTTTTATTTGTGCGATCTTATTTATTTACTTTTTTACTTCTTATCTTTCTACTTTTATGGTTTGATGGTTGATGGGATTCATTGTCAGTCTACCCCAACTAGTTTGGATAAAAGGCAGTGTTGAGAATATTATATAAATATATATGAAAATAAAAAGAATTTAAAAGTATATGATGCATTGATGTTTGTTTGGCATGTCTTAAAATCTGTGTCAAGATACACCAAAGGAAATATATCACTTAAATGGGGACAGAGACCCATTGCATTTGGCCATCTTTAAAATTCTTTAACACAGAAGCTGAGATGTTGCATCTCCATCAAATGAGTTTTAGGTAACTTATCTACTGGAGAGAAAGCAGTACATTGGTGGTTCCAGTACTTCCTTCCCTGATTTACATAGGTGTTGTTGAGGTTACCTGTCTGATGTCTTATTTTGCTGATAATTCTTGTTCAACTTTTAATTGATAATACACAGACCAGTTCTTTTTTGTTCTTTGAGTTACCCCAAGAACCTGGGATCCAATGGGTTCTGCGGATGAATATCATCTTTCTAATTATAATTTTCCGTTATATTAGGTTCTAGAGAGCTATGAACGTGCATACAGCAATATGGTTCGTGTTCAGCAGTTGTCAGAACTAGAGGAGGTAACTCTACATATATTTTCTGTAGTTAATTTGCTGCCTACCCCAACTAGTTTTGGATAAAAGGTGTTTGTGTTAGTTTGCTGCCTCAACAGGATTCCTTTTAAACAACTTAGCATTTGACAGTAAATAGTTAATGTTTATTTCTCTTTTCTAATTTTAAAAGGTTATTGATTACTGTACCCTTCTTCCGGTGAGAAACCCTGTTGCTGAAGGGCGGCTGACCCTTATTCGCAATATGTGGAATGAGCGCATAAAAGGAACAAAACGGAATGTCGAGGTAAACATACTATTTACTCTATTTCATTTCATTCTTCTGTTCTTTAGTATTGTTGAAAGGAACAAGATCCAAATACTATAGAAGTAAATTATGTTCTCAAGTTAGATTGTGTAGAATATGATGTCATGTCTAAGTCAAAGTTTAGCTCGGTTGGTATTTTAAAATTCACATATCCTTATTGTACTTTAGGAATGGCATAATCTTTTGCAATGCTTGTTATATGATCTTGTCCCCTGGGTTACACTCAGCAATCAAAAATGGGCTGGGCTGTGGTCCGTAGGTTAAGACCTTAATTTTAAACTTCAGAGAGGTACTAAAATATTTGCTTGGCAGAAGAACATGATGTGGAGTCAGATGATAGAGTAGAATGTGTTGGATAGAAGAGCGCTGTCCACCAAAATTCTAATACTGTTGTTTTGGGCTAATAGTAAGGGATCCAAATTGGCTGGGTGAATCGGACAGTATATTGGCTTTGCTATATAGGAGGGCAAACACTATGCTTTCGGAGTGATACATTGTTTGAGAAGATACCATTAATGGAGTTTTTCCTGGCTTTTTGTGTAGTGTTGGAACATTGTTTCCGGAAGAAACCATTTAACTAGCTTATACTAGTTTTCAGTGCAGAACATAGTTGTTAAGGTGACGCCTAGGCATCCAATCGGATGAAGGCAAGATGGTAGGGCGACTTGGTGGAGACTTCCAAGTCGGGCGCCTAGGAAAACAAGTCGTTGCCATGGACGCCTCGTCGACTACTTAGATGAGCCGAGCGAGCGACTTGATTTGTTGTGGGGATGGACCGACCCAAAGGCCAACCGGGTTAAAAAAACAAAACGACGTTGTTCGAGATTTGCAGCTGGCCCTAATCGCGATTTGCAGCGGTAGAAGTAGAAGAGTAGAAGGGGAGAGTGAGAGAGAGAGTGAGAGAGATTATCCAGTATCCACATCTCCGACCGACGAGGATCGACAAGGCGACAACTACTACCCACAACTCCAATCGCTTCTTTGTTAGGTATGGTCTTCTTTCTTCTTCTCTGGTTGTGAGGACGATGACGTTGCTTTTTTTTTTTCATTCTCATGTGGTCGTCTGCTTTGCTTCTAAACTTTCGTTCTTATCATGGTACTCTGCTTTTCTGCTTTCGTGTTTTTACTCCACATGATTTGCTTTATAGTTTACACTTTACAGTTTACTCAACAGTTTGTCACATTCACAATTATAAATATATATATATATATATAGATATAATTATATATATAAATTTATATTTTACATATGTACTCTTTACATTTTATCCATATCATTTATCTACTTGGCAATGGTTACATTTTAAGTTTTATAATTGTGTATGTGGCAATCTAATGGTTGTTCTGGATTAATATGGTTGCTACTAGTTGGATATTATTTAAGGATTTACATAATTGTGTTTTTAATGTTATTCCATGGTGTTATATTTTGAATTTTAGTGTATATGAAATTTTATTGCCAATATACTTGTTAAGTAAAATAAATAATATATAAGTTGCACATTGTAATTTGTAAACGACTTGTGGACGCCTCGCCTAGGCGTCTTGGCAGTCGGCTACCGCCATGACTTGCCGTGTTGCCGTAACAAGTATGGTGCATGATTAATGAAATGTTTTACAAGATCAGCGGTGGAGAAAAGGTGAAGTTCTTGCTACAAATATCATCCAAGCTAGGAAAGTTTGAGGACAGCTCTTTGCATGAGTCTCGTAAGGATAGGCTATCCCTTTTCCTCAATTAAAATATGTGGGAGGTGGAAGATCTTTCTAGTGGCAAAAACCGCATTTGTAACCTCAATCGCATAAAATCACACAATTTGTGGATGCGGTGTGGTGTAGTTATGTAGAGCGGTATTTATTTTTCAGTAACCGCACGTTGCGGTTGCGGATACATCCCTAAAATCGCACCACAAGCTGCTCTGCACTTTATAATAAACTATATATGTTTTATATATACTAAATATCAACAAGTTGTAGTGCATATAATAAAGTTATAAGTGAATAATGTAATTTAATTTATTTGTTATGAGTTTTAGTCACTTGTACGCATAATATTACATTTAATGTATATCTTCCTAATCGTTAGTTCCGTTCAACTTTATGCAAATTAATATGAAACACAAGATAATCCATGATAATCACTACTAGTATAAGAAACATAAATGCCGTGTTAGAACTTTTTTTGTGGTGAGATATTAAAATCTCTTTAATTAATTAATTAAGTCCACGACTTTTATTATTTTTAGTGTAACATATGTAATAGTAGTTACTTGCATATTATTCATGTATAGTTGCAATTTGTAAGTTGTACTTTTTATTATTTGTATTATTTATTATTTGTATTATACATAAGATTTTTGAATAGGTATGCGTTGAAGTAAAAATAATTTTCATAATGTGAATTAGTAGTACAAAAATTATGTATTATAATTTTTTTAAATAAATATGAAAGTGGTTATGCAACCACAACCGCACCACTACTGTATGTAACCGCAATCGCAATGAACCACATAGTTGTGGTTGTTAATATTAGTAACCACATATTGTGGTTGCGATTGCCCATGCTCTCTACTAATGTACAATGTTTACATTTATTATTCATCTCCTGTCTGTTTGGTTGTCTGGAAAGAATGTTCAGAAAGTGGTATGGAATAGGGCAGGATTTGGGACATTTTCAAAGAGCCTCCAGTCTGTCTTCAAAAAATGTTGGAGGAACTATAAAAGTACCAAGTGAGGATGATTCCTTAAGAGATGTTTGAATCATTGTTGCATTAAAGAATAAGATTACGAAGTTGGAATTCCTTTTTGGATTTTTTTTTATGAGTTTGAGAAGATTGATGGATTGTGGGTTAAGAAGAGACGGATCTTATGGGAAAAACTCATCAATAATTTCAGTTGTTGGATTAACAATCAGAAAAGAAAAAGAAAGTGATTTGTTGATCAGAAACCTTCTAAATTATGCTCTTTGAAGGGGTTGAAGTACCAGCTTACTGTTGAGTTGTAACAGATTTCCAGAAAGACCATAAATGCTATGTGGTGTCGTACTGATTGATGCATTAATTGGTGTAAGGTTTTGGTGATAGGGGCATCTGTACCTGGGGAACATCAAAAATATAATACGAGTGTAGGTCTTGAGGTTGCACTTGTAGTGCTCAAAATAACAAAACAAAGACACATGAGGCTTCATATGTACATATGCAAACATAGTTGTGGTGCCACCAGTTAGAATGATTAATTAATAATTACTATTAACACATTCAGTAGTGACTAGTGCATGCAAATGTAGTTTTATACTAAACTTGGTACATATGCTTGTGCTCAGTTTAATCCTTTTTTGTGCAAGTGCTGAATATCTGTGTTTTTAGCTGCATTTATCTAGACTTCCCTCTCTGCTTCTGCTCTTTTGTAATTCTAATATATTTTAAAGTACAGGTTTGGCAAGCACTTTTGGCAGTCAGGGCACTCGTACTACCTCCTACAGAAGACAGTGAAACTTGGCTCAAGTTTGTTTCTCTTTGCCGAAAAAGTGGCAGAATTAGTCAAGCAAGGTCTACATTAGTTAAACTTTTACAGGTCAGTGGTACATGTATGTGGAAATAATGTGGAAGCTAAAGTTGGTTTTATGATCTTATTTATTTGTGATTACATGATTTTACTTTTATTTACGTAGTTTGACCCTGAAACAACTCCTGAAAATGTGCGGTATCACGGTCCGCCTCAAGTAATGCTAGCTTATCTGAAATACCAATGGTCACTTGGAGAGGAGCATAAGCGCAGAGAAGCCTTTTCTAGGCTGCAGGTATGCAATAAATCTTCCCTTAAACTTTGCAAGAATGATCACTCTCTACTGACATTCATCTGTTTATTTCTTAATATGCATACTTTTACATTGGAAATCTCCTTTCGTAGGATGTAGCTATAGAGCTCTCAAGTACACCAAGTCTCCAACCAGCCACACAAAATGGTTTGATGGGAATTACTAGTGTACCGCTCGTTGCCCGTGTATATCTGAAACTCGGAACTTGGCAGTGGGCACTTTCTCCTGGTTTGGATGATGACTCAATCCAAGGTAACTAAACTCGTGATTTTTTTTCTGTGACAACTCTACTTTGGATTTTTTTTTATATCTTACCATTTTTGTTATGATTGATTGCCAATGTGCGTAGAAATTCTTAGCGCATTTAGGAATGCCACCCATTGTGCTACAAAGTGGGCAAAAGCGTGGCATACATGGGCACTCTTCAATACGGCAGTGATGTCTCATTATACTATGAGAGGTCTTCCTGGTGTTGCCGGGCAGTTTGTGGTTGCTGCAGTCACTGGATATTTTCATTCTATAGCTTGTGCAGGACATGCTAAAGGAGTGGATGATAGTTTACAGGTGAGTAATTACTTTGATTTTACAGCTTGTTGAATCATGAGACTCATCCTCTCATTTTATCAGTCTCGGTCTGCTTATTCTAATTTCAGTCTATCCACCAATCTTACTGGATTTCCAAGTCCTCTTCTTAAAAATAAAAAGATCTCTTTTTTAGTCTTAACACTTTCTTTGCTAGAGTTCTTTAACATATGTGCAATAGGCAATTCTGTAACTGAAACTGTGATGTGATTTATAGACTTTGGCATCTGTAAGATGGTAATAGAACCTCAATTGTCTATGCCATGTTTGAGACCTAGTTCATGTCTCGTTTATCAGTGTTTTTGGTCTGTATCATGCACGTAAATGTCGTGACCTGATACACTTTCGGGAAGAAACTTGTATGGTTTGTACGTGTATTCTAATTTTTTTTAGCATATCTATATTGCTAAGATAGATGGGATTTTATACAGTGCTTCACCAAAAGTTCTGGCTTCCTTTATCTGACCTGCTTGTTTAATACTTCACATGCACAAAAAATTGTTCCATCCCATGTCTATATATAATTAAGCATGTGCAGTAGTATCAGCTCTGATTACTTTTGATTAATATGTGCTTAACTACTTTTAGAAACTATAACCTTGATTGTTCCTCCATTGGCTTTGTTAGCGTCACTCTCTTGCTTTCTCTTTTCGTATAATTTTATTTCCTAGATTGAAAACTGGAGCATCCTTGCCTGCAATGTTATGGAGTTATTCTTGAGGATTTCATCTTGATGTTGCTACAACTTTAGACATAACAAAGATGCAGAAACTTTAAAGTTTTAGCATCTGTTGTACGTCCTTGAGCTCCCTTACGAGTATTAAATGTATTTAGGGTTACGACTTAAAAATCTATTTAGGATTTTCCGTATAGAGTTGAGATCGCTGGTGGATGGAAACATCCCCTGTGACATACCTGTTTGATTGATAAGATGAGGGAATGGCACAAGTTTAGTGCCGACTGTTGAAAGAATAAGGGGGGCATCTTGAATGCAAGTTGTGAATAATAATCACTTTTCAGACATGGGACGCTCAAAGAAAACTTATTTTCTCTCATCAGAGTAACTAAAGGACATGACTAGAGGTATATCTTGTGGAAATAATGCAATATTACCTTTCTGTAGCTGCTCTCAATTGGAGACTATTAAAATTGGTTAGAGAATGGATGAAGAATTTATTGCTGAAATGTTTACCATTCTCACTTTTACTTTAAGAGCAGTCACAATACAACAAAGTCCTGGACTTAATCCCCTAGTATAAAAGTAAATTTGGTAGTGGCTCAGTTATTGATTGGCCTCCATTAAAGATGTTGGCATGGAAATGCTAGGATTCATACAGGTTGCGTTTGAGATCTATTATCTTCTGCACATTTTATCCATGTTGACATATGGCATCCATTATTTTTGCATGTCCTGGACCTGTCTTTTTTATTGGATACAATGTATTTTAACCCTCTTAGATTCTCATTGACCTAATGCATGTATTTACCAGGATATACTCCGTCTTCTTACTTTGTGGTTCAACCATGGAGCTACAGTAGAGGTTCAAATGGCACTGCAGAAAGGTTTTAAGCATGTTAATATCAACACATGGTTGGTTGTTTTGCCACAGATAATCGCTAGGATACATTCGAACAATCATGCTGTCAGAGAATTGATACAATCACTTTTAGTACGGATTGGACAGAATCATCCACAGGTCTGATTAGATTGTTCTTCCAGCATGATGATATTGTCTTTGTGAGAAATAAATAGATTAGTTGGTTGTTGTTTAATGCTTATTTTTGTCAATGTTAGTAGCAAAAGAAAGGTATTATCCTAATTTCTTGGTATTTCTACAAATAATAATAATAATAAATAATAAAAAAAAATTTACCTGTTAGTGCTTAATTTTAATATCCTTTTTCTTTTTGAAGCAACTTTAGTTGCATGGCCATAATGCAACCTTAGAAGAGTTCGGTATTGGTCCTGTAGGTGAAAAGTTAAATCATATTATATAACAAATGACACAAATTTTTAGTGTTTGTATATTGATGGTATATATTTTATGATGTTTGAGTGTACTGTAATTAAAGCTCAAATCTGCATTAATATAACCATTTTATCTATTCTAACGTTCAAAATGGGGAGAGGGCAGAAAAGAAGTCCTCTGAAAAAATACAAGTGGGAAAATAAAGTATTGAAGCACTGCCTTCCAACCTCTATGTGCATCTAATTATCTAAACTTCTTTTATATTGATTTTTATCATTCAATTATTAAATCTTCTGCAAATTGCTTGGGATTCTATAGTTTTATTTTTTATTTCTAAAACCACTTTTATTATAATAGCATCTGTCAAAATGTGGTGCACCAAATAGTGCAAAATTGGCTATAAATGTTTGCAGTTTATGTTGCACATATCTATCAGTTATTGTACTTGTCAAAGTGGTGTTTTCTCATCTATCTTACTAACGCTTTAGTTCTGTAACTTACTGCTGAAAGTATTTGGCAAAACATTTCATTGAATTTTTGAAGCTTTGTATCTCCATGCTTAGATTTTTGGTGAGACTTGTTACAAAAACATCTGGCGTTGTAAGACTGTTATGACATGTATGCTTTATTTTTTGATAAGTTATACTAACTTTGTCCAGTTTTATTTGTCCTAATTGAATTTTTCTGGTCAAATTGATCATATTTATATTCAAAATTTATTCTTAAGTTTATTGCACAAAATTATTATAATAAGAAAGTACATGGAATATGCTATCAAGGTCAACTTATTTGATTTCAAAATTTCTAATACATTTGTTTAATTATCAATCTTAAAATTGGTCAATTTGACCATAAAAAGTCAAGTAAAGTCGGACGGAGGAAGGGTATGCTTTAAAATTTAAGAGAAGTTGAAAGAGATTAAAGTTCTTAAAAAGGTTATTACAAACCTAAGATTATACTCTGTCGAGTGAATCATTTACCTGTTAGTTAGTGGTTTACATATTAAAATAAATGTTCATTATTGCTTCTAGTCAAGGCAATTGAAATTAAGAGTGAAACTTCTATTTTAGGTGACATCCTTGTTCTTATACTCTATACTGGCTAGAATTTTGTGATCTTGCAAGGATCTCTTTTGTTCTTGTGGATATGATATATTCCTTTAAATGTTTACTGAAATGTTAGCTTATTAGTTGAATGGTTCGAAGTTGCGCTCGAGGCATAAGCCTCGAGGCGTAAGCCTCGAGGCGCGCCTCAAAGCGAGGCTGTATTTTGTTATGGCGAGGCTTAGGCCTCAAAGAGAAATACAGAGGCTTGCACCTCATCTGGCTGAGGCTTACGCCTCAGTGCGTTTCGCCTCAAGGCGTATCAAGGCGTAAGCCTTGATTTGAATTAAAAAAAATAAACCCAAGAAATTGTGAATCTCTCTTAACTGTGAAATAATTGTTAATCTATAATTGCTTTAAGGATTATATGAAACTTCAAAGTGACAAGTATTTTTTTGGTTGATGAATGGATGGACACTTATATGCAAAACAAGTGAAGGAGGTGAGATAATCTTCCACTCGTTCATTGATCGTGAATGTTCTTGTAGCACTCGTTCATTTTATTAATCCTTCTTTTGAATATTAAAAGACATACTTTGGCGTAATATTTTTAAATTTTGTAAGTAACAAATTTTAATCTTTGATACTACAACTTGATATTTTTAATTTTATTTATCTATCTATTATATAATAGATAATGGGTGAGGAATAAAATTAACTGTCTTCCTAAGGCGGTACCACATGTAACTTTTTTTTTTCTCAATCCTCCATTTTATTTTATTTTATTTTAAAAAATTCTCACATTTATAATTTAATTTATTGTATACACGTTATGTGTATCACAAATACTAGTGGATTTAAATCTAAATGGCGAGGAGCGAAAAGTGCAAAAATGTAAAAGAGAAGGACAAGATTGTAGGAATAGGAATAGACCTCCTCCCATAAGAAGATGTGGGCCTCATTTGGTTATTTATGTCTTTTATGACCTTGATTATAATGATAGATTATTTTATGATTTTATTAGCATTTATTTATAATTTTTTAGGGTCTTTTAGGTTTTCAAATCAAGGCTTACGCCTCACCTTATCTAGAGAAAAACGAGTCGTACCGCTTTTAGCTTTTTTGAACATTGATTAGTTGCAACAACATGGTGTTTGTGTGGTGGCCTATCAATTAGTGAGTTTCAAGTCTCTTAAATGATTCGGTCTCCTTTTCAGGCTCTTATGTACCCGCTTCTTGTGGCATGTAAATCAATTAGCAATTTACGTAGAGCTGCAGCTGAAGAAGTGGTTGAAAAAGTTCGGCAGCATAGTGGTGTTCTAGTGGACCAGGTGAAGTAAAATAATAATGATGTTTATAATTTGGCGGCTTTTGCTACATTGATCTTACTGTTAGTTTTGGCTGTGAAGGCACAACTTGTATCAAAGGAGTTGATCAGGGTTGCAATACTTTGGCATGAAATGTGGCATGAGGCACTGGAAGAAGCTAGCCGTTTGTATTTTGGTGAACATAATATCGAGGGAATGCTGAAGGTCCTAGAGCCATTGCATGAAATGCTCGAGGAAGGGGCGATGAGGAACAACACCACTGCAAAAGAGAAAGCCTTCATTCAGGTTGATCTTCATTTCCATAAAGTTGCCTCTTACTTTAATAGATATGGTAAAGAACACAATTTACATGTAGTGGTATTACATTGTGATCATACATAATAAGTCCCCAATTATTATTTCTTAGGGATGGATTTATATTAGCCTATATGCTGGCAGGACTGTCTGTATATAACATCCAAGATAATTGACATGAACATGCCTTTGATAGGTAAAGTGCTAGTGGTAGGTATTGAAGTCTAAGTGGAAGGAATGTTTTCTTGTTTAGTACAAAGGAAAGAGTAGGGGAAGTTAAAGTAAAGAGATGCACTTCTGGTCCAAGATCTCAAACGCTTTCCTCCTAAAGTGGGTGAAAAAGTTGAAGGAAGAGCTCTGAATTGCACTCTTCCATAGTCCATGCTCTTATCTTTTTTATACATTATATATGGAGTAATATACATTGATATCGTAGTAAAAACAATAAATGTGAAGAGTCAGACTTTACCTTCCTTCCCATCCCTCCCATAGCATACCTCTGCCTTTGGAAACATGTCCCTCCCATCCCCCTTCATTGTCAAATGGATTAAGAATCATGAATATCAAATCATTTATTAAAGGCTATCAATAGTAACATTGTGCTAATTATAGTGATTTGTATTTTTCCATGCTTGATTTTCTATTTGGCGGATTTCTGGTATTCCCTTTAGATATTGTCTTTCTAAAGAAGATTCCGTTATCTTAAGAAAAATTGTGATTACATGTGAATTTCAGACGTACCGCCATGAATTACTGGAAGCCTATGAATGCTGCATGAAATATAAGAGAACTGGCAAAGATGCTGAACTTACTCAGGTACCAACTCCCTTTCTGCTTGAAGAGATTTTAGTCGTCTTGAATTTCTCCATTTTGCATTATGAAGACACTAACTCTCTCTGTCTCTCTGTGGTAGTGAAATGTATTATGTTTTTCAAAAATCGTCATAATTGTAAATGTCCAAATATCTATTGAACTACTAATTTTGTTTTTTTTTATATTTATCACTTATTTAGGTTTAGTTGTGTTACTTTTCTCTTGCTCCTTATTATAATAATTACGTTGTGTTATTCTTACTAATGTCATAGCCTATCTCTACTAGTTTGGGTTAAAAGCCATAGTTGAGTTGTAGTCTTACTAGTTTCATTTATTTAGTTTGTTGGTGGATAGCTATGCTCCTGAAAAAAACAACTCATTTACTGTGAATATTTCAGAATTGGATAATCGTGAGAAAAAGAATCTGGGAAACCTTCTAAAGTTTTACAATTTCGACTTGCACAATGTGCATGTCTCTGCTAGTCTGTTGGTTATTTTCATCAAACAGTTGATGTTTATTACTTTATTACATGAACTAAACTTTTACTGCTTCCACGTTGGGGATTTCCTGCTTGAGTGTTGATCTGTAGTCTTCTTGTGAAATGATTATACTTCTTCACTTCTGTATTTTATCTAAGCACAATATTTCTATACGTTGCTTCTTCACTTATGCATTTTATTTAAGAACAATATTTCTATATGTTGCTCCAACTTGGGAGTTGGTGACTGAAATGTACTTCTGTCTCAGGCTTGGGATCTCTATTATCATGTGTTCAGACGAATAGATAAGCAGCTTCAGACTCTTACAACGCTGGACCTGCAGGTAAGAAACACAAGCTTGTCTTTGTGTTATATTCACAACCCCTACTTCGCTGACATTGTCGTCTTCTCTTTGCAAAACCAGTCCGTTTCCCCAGAGTTGTTAGAATGTCGCAATTTGGAGCTTGCTGTTCCTGGAACCTATCGAGCAGGTAAGATTAAAGTCAGTCATTTGATTTGGGGGGGGGGGATTCTTTTATTGTGCTACCTTCAGATTTATCTCAATCATGCATCACTTTTTCCGATCTTTTGTATTACAGATTCACTGGTGGTTACGATAGCGTCATTTGCACCTCAACTTGTTGTTATCACATCCAAGCAGCGTCCTAGAAAATTAACAATTCATGGAAGTGATGGAGAAGACTATGCTTTCTTGCTGAAAGGGCACGAAGATTTACGTCAAGATGAACGTGTCATGCAGGTTTGTACTGCCTATAATTTCTTGTTCCTTGTTTATAACATATTGGTAGATGCTGCTGCTTTAGGTTATTAGGATTTCAAGGCATTGCGTATGTAGTTTAAATTAAAATTTTCTTCAGAGGTTTCTGCATTAGCTTTAATCAGTTTGTTCAGCACAACTGGAATCTGATTTTGTTGCGTTTGCCAGCTTTTCGGTCTGGTGAACACTCTGCTGGAGAATTCTAGAAAAACTTCAGAGAAGGATCTGTCAATTCAACGATATGATGTCATTCCCTTGTCTCCTAATAGTGGGTTAATAGAATGGGTTCCAAACTGTGATACCCTGCACCATCTCATTCGAGAATACAGGGATGCCCGAAAGGTTTGTTCAAATTCATTGGATCTCCCTCTCTCTCTCTCAGGCACACACCCATTTCATCTGTTCTCCTTAAACTTTTGTAGATTACTCTAAATCAAGAGCATAAATTAATGCTTGGTTTTGCTCCGGACTATGATCATTTGCCACTTATATCTAAAGTGGAGGTGTTTGAGTATGCTCTTCTGAACACTGAAGGAAATGATTTAGCAAGGGTATGCATCCTTTTGGAATTCTATCTGCATATGTTCCCCCCTCTATTGTGGGACTTTTGTTGTGGGACTTTGCTTAGATTCTCTCTTCTCAGGTTCTTTGGTTAAAAAGTCGCACTTCCGAGGTCTGGCTAGACAGAAGAACAAATTATACTAGAAGTTTGGCTGTCATGAGCATGGTATTTTTTTTCTCCTATTTTTTAAGATATTGTGCACCATTCCTTGACGTCTAGTTGGAGTTAGCCCTATATATGGCCCTACAGATCTGCTGATTTTGTATGACGACTTCTTACTCTGGCATTTAATCTTTTAGTTGACTAATAAGCTAACAGTAATGTGAGTTTTTATTAATACTCATTATTTTTACCTTCTTTTTTTTAGAAACACAAAAGATTACTTAGGTCTACAATCACCATCAGCCAAGGTGTAGCAAGGAAAAAATTTGTTTGTATTATCATTTTTGGGTTAAATCTTATACAACTTCACTAAGTCAAGTCTATGGCGCATGGGTTTATAGTAGGAGATTGGAAATTTATGGACCAGTTTTGTGTAGCTTTGGATACTCGATCAAAAGTGACAAGGATGTAAAATTATTTAAAGAAATCTAAAGTCCCTTTTTTTTTCTAAGTCATCTCAAGTCCCTTTGTCCAGATGTTTGTGGTGTTGTATTTTTCCATTAGGGTGTCCAATCACGTCTTGAATTTTTAGGTCAGATATACTGGATACAGTCACTTGAGACTGCTACCAAACACATTGGCAATGTGCTCTAAGTTAATCATGCATTTGTTACCACACCTATCCCTGCAGGCAACTATGCAGCCATTGCATGCATCTTGACTCCTGGTCTTCAAAAAATCCTTTGATATATCTGTAAATCTTTATTGTGGAATTTTGTTCAAAATTAGTGGCATGTGTTTCAGGTTGGTTACCTTCTTGGCTTAGGTGATCGACACCCAAGTAATCTTATGCTGCATCGTTACAGGTAATTTTTAACTAGAAGAAGAGTGTTCTTATTAATTTTGCTTTTGAAGTACTCACACGAGTCGTGTAATTTTGCAGTGGGAAGATATTACACATTGATTTTGGAGATTGCTTTGAAGCTTCAATGAACCGTGAGAAGTTCCCTGAAAAGGTGTGGTCCTGCTATTGCTTTGCTAGGGGGAAGGGGGAATATTTTAGATGTTACATGATTTTCACATTTGCAATATATCCTTAGCTCCTCTTTAAATAAAAATCATGATGCAGGTTCCATTCCGCCTTACTAGAATGCTTGTGAAAGCTATGGAGGTTAGTGGTATCGAGGGCAATTTTCGGTCAACGTGTGAAAATGTAATGCAAGTTCTACGAACAAATAGACATAGTGTTATGGCTATGATGGAGGTATATAAAATGTTTCTTTGTTATGTTATTAACTTTTTCCCCCAAATTTTAGTGAGCTGTGTGTTAATTCAGGGCAACTATAAGGTTGGTTACATATGGAATATATTCTACTAAATTATTATTATTTTTGACTGGATTATTCGTTCCCTCTGTTTTCAGGCTTTTGTCCATGATCCTCTCATAAATTGGCGTCTTTTCAACTTCAATGAAGTCCCTCAAATGTCAACTCTCACAAGCACCCATGTCCCACCTGTTGTAAATATTGAGGAATCTGCTTCAAATAGAGAGCTGCTTCAACCCCAACGGGGTGCTCGTGAGAGGGAACTTCTTCAGGTCCGTCCCTGCTACTGAGCATCATGCACGTATGCTTAGGTCTGTGCTAGTGAATCCTGCTTAGTTTCATTTGTTTTCTGTAGGCTGTTCATCAACTAGGCGATGCCAATGAGGTTTTAAATGAGCGAGCTGTGGTGGTTATGGCTCGGATGAGCAATAAACTTACTGGGCGTGATTTTCCCACGTGTTCTTCAGTATCAGCCAGCTCAATCCAACATGCACTGGACCACAGTACGTTAATTTCTGGAGACACTCGCGAAGTAGATCATGGACTATCAGTTAAACTACAAGTTCAGAAACTGATTTTGCAAGCTACATCTCATGAAAATTTGTGCCAAAATTATGTCGGGTATGATTTCAGATTAAATTATTCCTTTGTTTTGGTATCAGTATTGTGAATACTAGAAGACAATATTATTCCATATTATAATGTGTACAATAGAGAGCCTTTATATAAGAAGTGTCAAAGCTAAATATGGAAAGCAATTCATAGTGATCAATGATTACCACTAATCATGCTTCTAGAATAATCCTCCCACTAATCACTCTTAATCAAATCTATCACAGAATTCTAGAATCCTCTAGATTAATTAACACTCCCCCTCAAGCTGGAGCATGTATATCAATCATGCCCAACTTGTTACAAATATAACCCATGATGTGCTTAGTTTTCCTAAACAAAATGGCAGTCAACCATGATGTGCTTAGTTTTCTGGTGGAACACCGGATTAGAAGTAATGTAAAGAGCAGCTGCATTATCACACCAAAGTTGTATCTTGTTGAAACCCAACCGTATTAATTCACAAAAACATGAGCCATTGCTCGATATTCTGATTATGCACTAGACTGAGACGCAATACTCTCCTTCTTACTTTTTCACGATATAAGATTACCTCCAACAAATACACAATATTCAGTAGTAGATCTTTTTTTAGTTGGACTCTCTGCCTAGTCAACATCACAAAATCCTTCTACTCATGTGATTATGATCTCTAAATTCTAATCCGCGATCTGGAGCACTTTTAATCTACTTTAATATCCTCACAACTACATCCCAACGTGAAGACCTAGGGGAAGATAAGAACTGATTGACCACACTAACAGGGAAAGTAATGTCTGGTCGAGTAAGTGTAAGATAATTGAGTTTGTTCACAAGTCGGTACCTTTTTGGATTTTCTAGAAGATCTCCCCCTTCTGTTGTTAGTTTCTGGCTTGTGTCCATGGGTGTGTTAACTTGCTTTGATCCAAGCAAACCTGTTTCTTCCAGCAAGTCTAGAAAATATTTATGTTGTGAAAGGAAAATACCTTTACTAGATTACGCTACCTCCATCCCCAAGTAGTATTTCAAGTTTCCCAAATCCTTGGTCTTGAATTTTTGCATTAAAAAAGATTTCAATTCACCCCGTCTATCATCTATTGTAATAACAATATCATTCAGATACACAATCAACAATATTCTGCCAGCATTACTCTAACGATGAAACAAAGAATGATCAATATTACATCTCCACATCCCATATTGGAGAACTGCCTCTGTAAATTTACCAAACTATGCTCGTGGTGATTGTTTCAGTCCATATAATGATTTCTTCAGTTTACAAACTAGGCCCGACTCCCCTTTTGCAATAAAACTAGGTGGTTGCTTCATATACACAACTTCTTTGAGTTCACCATGAAGGAAAACATTCTTGCTTCATTCTTGACATCAAGTTGATGTAATGGCTAGTGCTGAGAGGCTGCCAAGGAAATTAATAGTCTAACAGAAGACATTTTAGCAACAGGAGAAAAAGTCTCAAAATAATCAACACCCTGAACTTGAGCATATCCTTTTGCAACTAATTGAGTTTTAGGTCTAGCTAGAGATCCATCGGATTTACCTTTAATGTGTACACCCATTTACAATCAATAGTTGATGCAATGAGGTATCACCAACTCCTAAGTAGCATTTTTTCTCTAAAGCAATCATTTCCTCTTCCATTACTATCCTACAGTCAGTATGCGATAGTGCTTCCTTGACAATTTTTGGGACAGAATGAACAAAAATAGTAGAGAGATATTTATGATGAGTAGAAGAGATACCATAATAAGGAGAAGCGGAAATAGGATGTTGGGTACAACTTCGTTTACCTTTTCGTAGTTCAGTTGGTTTATCTAGATCAGAATCAGAGGATGATTTTCCAGGATATGCCGACAAAGATGAGGTGGGAGCCAAGACATCACTAGATGTTATATTTGTTTTGGACGACGACTATACACATCGGATCTCTGACACTTGTTTATTATGTGGCATAGGAATAGTCGGCTTGATGCTATAAGTGGGCAACTCTTCATCCAAATCAAACACAGAATGAGGTTGTGAAAAAAATATTGTCTCAAAAAAAGTTAGATCAGAACTATCCAAGTAACGTTTAAGTTCAGGAGAGTAAAAACGATAACCTTTTTGGGTATAAGAATAACCAATAAACATACATTTAAGAGCCTTAGGATCTAATTTTGGCACACTAGGAAAGTTATCACGAACAAAACAACGCACCCAAAAACATGTTGGGACAACGAAAACAAAACTTAAGAATGAAACAAGACAGAGTGAGGAATTTCTCCACATAAAACAAAAGAAGGCATGCAATTAATCAACATGCGGTTAGACATTTGCCCAAAATAGTTTTGATACTTTCATATCAAAAAGTAAAGCACGAGTAACTTCCATATGATAACCATTTTTTCATTATGCAACACCATTTTGTTATGGTGTATCAATACATGTGGATTGATGGATGATGCCATGATTAGCCATGAATGTAGAAAATGGAGATGAAAAATATTCAAGAGCATTATCACCGCGTAATACACAGATTGTGAGACCAAAAAATTGAGTCTAAATTTCATTCACAAAATTAGAGAAAATGGAGAATAATTCAAAACGATTTTTTATCAAGTAAAACCAAGTTATCCGTGAATAATCATCAATAAATTTAACAAAATATCGAAATCCTAGTTGTGACACTATATGTCCCCAGACATAAGAATTTACCAACTCAAATGGGTTCGCAGACCATTTATCTGCCTCTAGGGGGATATGACACACGATGGTGTTTCATAAAATGACAAACTCACATTCTAAACTAGATAAAAAATTAAAACAAGACATCAATCTTTTCAAGTTGGACAAAGACAGGTGTGACAATCGACAATGGACTTCAAGAGGTGAGGTGACACTGGAACAAATAATGACCCGAGAAATAGAAACTAACTCATCAAACATATATAAACCTCCCGATGCACAACCTCTACCAATCATCTTCTTCGTCGTAAGATCCTGATAAACACAAGAATCGAGATGAAACGTCACGGAACAATTATAAGTTTTTGTCAATTTACTAACAGAAGGTTATATGGAAATTTGGGTAAATTGTAATGTTGTACCAGTACCCTTTACAATGATCGTGGAGCCATCTGCTAAGGTTACACTAGATATAGAGAAGTAGGACGAAAAAGAGAGATTATTAGATATACCGGTCATATAATCATATGCCCATAATCAATTACTCAAGGATGGGATGTGGTGAAGCAAGCACTAGCATAACCTATTTGAACCAGAGTAGCAGTAGAATTAGATGATGATTGTTGAGAAACTTGATATTGAGTTAAGGCATCATATTCTTCTGTAGTAGTAATTGTCTCTCCCCCCCGAAGATGCAAGTATAGAGGATGATACTCGTATCTGAACTAGCCGACAAAATCATTGAATGTGTCCAGACTCTCCACAATGATAACAAATTCTACTAGGATCGGTACCATAAAAAATTTGACCTCAACCATTAATCTGGCTACTCTCTCTATCTCCAAAATTGCCTCTGCAACCTTGGCCACCTCCATGGGCTCCAAAACAACCGCCACGCATACTCTCATAACTAATACGGGCAAAACCTCTTCTGTAGATTTGTCAGATGAATCAACTATATGAGGAGTTTCACGGGAGACGCATAAAACACGAGCAAAAATATCAGTATCGCACTGTTGAGCTACTAAGAACCTGTGAGCGAACAGTCTCAAATTTCGAACCAAGAGCACCAAGAAACCCCATCACAGATAATTGCTCTCTTTGTTCTTACATTTTTTTGATATCGGTAGTAATAGGGAACAATGAACAACTCATTGTACATCTTTTTGTAGTTTGCAAAAAATTTAGTGAGTGGGCGCCATAGTTGTCATGGCATCGCCTAGGCGATGACTAAACGTCTTAGCGTTGGAGAAGGGCGAGGAAACGCCTTGGACGCCGAGCCACCAAGGCTCACACATTGGTAGAGGGTCCAATTTAAGTGATTAAGTTTTTTTTTTACCATAACTCGTAATAACCCATAGGCTTTTCAAATTACCCAAGCAACTCAACTCATGACCTTAACTTAACCCATGAACCTATTCTTTTGAATGAGAGTAATGCTCATGAGGGAGACGGAAATAACTTCGTAGTTGATGACTTTGCTTGAGCTATGACTACAAACAGAGTAGAGAGTGAAGACTTTTTCATAGTGATAGTTATTATGTTTTGGGTTTTAGTGTATATAAAATTTTATTGTGCAATATACTTTTGAAATAAAATAAATAATATATAAATTTCACATTGTTAACGACTTGTCATCATACGGACGTTATGGCGAATGTCTTATCGCCAAAGTATCCTGGCGGTCAACTACCGCCGTGTCCGACTTTGGTGCCGTGACAACTATGGTGGACGCCCATCACGATTAATCTTGTAAAAATACTGAGAAACCTCAAATATACAACTAAGATTATTTTGGCCCGAGTACAAAACCTCCAAGTATTTTCACAATTCTTTTACTGTATCAAGATGAGTTACTAAATCAACAATCTTATTGTCCATGAAATTAAGAATTTGATATAAAATCCTAGCATCAACTAGCTTCCAAGCCTTTTTGTTGGAAGTATCTAATTTCGTTTAATGATCGTCCGACTCTACTAAGTAGGGCCAAACACAATTTTTTCCCATTGTTGATAGTACCCTACAATTTCTAATCAGTAAGATGATTCGAGGGAGACCAGCTCTGTAACATCCATGGACTGCCTAGAATCAGATGCATTTGATGTTTGGCTCGTAACAGTATTGGATACGGTAGACATTTTGGTCATATTAAATCTATCTAAACCTTTTCACACGATAAAAATACAATCACTCAGCAACGACAAAACGATGGTAGCAACCACATGCAAAACCCCTCACAAACCCAACAAATCCAAACCCAAAGTGAGCAACGAATTAATCATTTTTCGCCGCCTCAAAAATGAACAACTCATATATTTCGGAAGAGCACTTGCTTCTTGTTCATGATGAACAGTGATTGTACTGTTTATGATGAACAGTTATTTTTAAAAATAACAGAGAAAGAAGAGAGGGAAAAAAGAAACCATGGTTCTTGATACCATGTGAATGTTAGAAGAAAATATTATTCCATATCATAATGTGTACAATAGAATATCTTTATATAGGCTAAATGTCAAAGTTAAATATGGAAAATAAATCAAATCACTCCTAATCAAATCAATCATAAAATCATAGAATCTTCTAGATTAATCTAACAAGTATGATTCCCAATCAATAAAGTTATACTCTCTCTCTCTCTTCCAATTTTTGAATTTTCTTCTTTTTGGATTTTCCTAAACTGTCTCTTTTAGATTTTCAGTTTTCCATCTAATAAAACTTCCATTTGTCAAAAAAAAGAAAATTTTACCATTTTACACATGCTTTTTAATGTGTAGGATCCTTGAAAGATAGTATCATTTATGCAGTAAACATTTCAGTTTTCTTTAACTTACTCAATAATGCTGGTAGGTCCATTGAAAGTTGCAATTTGTGTTAGTTAACCTTTAGGCTATTCTCAATTGTTTCTTAAAATGCGTAAAATCTTGACGGTAAATCGAATATATTTGCCATGTTTTGAGAAAATAGCTTTTGCTGTTTGTTTGACTCGAGTTCGTCATCGAGTAATCAATTTACTGATGATAGATAAGAATTTTACTTGAATGGGGGCAATTGTAATAGAATTTTTCTCTTAGTCAAATGAATATCTTGGAAGCATTTTTTGGGGCCAATTTTGAGATTTTCCTTATTAAATCTTCCTTTTATCAAGTATTTTAAAGGACCAACACCAGAAATGTTGGAAAGGTCGTAGCTTTCTATGTAAAAGAGTATACCTCAACAAGGGGGGGAAAACAATAGCAGGATAAGTTGAATAATCATTTAGAAATGAATCATCATGTCTTCATGGTCAAGCAAAGATAATTTTTTAGGCCTAATTGCTGGTAGTGATGGTAACTGGAGAAACAAAACAGGATTAAATAAATCTTTACAATTTCATCCGTGACAAACAACCTTGTTTGTTGCAGGGCTGTTTATCTCTGCATCTGATATGACATTATTAGAAAGAAATTGAAATTTGTAAATCATATTTTTCCAGTCCCATTGAAGCTGAGAAGTAATTTAGGTAGTATAAGTATATATACGCATGTACATGGCCCACTTCTCAATATTTGCGGTCCAGGTTTGGGCTGCATTCTTTTGTTAGTTATATGGCTCAACTTGCTTTCAACTTTTTTTGAAGGTACTATTACTTTTAGACAGTTCTGTTTGAAATTGATTTTGAAATAATGTTCAGAGTAAACACATGCTGTTTTCCCAGTTGTTGTACTCCATCCGTCTCAGAATAAAAGTCCTGGTAAATTTTTCACACATATTAAGAAGAGGAATAAAATGATAAAATTGTCCATAATAATGTCATTAATTATTTTCAATGTAGGTGAGAGAGTGACTTTCTAGCTATTCAATTCAAAATATTTTCTCTCCATACTTATTAAATATGGAGAAAGAATTAGAATAAGAGAAGTAATAGATATATAATGCTACAGGCATAATAGGAAAAAATGTGTAAAAATTTGATTATTAAAGGAAACTGAACATTTAACATGGGACTACCCAAAATAGTAATAAGGATTTTTATTATGGGACGGAGGGAGTATAATATTGTACCCGTTTACTTATGAATGGCTGTATTTAACTCTCCTTTTTGACCAAACCTATGTTAGAAATTGCACTTTATTCTATATTTTGGAGACTTGATTATTGTCAAGTTTGGGCTTGAATAAAATTCATTAGTGGACATAATTTAAGTAAATAAAAGGTGTAATTCGTTTCCCTAAGTTGTGGAGAATAAGAGAGAACTTCATTTGATTTATGTGAAAATTATTTGATTTGTGCTTATAGTGAGACATTTAATAAGGTGCAAAATTGTTTGATAAAAATTATTTTTCCTTGGTTCCATTTAATATAAGTCTATTTTATTTTGAAATAAAAGAAAAATAATGAGATCTATTTAAATTCTAATTAACCACTAAATTAATACTAGTATGTAATTGCATATAATATATATAAGTTTACATGTAAGATTTTGCACATGTATTTTTGAATCTTCTCCAATATTTCTACAAACAAACAACTATTACAAAGTAGTGTTCTATTGAAATTTTCTGTGAATTGTTATCACGGATAATTCAACAAAGTTTGACATATACCCTGGAGGTATATTGTCTGCAATCCTTAGCAAACCAATCGCGGTAGGAGCGATAAATACCTTAAGAACATGAATCACTCGTGTCATGTCTTCTACAACGATTTTGACTCTACGAATCTACAATTTTAACAATCTTAAGGTCTTTATAGTATTTGTCGGAGTCATGATGATTTTGGTGAGATGGAAGACAACACGGTTTTAACTACCTATATCTTATTTATTTTTTTCAGGTGGTGTCCGTTTTGGTAAGTTGAAGGCCTGTCTCTGTAAATACCAGGCACATAGCATGGAGCCTTCGCGTTGTTCAATTCTCATTTCTGTGTGTGTGTAATTAATGTATATAGTATTTCAATCAAAGCCATATAGCCATGTATATATGTAAAACATTGATTGGTGATAATTGTATCAAGCTGGTATCATGCCAGCTTTTCTGTGCAGACCAGGAAACAAATACAAGTTGTTGCTAGACATTCACTTTTGTGAAATACTCCCATATTCCAGAGTTCTACTTGTGTACTTTATTTATCCAGATATGAGAGTTATATTTGATGGCTATATCAGAGTTCTATTAGACTTTGTTTACGGTTTTATTTATGCATACTAAGTTAAGCCTATGACACTCGAATTAATTTTTTATCATGAAATTAGAAGAAAGAATATGATTCAAGTGTCTTGGGCAAAATTTACATTTTTTGTGTAATCACAATGGCATTTCCATTAAACAAAATTCAGTCCAATATTTAAAGGATTATTGAAAGCAAAATAAGAGCAAGAAATTAGACTATCCCATTCCTGAAAATAATATTAAAAACTACTATAATCCATTGTAAGCTGCTACTGCTGTTATATTTGTTCAAGAGTATGAGAAACATAAGTATTCAAAAATTACATAAAATATAAAAATTAGCAAGAAATGTAAACCATCGTGTCCTTCTCGCTTACTAAGTTACTATACTTAGCGTAAAAATAGAAAGTTAAAGACAAAATAAATACAAAGTAGAAAATATATAAGAAACAAAATAAATAAATAATCTGCATTTGAAGACGCTTAATGGATAATTTCAAAACTAAATTACGAGGCTCAACAAATTTACTTTATACAATTATATTTTTATATTTTGTAATTATTTATACATAAAATACAAAATTACTAGTACATTTTTTGTCCAATCCTGCCAACTCATTACTAATGCATGGCTCACGTACGTGTAAGTAAACAGCGACCTTTCAAGAGGATAGTTGACCGTTAAATTTAGCATATGGTGCCGTGCAATTAAGGGGATAAATGAATTGAGTTGATCCGAGTATTAAATTATTTAAATTTGGTTTACAAAATTTATCGAGCATAAAATAAGGTTTGATTGAGGCTCATTTAGCTATCGAGTCAAGCACGATTCCTAATTGAGCCCGAGCAATTTGAATTTTTCGAACGAATATGATCCGAGTAATTTATCGAACTTTAAAATTTGCTCATATTTGACTCATTTATATTTCGAGTCGAGCTCGAATCAAACTTTTAGTCGAGTGAGTACAAATCAATCTCGAACTGTTTGCTCATTTTACAGCCTTACGTACAATAGTACCGTCTTTTTTTTTCACCCCTCTATTTGCTTTTCAATAAATTTACCCCTAAATATAATTTTACTTTTTAGATGAAACAATAGTATATTAAGATATAAATTTATTTAATTTTAATTAATATAATTATTATAATTGTAAATTATATAATAAAAATTATTAATCACAAAATTTATTTAATTTTATATTCTTATAAATAATATTAATTTTAAAATTTAATATATTGTTCTTAAAAATCAAATTGTATCTCAATAAATTTTTATTGAACGGAAGAAAAATGCTTTCGGTGAATTTTCATCGACGCGTCTGGCAACTTTTGACAAAGTGGCCACAACTTTTGACTTGGGAGATGCTTTCGGTGGAAAGGAGATGCTTTCAGTGGAAAAGCAAAAACTGCTTTCGGCTGAGGACATCTTTTGACTGGCTGCAGGGAGCAGGTGCATGTGACTGATGAGAAATGTCAGGCAAATGGGTCCTGAGCATCCTGTAGATTGATGGTGCCATAAAGGTCATCATCTTCTTCATACTGACTGTGGGAAGCTGATGAAGAACCTGCAGAGGCTTCTTCATGTAATTCATCAATTCTTTTATTTAATGCCTGGGCAATTAATTTTAACTCTTTTCCAGAGCAATCTTTGAAATCAGAAATGCTACGGGAACAAGATGAACCAGTGGGACTGACTCTAGACTCTTTTGATTTTTTACTGACACTTGACTCTTTTGATTTTTGACTAGAAGGTTCTGCTGTAGAGACTGGGAGAACCTTGAGAGAAGAAGTAGGAAATTCTAACTGGACTTGACCTACAATTCTATTGACATCAAATTTGTCCCACTACTTGACAAACCATTGGCGAGTGACAAGGGAAAAAGGATCTGCCGAAGGAGTTGTAGGAGAAGCATTGTGATTGATTTCACTGGTTGGGGGTTGAATGTGATATTCTCATCGAAGAATCCAGGGAATCTTATATTTACTTACAAACTGGAGAAGGACTGGGACACCTTCATATGCTGGATCATTTTTTTGTGATTACAAAAATGATTAAGTTGGACTTTTAGGGGATCAGGAAGAAGGTCATAGGTAGAACCAAATCTTGACCACCAATGAGAAAATCAATATGGGAAATGACTTTTAAATTTATGATCGAACTGAACAAACTAAGAATGACTGTGTGACTCATTTTGATGGAGGAAAACTTTATACCAAGCTTCCATGTAATCATAATAACAAAAAGAGTTATCTTGATTAGAAAGCTGCATAAGATCAGAGGGATGTTTTGTAAGACCCCAGCTTATTAATAAATAAAATCAAATTTTCTCTAAATATTATTGTGAATAATAAGGGGTTAGTTTGATATAATACTTTGGTATCAGAGCTTAGGGATATGATCCCTGGCTGAGATGTGAGACGAGAACTAGGAGGGGAGAGACGGGGATTTCCTTCGCTAGTATGACCTGACTAAGTTTATTTGGTGTTTATTTGGTCGGTCAGAGTATAGGGATAATATATGACATGACTATTAACCCTTGTTTTATGGCAGTATTTAAGAATGGCAACTGAGAACGTTAATAATGGAGTAAATCAGACCGTAGAGACACCTTTGATCACCACCCAAGGGAACGTGCAACAGGATGGCAATATTCCTCCTGTAAACAACGTTACCGAGCAAACAATGAATGATGGAATGTTTAGGAGCTTTTTGCAATTCATGCAAAATCAGACGAGGGAGACTCGTGTGCAGAATACAGGTGGAAATGATAACAACGCGCGGTTTGTCACAGCCAAGCAGTTCAAAGAATTGGGACCACCAGAATTTAAGGAAAAGCCAGATCCGATCATGGCGGAAACGTGGGTCAAGCAAATTACCAAGATATTCGATATTTTGGGATGCACGGAGGAACAGAAGGTTCCATTCGCCACCTTTATGTTCCGCGGTGAGGCAGACTACTGGTGGGAGTCTGTGAAGCGTACCCAGCCTGACGCACTCAACATGTCTTGGAAAACATTTCAAAAATTGTTCAATGACAAGTACTTTCCTGAAAGTATTCGTCATATAAAGGAGGTGGAGTTTATCAGACTGGAACAAAACAACATGACGGTGTCCCAGTACGAGGCGAAGTTTACAGAGTTATCCAGGTTTGCACCTCATTTGGTCGAAAATGAGGAACGAATGACAAGAATGTTTCTGAGAGGTCTAAAACCCGAGATTCGACAATATCTTATCTCTCATAAATTTTTTTTATATTCAGATGTTGTAAACAGGACTCAATTATTAGAGCGAGATAATGAGTATGTGCAACCGAGGGACCACAACCAGGGTCATACCGGTGGCGGCAGTCATCGAAGCAATGAAAACCAGCAGGGAGAAAAACATTCGGACAAAAGCGGTAACCACTCTGGTGGTAATCGTGGTCGTGATAATAGAAGGAGCGAGTCGGGAGGAGATTTCAAGAAGAGAAGGTACAACAATGATAACGTGAAGACGTCAGCACAAACATCAACTGTTTCTAAAGGAGGAGAACGACCACCGGTCGTATGTTACAAATGTGGGAAAGAGGGACATATCAGCTCAAACTGTCCACAACAATCCAAGGTATGTTATAACTGTGGAAAGGAGGGTCATATAGCTCGAGAGTGTTCTGTAGCAAAACCAAGTTCAGCGGGGATAGTGATTCCAAAAGCTGTCCCGGATAAGTCAAAATCAGCGGTTCCTGGAAGAGCGTTTGTCGTGACTGGCCAAAACGCGAGAAACCCGAACGAGGTGATCACGGGTAAGCTAATCTTGAATTCTTGCGAAGTTTATACTTTACTAGATACCGGTTCTACCCATTCTTTTATCTCTCCTGCTTGTGCTCAACGTTTAAACTTGACTCCTGAGAAATTGGACTTTGACTTATCTGTTGAAACTCCGTTGGGTGAAACCTTCGTTACATCTACAATTTATAAATCTTGCATGATCCAAGTTGGCACTATCACATTACCTATTGATCTTATCTCTTTAAAGATACTTGCTTTTGATGTGATTTTAGGAATTGATTGGTTAACCACTCATCATGCTAAAATTGATTATTTTCGTAAGGTTGTTAGTTTTTATATTCCTAACCAACCTGTCATACGAATTCAAACTACTAAACCACTAAATCAGTCACTATCATATCAAGCCACAAAGCTATTCGTTTATTGAAAAACGGATGTCAAGCTTTCTTAGCCCATGTTATGGATTTGAACAAAGACAAGTCAGATTTGAATAATATTTCTATTGTTAGAGAATTTCCCGATGTATTTCCTGAAGAACTTCCTGGTCTACCCCCAGAACGTGATGTTGAATTCTTTATTAACCTTGAACCAGGTACAAAACCTATTTCTAAAACCCCATATCGAATGGCTCCTATTGAACTTCAGGAGTTAAAAGTCCAACTACAGGAGTTATTAGACATCGGTTTCATTCGTCCTAATACATCTCCTTGGGGTGCTCCTGTTTTTTTCGTAAAGAAGAAAGACGGGAGTATGCGACTTTGTATCGACTATAGGGAATTGAACCATGTCACCATCAAGAATAGGTATCCGCTACCTCGCATTGATGACCTGTTTGACCAATTACAAGGAGCACAATTCTTTTCAAAGATCGATCTTCGTTCTGGATATCATCAGCTGAAGATTAAAACTGAGGATATTCCAAAGACTGCCTTCAGAACTCGGTACGGGCATTATGAATTCTTAGTCATGTCTTTTGGATTGACTAATGCTCCTACTATTTTTATGGATATGATGAACCGTGTATTCAAAGAATATTTGGATCAGTTCGTTGTTGTCTTTATTGATGACATCCTCATCTATTCCAAAAGCCGTGAAGATCATGAGCGCCATTTGAAGCTGATATTGCAAAGGCTTCGTGAAAATAAGCTATATGCAAAACTGAAGAAATGCGAGTTCTGGCTTGAGCAAGTAGCATTCCTTGGGCACGTGGTGTCAAAACATGGAGTATCTGTCGACCCGGCGAAGATTGAAGCCATACAAAGTTGGGAGCAACCGAAGTCGGTAACCGAAGTACGTAGCTTTCTAGGCTTAATTGGTTATTATCGGAGATTTGTGGAAGGATTTTCTCGAATCGCTACTCCGTTAACTCAGCTAACTCGGAAAGATACAAAATTCGTATGGAGTGAGGAATGCGAGAAGAGTTTCCAAGAACTCAAGAAGAGACTCATTTCGGCACCTGTTCTGACAATACCATCTCGTTCGAATGGATTTTTTATCTACAGCGATGCTTCAGGCAAAGGGTTAGGATGTGTTCTCATGCAACATGGGAAAGTCATAGCCTATGCCTCGCGACAACTCAAAGAATATGAGAGGAATTATCCTACTCATGATTTGGAGTTGGCAGCAATCGTTTTCGCGTTGAAGATCTGGAGACACTACCTGTATGGGGAGAAAGTGGAGATCTATACAGATTATAAAAGCCTCAAATATTTCTTCACCCAAAAGGAACTCAACATGCGGCAGCGACGTTGGCTCGAGCTGTTGAAAGATTACGATCATACCATCCAATATCATCCTGGAAAAGCAAACGTAGTAGCTGACGCATTGAGTAGAAGATCATATGCGGGTACGAGTGCAATGTTGTTAACACAAAGGCCCATTTTGTATGATTTGCAAAGGATGGAGATAGAGATGAAGGCTCCAAGTACCCACATGATGATATCAAATATACGAGTAGAACCGACTTTAATCGATAAAGTTAAAGCTGCTCAAGCTACGGACATGGAGCTGATGCGTATGAAGAAGAAAGTGCAAGAAGGTGTTATTCCAGAAGCAAGAATCGATGAAGAAGGAATACTTCGAGTCAACTCCAGACTTTATGTTCCTAACGATTTTGACTTGAAGCATAGAATAATGATGGAGGCACACAACACACCGTTTGTAATCCATCCTGGGAGTACCAAAATGTATCACGATCTTCGACATACATTTTGGTGGAGCAATATGAAAAGAGAGATCGCGGAGTTTATCTCGAGGTGTTTAACTTGTCAACGTGTAAAAGCGGAGCATTAAGTGCCAAAGGGTCCATTGCAACCACTTGAGATTCTGAAATGGAAGTGGGAACACATTACTATGGATTTTGTTACGGGTCTTCCCAAGGTTTCTCAAGGTATAGATGCGATTTGGGTTATTGTTGATAGGTTAACCAAGTCTGCTCATTTCTTGCCGATACGTGAGACTTATTCCCTTGAACGTCTTGCTAGTATGTACGTGAACGAGATTGTGAGATTGCATGGCATGCCAGTATCCATAGTTTCGGATCGTGACCCAAGATCCACTTCACGATTTTGGGTTAGCTTGCAAAAAGCTATGGGCACGGATTTACGATTCAGTTCAGCATACCATCCTCAAACGGACGGACAATCAGAGAGGACTATTCAAACTCTTGAAGATCTATTAAGACTTTGTGTCCTAGATCTCAAAGGGAGTTGGGATAAGTACCTACCATTGGTGAAATTCTCCTACAACAACAGTTATCAGGCGAGCATAGGTGTGGCTCCATTTGAGGCGTTGTATGGAAGAAAATGTCGTTCTCCAGTATGCTGGGACGAGGTGGGTGAAGCAACATTGTTGGGACCAGAATTGGTACGCATTACTACAGAGAAGATCCAAACGATTCGACAACGTATACAAACGGCACAGGATCGACAAAAGAGTTATGCGGATCTTCATCGGAAGGACGTGAAATTTAATATTGGGGATCATGTATTGTTACGTGTTGCACCATGAAAGGGAGTTACAAGATTTGGGAAGAGAGGAAAGCTCAATCCAAGATTTGTTGGTCCATTTGAGATTCTTGAGCGAATAGAAAATGTGGCATATAGACTCGCATTACCTCCAAGCATGTCTCGTGTTCATAATATTTTTCACATATCTTTGCTTCGTAAATATGTTAAAGACCCGAACCACATTATTGAGTTAGAACCAGACGAGATAGCTGAAGATTTAGCGTACGAGGAGGTACCTGTTAAGATCTTGGATAGGAAAGAGCAAGTCCTACGCACAAAGGTTATACCACAAGTTAAGATTTTATGGAGAAACCATGCTATTGAAGAAATGACCTGGGAGTTGGAATCAGAAATGAAAGCGAGGTATCCTCACCTTTTCAAAATATCAGGTACGTACGTCAATTTCGAGGACGAAATTTCGTAAGGAGGGGAGGTTGTAAGACCCCAGCTTATTAATGAATAAAATCAAATTTTCTCTAAATATTATTGTGAATAATAAGGGGTTAGTTTGATATAATACTTTGGTTATGGGTGAAATGTATAAATTTTACAAAATAAGCAAGTGGTTATAAAATATTCATTTTCTCGGGGAATATTCGTTTGGTCGTGAAATATTCTTGCTGTCGGGGAATATTCGTACGACGGCGCAGCCTTGTGTCGGCCCCATAACGGAAAGCAATTGGATGAAGAAAATGACAAGTATAAGTTGTTTACAAATAACGGCGTAGTTGTTACCGTTAATACTGTTGGAATACCCGGTGGTTAAAATACAGTAGCACACGGTATTGCACCAATTATTGATTCTTACGTAAGAAGGCACTACTCAATAATTGTTACAGTAGTTATTATTCAATATTTTATTTTATTGATTCAATAATTGTTGCGTTGATATTTTATATTATTGTTGTTTCAATAATTATTGATGCACAATATTTTTCTTTATCAGATCAATAATTCATATTATTTGAATAATATTATTAGATAACATTATTGGCAATGTCTAGAAAGTTCTGTCTAAGGAGAGGTTTGGTCATCTAATTACGCGCCAGTAAGGAGAAATCCTTATTGAAAAGCCCCCTCTTTCCTGGGAACGGCCTGGTTGTCATAAATGTGATTCTGTAATATTATTTGTGAATAATTAATTATTGATTCATATGATAAGGAAATATTTATTTTATGTGGATATAAATAAGGGATATATTTTTGTGGTTAAAAATGAAGGAGTTAATGTTGAGGTTTTTATCAGTATTTTTATCGGAATAGAGGTATTAAAAATCAGGGTATTTGAGATATTTTGCGGGGGTTATAATTTTTAATCCGACCGTTGGATCGTGGTAATTTTTGGATATGTTATACATATATAAGTTGAGTATGTGTCCACAAATTTTGAACCGTTAAAAATGAACGTATGATTTATTATGAATTTTACGAGATGACTGGTTCAGAAATTGTTGAATTTTCGGAGTTAATCATTTTGGTGGAAAATTCTAGAATTGGTGGGCCCCACTCTTGGTTGGTGAAGAAATGTGCTGAGATTTTTATTCAAATGTGGTGGGTGGGAATAGTAGCAGGTAAAGCCATCAGGTTGCAGGTTAAGTCTACTTTGGCGTGCTAACATTTTTCTATAAATAGAGGGCTAAGTTAGAATTAAAAATCACACCAGAAACAAGTTTTCTCTCTTTTTCTCTCTAGATTATTGAGTGTATTTTGTGAGTATTTAGATACTTTGAGAGTTTCTATTCATCAGAGCAAGTTTCTTTCAGCCTTATACCGGTATTCCGACCAGAAGTACTGATATTTTGAGGTAAGGGATATTATTTTCTTCTTAAATGATATTATTTTCTTCAATATCATTATGCTGAAATATTAACATGAGTTTTTATCAAATTTAGAACTTTTTGTGTCGGGGTTACTATTCACGTATACGATACTATTCACGAATACGGCACTATTCACCGAAAAATAAAATTTTCTCTTTTTGTCCAAGATGTCTATTATGGTTACTATCTTTGATTGTATCCATATTTTGATCTTTATTTTTGAATTATGCTTCACAATTGATTATTATGAAGTATTATTGATCTTGGATAAACTGTTATACGAATCCCTACTATTTGTCTTTCTGTCTCACTGGATTCGTTCTCTTTAAGATATTTTTCATCATCCTCAGTCCTAAATGATGATATTACTGAATATCTTTGACCTGTAGTGCAAAGATGTATGATTACTTGATGAATATCTTTGGCCTGTAGTGCAAAGATGAACAGGTGTTGAGATGACTATGACTGACAGGTGATACAAATGAATATCTTTGGCCTGTAGTGCAAAGATGAATATTTGGATAAAGATGATTATTAATTGATGTTACAGGGATAAAATTTTTATGATGGACTTTTAAATCTTAGAAGATAGTAGAATTCATTCTCTACTTGACTCTTCTAATGGTTTGTTGTTTCCACTGCAGTTGTTGATCTAAAACTTGTTGTCGATTATATTCTATCATATTTTTCCCTGTTGAATACTAATGATAATTTGTTGTATATTATCTTAGTCATAATATTTTTTACTGGACTAGTTGAGCTCACACTTTTCTTTTTTGTTCCATTTTTCTTCTCAGGAGGTGAGAACATAGCAGGATCTAGTCGGGGTTTGGAGTGATGGTTCTAGAAAGATGTTTTAGTAGTCCTCACTATTTCTGTAAAATAGTATTTGAATAATTGTATTGAAGACTTATTTGAGTGTGGATATTGTCTAGAAGATAATATTTGTATTTAAACTTACAGTATGTGTTGTCGTATTTTGCACGACAATTGAATTATTGAAGTTGTAGTTTGCTTTCTGTACCATGTATTTGGTGACTCAGAATGGGTGTTGTATACCTATTTTGGGGGCGTCACGTGTTTTCCCCATTCGGACATCTGAATAAACTGTTTAATATATAACGAATGGTAAAGAACTTTGGCTTTATCATTGTTGGCATAAATTGGTTTAATAAAGATTGACTCTGTTTAGGCTAGGATGTCCTTATAATACACAAGAAATTTATAAGGAGCAAGGGGCATGAAATGCCAACCAGAAGGGAAGAACTGGGAGGTCAATTTGACTGGGTCATTTCTGGGTTTCATATGAGGCTCAACATGAAATAATAAATTGGTCCATCTAAGCATATACTCAGAAGGAGGATTACTGAGATTTGAACTAGAGGCTTTTGACTGAAAAGGGGCAACTGGAATTGGGTTACTAGCTAAGGCTGAACTATAGGGCTTGGGCATTGTCCCAAGGACAGTGAACCTGTTACTGGTTTAGTAAATCGGGTTTACTGGATGAGGAATCATGGCTCCTCTTGGCTGATTACTTGTGTAAGACCCCAAATTATTAATAAATGAAATTTAATTCCTCTATTTATTATTTTGAAATAGTAAGGGTTGATTTGATTAATGTGGTTAGTTATGGGTAAAATGCGCAAATATTTCAAATAAGCAAGTGGTCCTAAAATATTCATTGTTGTCGGGAAATATTTGTTTGGTCGTGGAATATTCTTGTTGTCGGGGAATATTTGTACGACGACGCAGCCTTGTGTGGGTCACATAACGGAAAGCGATTGGATGAAGAAAATGACAAAAATAAGTTGTTTATAAATAACGGCGTAGTTGTTACCGTTAATACTGTTGGAATACCCGGTGGTTAAAACACAGTAATACGCGTTGTTGCACAGTAGCACGCGGTATTGCACCAATTATTGATTCTTACGTAAGAAGGCACTACTCAGTAATTGTTACAGTAATTACTGTTCAATATTTTATTGATTAAATAATTGCTACGTTGATAGTTTATAATTGTCACTACGCAGTATTTTCCATTATCGGAGCAATAATTCATATTATCTGAATAATATTATTAGATAACATTATTGGCAATGTCTAGAAAGTTCTGTCTAAGGAGAGGTTTGGTCACCTAATTGCGCGCCAGTAAGGAGAAATCCTTATTGGAAAGCCCCCTCTTTCCTGGAAACGGCCTGGTTGCCAGTACTGTGATTCTGTAATATTATTTGTGTATAATTAATTATTGATTTATATGATGAGAAAAATATTAATTTTATGTGGATATAGATGGAGAAAATTTTTAATGTGACAATTGTTGAAAATTAATATTTTATCTTTTTCTGATAAAATAATTTATTTAAATATATTATTTTAATAATATATTGATGGTGATATTTTTACAATGAATGTGCGATATATGAGTATATGAGGAGGAAGAGTATTTTTGTGACATTAAATGATTAACACATGTTTTGTGTGTTGGTGGACACAATTCTTGACCGAAAATTTATTATTGACTGTAAAATCGCCCGTTTGTGGATTTCGGCCAATTTCTGTTTGGAATTTGGAAAAGTTGTGACACCCCCAAATCCGGGTACTTCGATTCCACGGGATTTGGTGTTCACTGTACAAGCATCATCTGTCTATCTACCCATAAATAATATCAAACCATACAATAGATAGAAATCATAATAAAATCTCTTCCCTTAAGGGTTACATCAACTGAATCATAAATAAATCCCAGGTTACTCTAACCTTAAAACATCTGTGCGGAATTCTAAACAAATAAGTCTTAAACAACAACATAAGTCTTAAACATAAATACATCATCAATTAAAATAACAAGTCTTCATCACTTGCTAACTTTGCCCTTGCCCTTACTAGTGAAGGGTTCATCGCTTCTTTCATTCTTAACTGCAATGTTATTATTAAGCAAGAGTGAGCACAAATGCCCACAAGTATAAAAAATGAAACAACAGTATAATAACATGCGAATAATCAAAGACATCTGAATAAAGCTCAACTTTTGAATCAAGAATAAATAACATGAATCAAAAGAATACTGAGGGTAATAAGACCTTGAACTATGTCCTAGGTTAACAAGGGTTATACTTGAAACCTTTAACAGTCATAAGACTATGGACCTTCTTCTCGTACTTAGGGGGATCAGCCCTTAGTACCATACTGTGCACAATATCTTAACGCTAAAGCGTAAATAATCCCCTATACAGGGTTGTTCATCTCAGTTTGACATTCGAGTCCGCACCAAAGGAAGTTTGGTTTGGATAATTCATCAAGGGTTCTGAAATTTAGAACGCTCATCAACTATGGACTAGTTGAATCAATAAGGTTCACTAGTCTAATAAGGTTCAACAATAATTGATATTCGATTTGAATAATAACCTCAAAAGTATACAATAGGATAATTATTGTACAACTGAATCATGCTTTGGAAAGATAATTAATCTTTAATATCATGCTTGAACTTGAATAATAACAAGGATAATTTATTCAAGGTAAATAATAAACTTGAACAATAATGACAAGTAGGGTTAGGGAAACTTGCTCAACATAAAAGTAACGTTTAAGTTTAAATAAACTTGCTCAATAGAATGGAGTTAGGGATAGGATACTTGCCTCGTGCGTAGATTACACTTTAACTAAGCACGTTCTTTGAATTAAATCCTACATACCATTCATATACACAATACCAGTTAATTATAAATTAACTAATCAATATAAACTCATTCTCGTTGTCTACTTTAATTATTGACTAAACTTAGTCAAATTATCACGTTGTCACATAATTTATACTTCATGAATTATCAAACTAATTATGTATTTAATAATTCAATTCACATATAATATTTTATTACATGTTAAACAACTATTTTATCATCTCATAATACCTCTAACATGATTACATGTTCATTACATCAATCCACTAACACTTGTTAGACTTTATCATTTTAAAAATACATTTCTGACATTTTCTGGAGAGTGGCGCTGCGGCGCCACTAATGTACTAAGGAGTCGCGCTGCGGCGCGGTGGCGCTGTGGCCGGGCCCTTGGCGCTGCGGCGCAGTGGCGCTGCGGCGCGGGACTTCAGTTCTGGAGTTGGCGCCGCGGCGCGAGACTCCAGAAACTGTTTCTCAGTTCGCGAAGAACACAGAGTTCAGCGAAAACAACACATTTTTAACACTAATTTCACCAAATCACATATACCCACATGTTATAATTCATGTATAATCATAACCCAACATATATAAAGTGATATTAACCCATTAAAACATATAATCACATATTTAAATCATAAAAAATGGATTGTTCTTGATGTTCTTGAGGATTTTGAACAAAAACTTATAATTTAACACTACGGATTCGTTATAACACCGAATCCGTTCGTTTAAGGCTTGATCTCTTCGTATTAACATGCTCAATAATATAAGAGTGTAAATTTTAGGGATAATATATAATCAATACATCAATTATCACATATAAGGCCATATGGCCATATCACGTACTCTGTTTATTTTGAAATAACATATGTACGACATGTTTTCACAACACTGATGTTATGATTTGCAACATATATATAACTAAACACGATTTGATACATATTAACCCATACATAAAATTATAATCATCTCATATCTCCCAAATACAGAGATTTACAAAAATATGAAAGCCAATTTATGAAACTAAAAAGACGTAACTTGAAATTGGGTTGGAGAGAATTACCCAGAGTATAAGATGATCAGATAACCCTTTTTGCAATAACCTGTAATTACACACTCACAAATTCTCTCAAAAATTCTCACCTTCTCTCTGAACTCTCTCTGAAAATAATGCCAGACTTAGGAAATTATGAAGAAGAAGGAGGAAGCGTCGAAGAAATAAAACTGACGCGATGTGGTCAGTTGCCCAGTCATGGGTTAACTGCCCATAACCTCCTTTAGTGCCATGTTTGGCTTAGCAAGAAAATAACTCAAAGCTCTTTATTTTAATAAAACCTTTATCATATAGTTCAATAATGTCACCCTCTTTATAAAATAAATCCCATATTTTACTTAATTTACTTTAAATAAAATATAATAATTACTCATAAATTCACATAATCATATAAATAAATATCTCATTAATAAATAATGTCAATTTATTAAATTTCTAATTAATAACTTAATTTAATTAAAATAACATCATGCTTAATTAAATATTTATTTAATTCAATAAGCTCAATTAATCACATACTTGAATAATAAAAATTCTCTACATTAATTTAATAATGTAACACATATGATTAAATTAATCTACCACAATTGCATCAATTAATTATTAAATCTAATAATTAAATCATCGAAAATATTTATTTAATTCAATAAATATTAAAATAAGTTACAGAATTCTCGTTCGTCACATCTTTTCCCCCTTAAAAGGATTCTGTCCCCAGAATCACGACTTAATATATTTTGACCCGTTACAAAAGCTTTCTTCTGTAAAGTTGTAGAGAATTGAATTTCCTATAAAAACTCGCGAGATTCGAATTTTCTGATAAAAGGGCTATTGATTATGAATTATTGAAGTTCTGAAGTTCCGAAATAATTGATTTTTGGAAGTTTTATTTATTATTTTGAAGAAAAACGTTTTTTGGCATTTAAGTGGGCTAACATGTGATATAAATGGGCTGAGATCAGATGTCTAGAGGTGGGCTAAGAGAAATTTGATAAATATATTAATATTATATTAAATTTTCTGCTTTGGTGTTCTAAGCATTTTCCTATAAATAGGGTGCTTAGGTTAGAATTGAAAATCACACCAGAAACACAAGTTTCTCTCTATTTCTCTCTCTATATCGAGCGTATTCTTGTGAGTATTTGATACTTTGAGTGTTGCTATATGGTGCAAGTTTCCTTCAGCACTATATCTAGTATTTCAGTCAGAAGTACCGTCTTTCCGAGGTAAGGGATGTTATTTCTTCTTAAATGATATTATTTTCTTCAATATCATTATGCCAAAGTATTGATCTGAAATTTTTATTAAATTTGGAACTTTTCATGTTGGGGTTACTATTCACGAGTTACTATTCATGAGTTACTATTCACGAGTTACTATTCACCGAAAAATAAAATTTTCTTCTTTTTGTCCAAATATCTATTCTGGATACTAGCTTTGATTGTATCCATGTTTTGATCATTCTTGAATTTTACTTCACTATGATTATTTATAAGGTATTTTTGGACATGGATAAATCGAAATACGAATCCTTAATATTTGTTATTTTGTTTCACTGGATTCGTTTTCTTTAAAATATTTTTCATCATCCTCAGTCTTAAATGATGATATAACTGAATATCTTTGGCCTGTAGTGCAAAGATGAATGATTTCTGATGAATATCTTTGGCCCGTAATGCAAAGATGAACAGGTGTTGAGGTGAACATGATCAACTGATGAATATCTTTGGCCTGTAGTGCAAAGATGACTATTTGATTCAAGATATTTATTGATTGATATTACAGGGATAAAATGTGATGATGGGCTTTTAAATTCATAGATAATCGTAGATTTCATTCTCTACGTAACTCTTCTATGAATTATTATTTTCTGCTGTGAATATTGATTTAAAACGTGTTGTCTATTGTATTCTATTAGATTTTTCCCTGTTGAAGACTAACGATAATTTGTTATGTATTATCTTAGTCATAATGTTCTTTACTGGGCTAGTTGAGCTCACCCTTTTTCTTGTTGTTTCATTTTTCTTCTCAGGAGGCGAGAATGTAGCGAGTACTAGTCGGGGTGTGGAATAATGGTTCAAGACAGTTGTTTTAGTAGTCCTCACTATTTTATAAAATAGTGTATCAATAAGTATAATGAGGACTTAATTAAGTATGAATACTGTCTAGATGACAATATTTGCATTTAAACTCATAGTATATGTGTTGTCGTATTTTGCACGACAATTGTAATAATAAAGTTGTAGTTATTTTCTGTACCATGTATTTGGCGATTCAGAATGAGTTGGATGGATTGGACCTATTTTGGGGGCGTCACAACTTGGGCCAGTAGGGCGACCCGGACCACGAGAGGTTGATGCATCGTGAATACTCATGATGGATGCACGGTACCTGTGTTAATAAATTCCCGAGTGAGAAAATCAGGAATGGAATTGTTACTGCCTTTAATGTATTCAATATCAAAATCAAAGATACTTAAAAGGACTTGCCATCTAGCAAAGGAGTGTTTAGAAGCTATGTTTTCAACATCTTTTTCTAACACATATTTTGCAGATTTGCAGTCAATTCGAACCAAAAATTTTTGATTTAATAAGTCAATTTGAAATTTATTAATACATAATACAAGAGAAAGTATTTCTTTTTTAATGGTACTGTAATTTAACTGTGTACTATTCCATGCACCAGAATGAAAACGGACGATTTGTTCTGGGGAATCTGGAGTTAACTTTTGTTTGAGAATACCTCCGAATCCAATATCAGAGGCGTCAGTTTCAACAATTTTAAATGCAGAGTCATTAGAAATACCAAGGCAGGGCAATGCCTTGACGTATTTTTTGACTTGTTGGACGACAGAAGTATGAATGTCAGTCCATGGGGGAGGATTGTCTTGCAAACGCTGAAAGAGAGGTTTACAAATTTTCCTGAGGCTTTTATAGAACTTGCCAATATAATTGAGCGAGCCCAGAAACCTCTGCAGTTGAGTTTTATGGGTAATTTTATCTGGGAATCTGTCGGCGAATTGAATAGCTCTATCAATTGGTCGTATGAGTCCGCGATATATAATTAATCCAAGAAATCGAACTTTAGCTTGAAACAAGCTGCATTTGGAAAGTGAAAGAACAAGTCCATTGTCTTTGACCGTTTTAAAAAACGATTTAAAATGTTTGACGTGTTCTTCAATGGAATTGAAAAAAATGAGAATATCATCAATATACACAACAATAAAATGACTGAAAGGATTCAAAATATCATTGAGGATATTTTGGAATTCACTGGGGGCATTTTTTAAGCCAAATGCTTGGACATTCCATTCGTAATGACCAAATAGAGTGGTGAATGCAGTTTTATACCTGTCCTCTGGGTGAATAGCAATTTTCCAGAAACCAGATTTGAGGTCAAATTTACTAAAGATGGTGGCATTACTCAACCGGTTAATGAGGTCATCCTTATTAGGCAGGGGATACCTAATCCATTCAAGGACTTTGTTTAATGGCTTGTAGTTGATTACTAACCTGGGAACACCTCTTTCCTTTTCTGCTTCATTGTTAACATAAAAGCCAGGACATGACCAAGGGGATTTACTAGGTCTAATTAATTTCTTACTAAGAAGATCATTAATTTTTTTTTACATAACTCCATTTGTTCATGATTCATTTGAATAGGCCTGACCTTAGTAGGAATCAAATGTTCTTTGAATTCCTTAGCGTAAGGGAGCCTTACAACATGTTTTTTCCGATGCCAAAAGGCATTAGGAGAATTAGAACAAAGATTGTCCTTTAAATAAGTTTTTAACTCTTCAATTTTTTTAAGAACATCTTTATGTTGAAGCTGTTCTTCAATTCTTTTGTATTTAATTTCTTCCTTTAAGAAATTTAAATGGGTGGATTTACAGTTTAATAAATTTAATGACTTGGAAATGGATTCTTCTTGAATAAATTTTAAATCTCTTTCTTTTGGTTTAATAAGAAATTTAAATGTTATTCTTTTACCTAAATGTTTACAGCTTAATCCTTCATTACTGGTAGTAAATGGATATAATAAATATATAAATGGTAACCCTAAAATGATTTTATCGGTAAGATTACGAATTAAAACAAATGATGCTTTAAAACACATACTATCTTGACAGATATGCACTTTAGGCAGTTTATATTTTATTTCCATTTGACTACCATTTGCTGAATTTATTTTTTCATTGGTTTTCTTATAGTATTTGGTTGGAATAAGACCTTCCTGAATACAATTCAAATTCGCACCTGTATCAACTAAGGCGGGAAGTCGTATTGAAAAAGTTTTATCGACAACCAAATCTATAGAGATATACCATTTTTGAATGGTAATATCTTTAACTCTTTTAAGAGAAAAACCTTGAACAAATAGATCTGGCTCTTCTTTGATTCCTGAAGATTCTGACTCATCGTGATCTTCATCACTAGAGGAGGAATCATGAACTTGAAGATCAGATTTCTGGCTTTCTAAGTCTTTTCTTAAATTAGAGACTTTAATCTTTAAATTAGAGATTTCCTTTTTAAGTTTATTAACTTCTTGATTTAATTCTGGAACGGTAACTTCTTTAACTGGGGTTTTAAATCTTTCAAGAGTTTTATTAAGGCTAAATATCGGCTTATCTTTAGCTTTAAAAATCTTGTCTTTAACTCTAGTATCTTTAGTTAATAAATCCTTTAGTTGTTTAGTATATTGAGCTTTAAGCTCAGGGTCAAAAATTTTACTAATTAAGTCGATTAACAAAGAGCTTTCTTCATCCTCTTTGGTAATAACACTTAATCTTTTAGTACAACAATTTTCATTATAATTATCAGCACAAATAGTGACTTCTTCTTCATTACTATCAGTTTCATTGTTACTAGTACTGCTTTTAGAAGAATAGGGGATATCAGATCCTTCATCATTATCTGCATTATTTTCTATTCTCATTAACTCTAATAATTGTTCAGTATCTTCATTAGATATATTTAACTGATATAATTTTTGTTTTACTTTACATTCATTTTTGTAGTGGCTTTTTTGTCCACAATTGTGACAAACAATTTTACTTTTATCGTATTTCTTAGTCTTTTTATTATATTTTTTATTAATTGGTTTGGGTTTATTGTAATAATCGTTTTGATTGTTATCTTTTTTATGAGTATGTTTACGTTTGTTACGTTTATGTGTTCTGGGATGATCAATATGTCTGTGTTTATGTTTTCTTCTAGAGGGAGCAATAGGAGGCAGACCATATTGTTCACAAAATGTTCCTAACTCATATTTAGCTTTTTTCTTGTCTTTACTAGCTTGTTTAGCTAATTTAAAATCAATGCACATTTTTAAACCTATTTTTTGAATATAACTGATTATGTCACCATAAGTGAGATTATCATAATCGATATATCCTAAGTTTTTACTCAACTCTTCTCTAACCTTATGAGCGAACAATGAAGGCAAACCATTTACAAACTTTTCTTTCCAGAAAGGTTTGTTGCTGTCATTTCGCAACATAACTCTAGAGGTAAACACATCTTTGTACCACCTGAAGTCACTAAGAATGGGACAAGTGAGATTACTGAGTTGATCTTGAATTCTTTCTGTTATGTTACTAGGAGTTCCTACAAAATGTTTTATTATGGTTAAAATTAAAGTATTTACTCCATCTGGCAGACCAACACCGACATCTTCATCAAAGATGGGGTTGCCGTCATCGTCTAACTGGATAGCATGAATTATTGACATTCTAGTATCTTCTGTGAAATGTCTTTCCCACCAAGATTTAAGAATACCAGTGAATCCACTATCTACTAACTCAACAATTTCTGGTTGTGACATATTGTTGAATTTAGTGATATAAATATTTGCTACCATGGACATGTGATTCAATTTGTTTAAAATTTCTTGTTCACTAAGACCATCAATGTTCCATTCATAAATTTTATTAGCTGAAACAGAGAATTGTTTATCTAGGTTCCTCTCTTCGAATTGTAGATCCGGAGGAGTAGGTCTAGAATACCAATTCCTGGTTAAACTCGTGTTTTTGACTGTTAACTTGTTCAATTGATCATTAAAATCTGGGATTGAAGTAGAATCAGAATAGTCAGCTTGACTATCACTTTCAACTTCAGTTTCAACTTGATCCAAAGTAGAGACAGTACCACTTGGACCAGGTTCAGTTTTTAGTTTTTTGAATAACTTGTCAATAGATTTAATTAGGTTGCTATCATCATTGGGTAAACCTAATTTACTTTTATTTTCAGGTAAGTTAATCAAAGGATGTTTAATTTTAGCATCTGATTTTTTAATACTTGTTTCTTCAAATTTTTCTTCAATTCTATCAAGCTGTCTTCCAACAGTTGCTAGATATTGATTACTAAAATTTAGTTGTTCAATAATTTTTTTATCATCTTTATTGTCATCTGAAATTTTAAAGGGACTGGCAACAACATATGTGTTCTTGTTGTATTTTATATTACAAAGTTAAATATTTTATTTAAATTAATCAATTCATAGAGATTTAAAACGGATGCTTAATTTTGGGATATTAAGTTTTTTCCGTTTATATATGTCAACGGCTGCTTAATTTAGGGATATCAAGTTTTTTACCGTTTATACATTAATTTTGAGCAGTAAAGATGTTACCGTTGCTATCTTTTCCCTATATAAAGAAGGCTGAGCTGAGTTAGTGAATCATTCTCTGCTGTCAATTTGATAAAGCTACTTCTATTAAAAAGCTTCTGTGTACTATTGCTAATTGGCTAGCATTATTATATAAATATATATTATAGTATCCAAGCTATTGCCGAGTGCATTAAAAAAAAAAATCTGTTCTCATACATATATATATTCTATCCTTTGCAGTATTATATATATATATATATATATATATATATATATATATATATAAACAGTTATTTCTATATATATTATTTTTGAGTTCGAGTAAAGAAAAATTAGAAGTTGTTCCTGGATCATTCAACTATTTCAAGTGCTGGTTAGTTGGGTGAAGAGCCGTTGAATCCTGGAGTAGAATTTTGTCAGTGACCTTAGCACCGAGAAAAGTTCTCCGAGAGGCGAAATTTCTACTTAAGGACAGTGCACTGCACGCCTCTGCTCAAAATTATTTGCTCTAAATCGATAAGTTTATTTCTGCCCTTCTTTTATTTGATAGTTGAATCCTATACTTTGTTCATATTTTCGTACAATCTTAAGTAGAAATTCTATGGATTCTGCTATGCTTACCGCCACTAAATATGTCCCTGACTTGACCAAAATTGAGCCTTTTAATGGAACAAATTTTAAACGTTGGCAAACCAAATTACTTTTGATTATGGACATTGCTAAAGTTGACAATGTCTTAACCAAACCAAAACCAGTTGAACCCCCTTCTGATGCTACCGATGAACAAAAGAAAGAATATGAATCTTCTGTTAGTACTTGGTCTTCTGCTGATAAAATTTGCAAGGCTATCATTCTCAACTCTTTGTCAAATGAACTTTTTGATATCTATTGTCTACATAAACATGCTACTGAAATTTGGGATGCTTTAGTTTTGAAATATGTTGTGGAAGATGCTGGTGTCAAAAAGTATGCAATTGGGAATTTTCTTAATTTTTACATGACCGATGAAAAAGATGTCTCTTCTCAAATTCATGGCTTTCATCTTGTCGTAGCCGAACTTAATCATGAAGGCATGATCTTACCCGCTCCTTTTGTTGTTGGCTCTCTTATTGAGAAATTGCCCGATTCTTGGAAAGATTATAAGAATACTATGAAACATAAAAGGAAAGACATGACCTTAGAGGAATTAATTGTTCATATTCGTATTGAGGAAAAGAACAGAAATTTAGATAAAACTGCCAAAGCCAAAGAGATGTCTTCCAAAGCAAATTTGGTTGATGATCGCAAACCTCGTCATTCGTTTAACAAACATCCTAAACATGGGCATAAGTATAACCCCGGTCTGAAGGCAAAACCGAATCAGTTCAAACCCAAAACCACAAAACCTAAAGGTGATTGTTTCGTGTGTGGAAGGCCAGGTCATTATGCCGCACAATGCAAGTTCAAAAAAGGAAACAACCAGTCTGTTCTTCCGAGAGCTAACTTAGCTGAGGCAGACAATACAATTGTGGCGGTTGTCTCCGAGGTGAACATGGTGACTGACAAAGAGGCATGGGTAGTGGATTCTGGTGCTACCAAACACATTTGTGCGAATCGTGGTGCATTCATCTCTTACACTCCCCTTGAGGGAAAAGATGAACATGTATACATGGGCGATTCGAGGCCTGCACCAGTGTTGGGTAAAGGGAAAGTAAATTTAAAATTGACTTCTGGGAAGATTCTTTCTCTTACCGATGTGCTTCATATTCCTAAGATTCGCTATAATCTCGTATCTGTTGGAATACTTGGAAAAGTTGGGGTTAAGGTTATGTTTGAATCTGATAAGGTAGTTTTAACCAAAAATGGGGTGTTTGTGGGAAAAGGGTATCTTAATTCTGGCTTATTTCATTTGAATGTACTTGAACTCATAAATAATAATGCTAGTACTTCTTTTGCTTACTTGGTTGAGTGTGATGATATTTGGCATGCTAGATTAGGCCATGTGAATTATTCTTATATAAAAATAATGAAAAGTTTGGGAATTTTAAAATATGTTAAAATTTCAAATACCAATAAATGTCAAGTGTGTGTAGAAGCCAAAACTACTAGAAAAACATGTAAACCAGTACTAGTTAGAGAATCTGAACCTCTCTGTTTAATTCATTCAGACTTAGGTGATATGTCCAAAAATACTTCTAGAGGAGGGAAAAATTATTATGTGACTTTTATAGATGATTATTCTAGATATACTAAAGTTTACCTTCTTAGAAATAAAAATGAAACTGAAGATAAATTTCTAGTTTATAAGGCCGAAGTTGAAAATAAATTAGAAAAGAAGATTAAAAGACTCAGGTCCGATAGAGGTGGAGAATATGACTCTGGACCCCTTAGTAAATATTGTGAAGAACAAGGAATTATACATGAGGTAACACCTCCCTATTCTCCAGAATCTAATGGGGTTGCTGAAAGAAAGAATAGAACACTAAAAGAAATGATGAATGCTTTGTTAGTAAGTTCTGGGGCTCCACTGAATTTGTGGGGGGAAGCTCTTCTTTCTGCTTGTCACTTGCAAAATAGAATCATTTATAAGAAAACTGGAAAAACACCTTATGAGCTTTGGAAAAATCATTTGCCTAACTTGAAATATCTTAAAGTGTGGGGGTGTCTTGCTAAGGTAATGTTACCTGACCCTAAGAAAAGGAAAATGGATGTTAAAACTGCGTTTCTTAATGGAGATTTAGAAGAGGAGATTTATATGGACCAACCTGAGGGATTTATTTCCTTAGGCAATGAGCATAAAGTTTGTAAATTAGTTAAATCTTTATATGGTCTTAAACAAGCTCCTAAGCAATGGAATGATAAATTTGATAGTGTGATGACTTCTAATGGATATATAATAAATGATGGAGATAGATGTATATATACCAAATTTAATAATGAGAATTGTGGTGTTATTGTATGTCTTTATGTGGATGATTTGCTTATTTTTGGAACCAATATTGATGTTATATATGAGACTAAAAATATGTTATCCACTAAATTTGATATGAAAGACTTGGGAGAAGCAAATGTTATTCTCGAAATTAATTTGAGAAAAGTGTGTAATGGGTATGTGATTTCTCAAGATCATTATGTGGAGAAAATGCTTAAGAGATTTGGACATTATAATGTTAATCATGTTAGTACTCCGTATGATTCTTGTTTACAGTTAAAGAAACATGAGGGACCTAGTGTATCTCAATCTGAGTATGCTCAAATCATAGGTTGCTTAATGTATCTTACTAATTGCACAAGACCTGATATTTCTTATGCAGTTAATAGACTCAGCAGATACACTCATAATCCAAATAAGGATCATTGGACTGCTTTATGTAGAGTACTCAAGTATCTGCGAGGTACTATTGGATTTAGCTTGTATTACTGCTGTAATCCTGCAGTTCTTGAGGGCTATAGTGATGCCAACTGGATCTCTGATTCAGATGAAATCAAATCCACGAGTGGCTACATATTTACCTTAGGTGGAGGAGCAGTGTCTTGGAAGTCTTCTAAACAGACTTGTATAGCTCGCTCTACTATAGAGTCTGAGTTTATTGCCTTAGAGAAGGCAGGTTCTGAAGCAGAGTGGCTCAGAAATCTTTTAGGAAATATTCCTTTGTGGACGAGACCAGTTCCATCTGTGTCTCTACATTGTGATTGCCAAGCTGCTATAGGCAGAGCTAAGAATAAGAGCTATAATGGCAAGAGTAGGCATATACGCCTAAGACATAACATTGTGAGACAGTTGTTATGTGACGGGATTATATCCCTTAATTTTGTTAGGTCAGAGTTAAATCTTGCGGATCCTCTGACAAAGCCACTAAGCAAGAGGCTAGTGAGCAATACATCGAGGGGGATGGGACTGCTGTCTATTACAGAAATCAACAGTGATGGTAACCCAACCTATATGAATGGTAATCCCAGGAAGTAGGTTCATATGGGTAACAACAAGTCATTGGTTGATTGGTTGAGACACTATCCATTTTATAAATATTTGAGTTCATCCCTATGGTGTAGGATAGTGTAATTCTACAGTGTTAGAGGTTGAGTTATATACTCTTAATGTTTTCCATAGTCCTATTGGGTGATGTGTTTAACTGTAGAACACATTTGATGAAAACACCTATATGAGTGTAGAGGTGAGGCCGCCTCTTATGAAAACAAAACAGGTTTTCTAGAGCACTCATGAACTCCAGGTATGGCGCAAGGCCAAAATGTGCCAAATCGCGTAGAACAACTTCTGATTAAAGTTTGTAGTGTGAGTAATATGATTACTGATTCATAATAAGGAAGAAAGTTCATAGAAATTTTATTTCACCAAATTCCTGTGAATCAAGTCCTATTCACTCTATACATTGGTTCATAGTCCAAAAGACACCAGTGTTAACGCATTGCATTTTTATATTTCTTACTCAATTTATTTTACTTTGTAATATGTGGGGGATTGTTGTATTTTATATTACAAAGTTAAATATTTTATTTAAATTAATCAATTCATAGAGATTTAAAACGGATGCTTAATTTTGGGATATTAAGTTTTTTCCGTTTATATATGTCAACGGCTGCTTAATTTAGGGATATCAAGTTTTTTACCGTTTATACATTAATTTTGAGCAGTAAAGATGTTACCGTTGCTATCTTTTCCCTATATAAAGAAGGCTGAGCTGAGTTAGTGAATCATTCTCTGCTGTCAATTTGATAAAGCTACTTCTATTAAAAAGCTTCTGTGTACTATTGCTAATTGGCTAGCATTATTATATAAATATATATTATAGTATCCAAGCTATTGCCGAGTGTATTAAAAAAAAAAAATCTGTTCTCATACATATATATACTCTATCCTTTGCAGTATTATATATATATATATATATATATATATATATATATATATATATATATATATATATATAAACAGTTATTTCTATATATATTATTTTTGAGTTCGAGTAAAGAAAAATTAGAAGTTGTTCCTGGATCATTCAACTATTTCAAGTGCTGGTTAGTTGGGTGAAGAGCCGTTGAATCCTGGAGTAGAATTTTGTCAGTGACCTTAGCACCGAGAAAAGTTCTCCGAGGGGCGAAATTTCTACTTAAGGACAGTGCACTGCACGCCTCTGCTCAAAATTATTTGCTCTAAATCGATAAGTTTATTTCTGCCCTTCTTTTATTTGATAGTTGAATCCTATACTTTGTTCATATTTTCGTACAGTTCTTAACTGGGATAAGGATAGATTCTAGTGGAGGATGACTAGAACAGACCTTAGACTTATCTTCTTTAACCCATTGACTTTTTGTTATAACATTACACTTACTTTGGTATTGATCATACCAATCATAAAAGGTAATGTTTAATTTTTTATTTTTTATGAATCGCTTCCATCTATTAACGATTTTATCTCGCTCCTTTTCTGTTGGGTGGTTTGAACGAAATAAATGTCTTTTGTCTTTATTAATTTTTGAATTAAAATCCTTTACTAGATTATCCCATTCAAGAATAAAAAAATTTTTAATAACTCTTAACTGATTGTGAATAGGAATTTTAAAATCAGACTGAGTGGGAAGCTCGGAAGAAGTAGAAGAGGAAGAACTCTCTTCTTCTACTAGATCCTTTTGAGTGTAACATGGGTGACTAGCTTGACCTTGATTTAAAATACCTTTTAATTTAAGATCTCTTAAAGAAGGGTTATTAAGAATTTTAGTGTCTCTTCTTGAAGACGCTATAGTACTAGCAGAGTCTTCAATAATAATTGGTCTTTTACTGCGTTCAAAACTTATTTTTACAGTTCCATCTGAAAATTGTCTAACATTTTCAAGGTTTATTAGATTGTTAACTACAGGTTGTTCTGGTATTTCACTGGGTAAAGTCCATTGACTAAGGAGAGTAATATCTTTCCAGAGAATGGTTCTCGGGATCTGAATATTAGCATCACTAGTTGAACTTTGAATTAAGACAGTTTGATCTTTCGGACTTTTATTGAGAGCATGAACGTTTAAGTTAGTTTTCATGGTCTTATAATAAATCCGGTAAATCAAAGCTATCGACTGAGAACCCTCAATCATTTGAGTAATTTCTCCAGCGGTTTTAATATTTAATGTCAATGCTTTTAATAAATTTTTATCACTTAGGCTCAATGTGAAATCAGGAAAGCAATTGAAATGGATAGGTCCATTATGCAGACTAGATTCCATTGCGCCGATCATGCTAGGATAATAATTCAAGAATCGAGCATCTCTAAGGCAGAGATAAATACTTGAATTAATTTCTTTAATGTTTAATGGTTTAACTGCCACTTGAACTAATCCGATGTGAATAAAATTATAACCATTCTTTTTATGTTTTTTGATAACTTTGGGATCTAAAAAACTACAATTTTCGTATTCTTTATTAATGGCATAAACCTTTTCAACAGTTTTGACATTATAATATATTTTAAAATTGTCTAAAAATGTTGACTGATAAATTTCCTTAGGGGAGACCCTAGGTATATTCTAATTATGTAAAGCTTGACTGATATTTTCATAACTGTGGGTTTCCTGGTTAACTATGTCTGGGACTGGAGGTAAAGTTGACCGGTTACTAGTTGAGGAGTTAGATCTAAACAATCTATTCATTTTTACCAAGTTCAAAATAAAATTTTATTCATTATTCTTCCATTCATACCCTATTACCTTAAGCAGACTCATACCTATGTTCAAAAACTAACACTGCTCACTCAAGAGACTTACAAAGGTTTGACACGAACAAGGTGGACTACAGTAAATCAAGTAACTTCTGAATAAGAATAAAAGAGAAATTTTGAAAACGGTTACTGATGAACAGTTTGTAAATATCTTACTGGCAACTAGAACTGAAACAACATGGCTCTGATACCATTTAAGGCGGAAGCAGATACAAGATGATTACAGATGAGTAAATAAGAATCAGAGGTGCAAATAATAACAGTTTGTAAAATTGTAAAACAGTTTTATTTACAATCAATCAATATATATATATATATATATGAGAGAGATAGAAACAATATTAATTTTAAAAGACTATATTTTCTATAAAAGACTACATTTCTTATAAAGAACTGTATTTTCCTATAAAAGACTATATTTTTTATAAATTGCTACATTTTTCTATAAAAGATTACATTTTATATAAAAGACCACATTTTCCTATAAAAAGACTAATTTGCATAAATATTTTTTGAATAATAATTAATATGGAGTTCTTATTGATATTTTTATAAAAATGAATATTTTTGGGTGTTCGAAAAATATTTTGTATCAATACCTCTATTTAGTAATAACCTCTCAATTAGAATACAAATAATTTGGTCACAAGTCTAATCTTAAATAGAGGTTTTATTGTATTTACTATATACGATAAGGATTAAGAGTATTCTCCTTAAATAGCATTCCTCTTTAAATAACATTCTTTTATTAAAACGTCGTCGTTTTGGAAGGATGCGGTGGCATTTTTATAAATACAATGTCATCGCGTATTTATAAAAATGTCACCGCGTCTTTCCAAAATAACGTAATTTTAATAAAAAAATACTATTTAAAGAGGGATGCTTTTTAAAAAAAATCCTGGCCGTTACTATATAATCACAAATAAATGGGTTAAATTAATTCACTCCATCTCTACAAATCAAGTGCCAATTAACGCACAAAAAATAAAAATATATTCTTCATTATGTAAAGTTTGTCCAAAAGTCATTCCTGGGTACAGTGGGAGTAAACCCAATATATTTCTCATGCAAAGTACAAAACTTGACGGAGATGCCAATGCCGTCCACCTCAATTTCATCAAGAAAACCCCTTCTCCTTTAAAACCCTATATACCTATCTTTCTGTGTTGTTTTTCTTATTATTTGATCATCAGTTTTTTAGCCCATTTTCTAAAAATCCATGGCGATCATGGGTGATTTAGCTCTTATGTCTAGTAGAATTATGGGTAAAAACCTTGGTTTTAATTTGAAAAATGGGTTATATGGTGAGTCAGTTTTGCCTCAGAGAGTATGTTTTCATGGGAAAAAATTGAAGGGAAATGATGGTAGAATTGGAATTAGGGCAGTTATGCAAGTGGGTGTGGAGGAATTGAAGAGTTTGGAGGGTTTATTAGGAATTGACGTGGTGTCTGAAGGGGAACTGAGGGAGAAGGGGTTTTTGGGGTTGAGGAAAACTAAGCTGGTTTGTACAATTGGGCCTGCTTGTTGCTCACGGGAAGATTTGAAGAAGTTGGCATTAGGAGGGATGAATGTGGCTAGGCTTAATATGTGTCATAACACAAGAGATTGGCACTGTGATGTGATTAGGAAGATCAAGAAATTGAATGAGGAAAATGGGTTTTCTGTTTCTGTCATGATTGATACTGAAGGCAGTCAACATGTGGTTGATCACGGGGCTCCTTCTTCTGTCAAAGCTGAGGTAAAAAAATCTCGACTTGACTGTTTCCTTTTCTCTTTTGGCTTTCATTGTACTAAAATTGGACAAATAAACACTTAAAAATACTGTTTTTCATTGTACTAAAATTGGACAAATAAACACTTAAAAAGAGAAAATAATAATAATAATTGGACATTTACTATTGTCATTTGTTGACAAAGTGAAAAAGATGTGATTTTGACTGTGTTATGTTCATATTGGAGCTTTAGGATGGCTCAATCTGGGATTTTACTTCTGACAGGTTTGAGGGTTCTCGACCGTTCACTGTTCAAGCAAATTATGAGGGTTTTTCGGAAGGTAATAATTGTAATGGAAGTATATATTTGCTGTTTATTGTGAAGGAAAAAGGAAATTTTTGTTAATTCTCTCCTTTCTCTCAGGTATCAAAGTAGGTGATGAGCTCGTTATTGATGGAGGAATGGCAAGCTTTGAAGTCATAGAAAAGATTGGGAATGATTTACGTTGCAAGTGCACTGACCCTGGTCTATTACTTCCTCGAGCTAAGCTGAGCTTTTGGAGAGATGGGAAGCTTGTGGAGGACAATGATGAGCTCCCCACTATATCAACAAAGGTGAAAGTCAGAACTTTTAATGGATTCTATTTCTTGTTGATTTTGGTCTCTTGATGCTGTCTTTTTTAAGACTGCAACATTTAGTCTATAATTGATCACTTTTTGTTTCAAGTTGAGAGGTTTCCTTGATTGAGGGGATCTGAGTTAAATGTGGCCTAACGGATTTTGTGTTTGTACTTGCTCATCTTGTGTAAACTGAAAATGTACTAACAATAGGCCACAATTAGCCATTATTTAATGTAGTAATTGATAGTTAACCATTTCAGTTCTTGATCTTCATTGTTTCATTTTGTATGGTTTACAGGACTGGTCTGACATCGAGTTTGGAATTTCTGAAGGGGTTGATTTCATTGCCATGTCATTTGTAAAAGATGCTGATGCAGTCAAACATTTGAAGAACTACCTTTCCACTAAATCTTCCAAGTAAGTGCACATTCTGATGAGAACTCATAATTTTTCTCAAGCAACAATTTTCTTCTCTTGAATGTCGTAAGTCTTGTTTAATTTATCAAACAAGCTGATATGGGTAATATATGACGCCACGGGACTTTATACTTTCCTTTTAATTTTCAGATCTATAAGAGTTTTGGCGAAGATAGAGAATTTGGAATCCCTCCAGAAACTAGAAGAGATTGTTGTGGCTTCTGATGGAATCATGGTGGCACGAGGTGACCTTGGAGTTGAAATCCCACTTGAACAGATTCCAACAGTGCAAGAGCGGATCACAAATGTCTGCAGGCAGCTCAACAAGCCAGTGATTGTAGCCTCGCAACTTCTGGAGTCGATGGTTGAATATCCTACACCAACACGGGCCGAGGTACTACAACATATTTTGTAAAATGCCAAATTCATTGACACATATTTGTCAACAAAACAGAATCATAACTTATTTAAATAGAATCATTTTATTTTTAGAGCCGTGTGATGCAAGCATGTAGCAGGTTAATTGAGAATTCAGATTGCATTTAGTGAAGAAGTTATGATTTCTAAAAATATTTAATGTATGCATAGAAGGGAGGTGAAAAATATTTTCATCGCAAAATTTAATAATTGGATGAGGTTATTCTATATTTCAAGACAGTGAGCAGATTTTTTAATCAACGCATTTACAGGCATGAAATAGTGTGGAAACTATTTGAGGGTAGTAGCTAAAATGATGCGCTCATGGTAGTGGTTTCAGCACGGACATGGTAAATTTGCAATATGTTTCTCTTTTTATGGGGTAGAGGGTCAGGGTTGTGTTGCAGTTTATGATAGTTATTTCATAGTGGGCTTGTAGTGTAGCATTCTTAGGGCAATCAGCCTTATGTTATCAATGCTTCTTTCTAGCGTTTTTGGATAAAGTAATTCATATATTAACACTTCCATTAAATCCTTCTTGAAAACCAAAGGAGAACTTGAGAATTTTCCATCTCTTTTAACAGAAACCAAAAATTTTAGGATTCATGTTTTATTAGTTAAATCTCTCTTTTATTGAAAGGAAATAAAAAAGTATCTACCCTTCTTTTGCAAAGCTCTTTCCTTTTTTACTTTTCGGGGTTCTTAATGAAACTACATATTCCTTGCTTACAAGAGGAACTGGATTTTCTACTACGCTTGCTGCTCTATTCTCTCTTTGTTGAAAACCTTCTTTCATGTAAAAAGGTTGCAGATGTTTCTGAAGCAGTTCGACAGTATGCTGATGCACTAATGTTGTCTGGTGAGTCAGCAATTGGACCATTTGGACAAAAGGCTCTCTATGTCTTGCGAATGACTAGCAGCCGAATGGAACTATGGAGTCGTGACGAGAACCGACACTGGCTTCTTCATCAGAGCCAACTTGGAGCAATTTTGGCAGACCAAATTGCTGAGCAGATATGCAATTGTGCAGTTGAAATGGGTACCTGTTCTTTTCCTCGGAAATTTTAAAATAAGAAATTCGACTTTACATTATTTGCGAACTTCCTAGTATACTTGCACATTACATTTCCTGCTATGACATATAAGAACCCTGCAGTTGACGAATTACATTCATAGTAAGTCGGTTATACTATCTTTTATGCAGTCCTATAGTTCACTCAAAAGCATTTGTTTCACTTGTGATCAGTCAATGTTGTAAAACTATAGGATGAAGAAAGAATTTGTATGAGAACATGTATGCTTCAGTTGTAATGGGATATCAACTGGTGCAATATAATTAGACGGAATGTGTAGTATAAACTAAAAGGACTAGGTACAAAATACAGCCCTTGTGATTTGTTCCATTTCAATGTGCGTGTCCCTTTATTCTTACAAGGCATGACAGTAATGCAGAAATTTAGTGCTTGTAAGTTGAGTATGCAAATGTGTTGAATTGTATTATTATGCCTACTATATCTAATTTGTCCATACTCGATTCTCTATCAATTATGATCGTCATTGAACTAATCCATACATGCTAATGCTTTCTTGGGAGCTCTCTCTCTCTCTCTCTCTCTCTGACACACACGTACAGATGCAAACATATACATATGAAACAAAACCAAGACCTAGATAAATGTGGTATATTTTTACTTGATATCCCTGTTAATGCAGCAAACAACCTTGGCGTGGATGCTATATTTGTATACACAAAGCATGGACAGATGGCATCTCTCCTCTCTCGCAACCGTCCAAACTCTCCTATATTTGCATTCACAAACGACAGCAGCACTAGGATGGCTCTCAATTTGCAGTGGGGAGTTATACCTGTGCTCGTTGATTTATCAGACAACATGGAAGCTAACATTGTGAAAACCATCGATCTTATAAAGACAAAGGGGGCCGTAAAACAGGGAGATACCATATTGGTGGTCTCAGATTTTGTTCCTACTCATGCAACCTCAACAGTATACCAATCAGTCCAGGTCAAAACTATTGGTTAGGAGGTAAATTTCTTGAACATGCTAAAAGACTTGATTTTGTAAGATACCCGGAAAAAGGCAAAGCAATAGCTGATCCTTTCGAGTTTATAACGGGATGATATTTGTTGTGCTTCATTCATTCTCGTTTAGTATAGCAGAAGTTTATGTATCTGATTCTCTAAACTATTGTGTACCGGTTTTGTCCCAAGAATTTCTTGAGTTATATTTGTCCCATAATGCATAAATAAAAATAAAATTAAAACAAAAAACAAGAGTCCAGAATAAGGCTGTAAAATAAGCAAACAGTTCGGGTTCTATTTATATCCGCTCGACAAAAAGTTCGATTCGAGCTCGAGTTGAAATATATAAATAAGTCAAATATAAATTTTAAAATTTGATAATTTACTCGAATCTCTTCAAATTATAATTTTTTATTGATACTCGGATCATACTCGTTTGAAAATTTTAAACTGTTCATGCTCAATTTGAGATTGTGCTCAATTCGGTAGTTAAATAAATTTTAATTAAAATTTATTTTATACTCGATAAATTTTTGTAAATCAAATTTGAGTAATTAAATATTCGGTTCGGGTCGATTTATTTATAGCCGAAGGCAACAATCACGTTGGAAGAAATGTCCAAAGAGAATAAAATATCGGCCCCACTAATTACTTGTAGCTTTATTCTGGAACTCTTCTCACCTGTCCATCTCCCTTTGCTAATCAAGCTAAATCTTTAGTCATAAATCCCGATAAATGAAAGTGACTCCTATGTAGAAATTATAAGTTAAATATTTGTTGGTTTTTGTTAGGAAAAAGATGGCAAAATAATTATTCTTTTTTCTTCTTCTTTTTCCATTGGCCTTTGATTGAAATACGGAATATATCAGAAAGGTCGTCATTATGGGAAAAAAACAAAAAAAAAATGCCAACTTTTTAATTTGAAAAATCAATTCAAATGTAAAAGTAATTACCATTTTTTGCATTCATAAACAACTAAATTTAACAATTAAAATAATTATATATTGATAGATGCACGTGAAATGACTTGAGTCAAATTTAGACAATTTTTTCTCATATCTTTCGACGTGGGATTGAAATGTTACAACACGCGTCTTTCACCATTTGGAATACAATTAAGGTTAAATTAATACAAAATTTTGTTATAAGGTGAAGTTTAGTGTGACGCCCCCAAAATTAGGTATACATCACCCATCTTGGGTCGTCAGATACAAAGTACATAATACAAATACAAGTTACTAATACAACTGTCGTGTACAATACGACAAAACATAAACTGCGAGTTTGAATACAAATATTATCTTTAGAGAGTATTCATATTCAAAATGAGTCATCATTACATTTATTAACACACTATTACATAGAATAGTGAGGACTACTAACTAATACTATCATTCGAATCATCACTCCGTTCCCCGACTTGCCCCAGCTACGTTCTCATTTCCTGAAGAGAACAGTGAAAGAAAGGGTGAGCTCAACTAGCCCAGTAAGAAATATTATGACTAAGATAATACAGAATAAATTATCATTAGCCTTCAACAATGTTAAACTGATAAAATATAATAGACATCAAGTTTAACTGCAGCGGAACAAGCAATCCATTAAAAGAGTCAAGTAGAAAATAAACTCTACTATCTTTTATGATTTAAAAGGTTTTTCAACACTGTGATCGCTGGAACTCAGCTTAATAAAATAATCCACATCATCGAATCACCTCTGCACTACGGCCAAGGATATACGTGTATTCATTAATGGTCATGATCATGCCAACAACTGTCCATCAACGCACTACGGGCCAATGAGGACTTTTACCACATCATTTATAACATTACGGTCATGATTATACCGAATAATCCCTGATCATAATCATACCAAGTCCATCTATGCACTACAGGCCACAGATGACTTTCAACATTTTATAAACATGAGGATGATGACAATAATATAAGAATTCAATAAAACAAGTTCAAGAATTAATTTATCCAAGAATTAACAACGTCCAAATTGTCAACATGATACTGCTTTGTGGAGTAAAATTCAAGAATGCTTAGAAGAATATTTTCATGAAAAAATATTGGATGAAACGTAATTATCAAGGATATTTCACAAATTTCATGGAGTATAGAAGTCAAAACTTAACCAACTGAGTATAATAAATAATGGAATAACAAAAGAAATCACCATGCATGCGATAGACCGCATAGACAGGTTATTCCAACATAATAATAAATTATAGAACCAGGTCCGGCGTAAAACGCACAGACAGGATATTCCAACAGAATAATAATAAAGACGGAACCAGGTCTGGCGTAAAACGCACAGATAGGATATTCCAACAGAATAATAATAAAGACGGAACCAGGTCCGGTGTAAAACACACAGACAGGATGTTTCAACAGAATAATAATAAATGGAATAACAACAGTTCTCTTCATGAATAAGAAATAATAACACCCCTTACCGTTTTAAAGAAGAGCTGAAATAAGGAAGTAGTTAAGTAGCGGAATACTCTTCTTCTCTCTCTATAGTTTCTCTCTCTAGAGTTCAGTGAATTCGTAAGAAATAATGAATGAATGAGCTGCTATTTATAGAAAAATAGAATGCATAGTAACTAATCCATGAACGGTCCAGATTGATTACTTTAATTTGACGGTCCATATTTAAAGAAAAATCTTTTAAATAAAATATAATATATTCTATTTATAGAATAACTTTAATAAAGTATTCTGTTTTATATAAAAAGATGTTTCTTTTTTATTACGTTAATAATACGAATAAAACAAAACGTCATTATCGCTAAATAATTCATATTATTAACTGACAATAATTGAATCAAACTGAGTGACTTCTCACATAAGCATTAATAATCAATACCGTGTGCTACTATGCAACCGCACGTATTACTGTACTTTTACTACCGAGTAGTTCAACAGTATCAATGGTAAAACTTCCGCCGTTATTTTTAATAAAATATTTTTGTCGTTTTCTCAATCCGACAATAATTCCGTTATGGGATCCACCAATGATTGTGCCGTTGTACGAATATTCCCTGTTAAAACGAATATTCCCCGACCAATCGAATATTATATAACAACTTGCGTACTTTGTAAAATTTATAAATATTACCCACAACTATAACATTATATCAAATTAACTTCATAATATTCAAAAATGATATTTATAGAAAATTCATCTTTATTTATAAAAGTTGGGATCTTACATTTAGAGTATATTTATCATTTTTCAACATGGTCCGAGAAATAATAAAAGTAACCATTTACATAATATCTTTCTTAATAAAAATGAAGAACCATATTTAAAATTTTTTAATTGATTCACAATAATAAATATGAGTAATATTATGATAAAAAGGTATATTACAATGAGATTTCACCCTTCAACAATAATTTTTTATTTTCCCAATAATCATCTCTGTCAGCTCAAGCTGGATAATAAAGAAATATTTAATCGAATAATTGTTACTCTCTTTTGATAATAAAAGACCAATATAGACTTCTTGATTTTTTGAGAATAATTTAAAATATTTTACAAATTAAATCTATATATATTCACACATTTAAATTAATATATATACTTTTAATTTAAATAATATAGTTAATAAAATTAAAAACTACTTATAATAATACTATTAAATACCACATTTAATTTTGTCTCTACACAACTCAAAAGTCAAAATTCTGGACTGCGTCTATAGTTCTAAGCCACGAAATCCAACATAAAATCTGGCGCGCACAATAGAAAATAAAATCCTAAATATTCTAGATTACGCCTGTTCAACAGTGAACCCCCTCGCCCGCTTCGTCGTCACTCGCGGCTTGCTTCTTCTCTCCAACTCTCTCTCTCTCTCTCTCCACATACGCACGCTTTGGCTTGGCCTGGCCTGGCTTCCGTAATGCAACTTGTATTCGTCTAAAATTCCAATATTATTGGCGAAAATTAAAAAAATGGCTTCTCTTCAAGTATTGAAATCCAGTTTGTCGCCAATTTCAGCCTCTCAATCCAATAATTCCCGCCGGAAACCGAGCTCATTTTGTTCGGAATTCACTTCCGATGTCAATTGGAAGACATTTCTCAGTATTCGTAGCTCAAATTTTTTGATCAATCGGAGATTCAGAGTTTATTCCAAACTTCAAGAAGGAGACAAGCAGAGCAATGGTATTTTTTTCCCTTTTAAAGATGTTTACATTTGTAGATATGAATTTTAAATGAAAAATGGTATTTAGGTGTATTTCTGTGATAAAAAAAACTCAACTTAAAGACAAAAAATCAGTTGTTTAGATTAGATTTCAGAAGGTGAACTTAGTTATATTGGATTTTCCTATATTTAAACACAAAAATAATTAGTAAGAGAAAGAGAAAAGGAAACAAGGAAAAAAAATGCAGGAACAAGGTCGGCCTAATCTAGTGAATCTAGGTTGTGGTTGAAATGAGAAGAAAGTGTCTCTCTATATTGATATAAGCATGCCAAAAGCTTGCTAGTAGATAAAAAATGAAAAAGTTTTCGTTTCTTGGCGCCTACTTGTATGAGGTTAATTAGGTTTTATTCGGATCTGGTTAGAATACTGACACATATAGAGTTTCGCCTGACACATAGAGTTTCGCCTGCGTGTCAGCACTCTATTGGCCAATTGACCAACTTATCTAAAAATAAACTTCATGCTAACCACTTCCGTTTTATTCCATCAAGACAGAAGTCTTTATGGCTTTTAAGCAATTTGGTTGTTAATTTAGGTCCTCTGGAACTTTAATATTGTCATATGGTGTTATTTAAGGCTAATAGTCTGTACAGTTCATATTCAGAATTCTTCTAGTGCTACTTAATTCACAGTTGTGTATGAGGTTTGGCATTCAAATTGGTAGCATGAACAATTTTATGCTCTTCAAATTTTTGTAACAGTCATGGAATCAAGTAACTCGCATATCTGAGATACTCGGGCTTCAGTTAAACCTCTGAAAGAAATCCAAAAAGAAATCTTTTACTCTCACGTTACAAGTGTTTTTCAGGTGAAGAACCTCCCGAGTCTTTGTTCATGAAAGAATTAAGGAGACGCGGAATGACTCCCACTTCCCTGCTCGAAGAAAGCAATAGGAGCTATGTAGACGATGAGATAAGATTTAAGGAAGAAGATGGGGGTTTCTCAAACAGAAATGCTGTGTCCACAGATTTGGAGAAGAGCCTATTGAATCAAAGGGAGCGCTCCATGTCCTTGAATAGTGAAGGTCTTGAGGTTGACAGCTTTTTATTTATTTGTTATTTTATGAAACTCTTTAGCTCAATGGTTTCTTTGTCATTAGTCTGTGATCTGTGTTATGTATTTAACAGTTGATGTTTTATCTCAGCTACCCTCATCTCATGTTTCTATACCTCTTGTGAACCATGATAGTTACTTCATATTCTTATCCTTCTATCTTCTCAATTTGTTTTATAATTATTTTTTTCCTTTTATATGTGTGTATATCACTGTGCTCTTCATATGAACCGTGTTTTTTTGCTTCCGCATTTCCATGTAGTTGGTGAACGCGATAAAATCATCCTTAAAAGTTTAGAAAAATATAACATAATTTAGTTAAGCTGCGCCTTTTGAATTTCAGTATCTAATCTAGTGATTGGTGTTATATAGTAATATTTAGCAAAGAAGGTATGTGCATATTTTGGAGTAGATAATATCCGAACACAATCATTAATACCATTGCCCAACTTAAAACTTGGACTCTCACGTATTCTCTACAAAAAAAGGCACCATATATCTCTCTAACAATAACGGTCCCATAAGGTACATGCACACGCATTGCACATGCGGCCCCTCTAGTTTTTTGAGAAAACTACTGAAAGCATTTTCCACATTTTAGATTACATGATGGATTGGTTACCACAATCCTGTCGTTCTGCAAAAAAAAAATGCATTTTTTGGTAAAATTTGTAAGAGTTTCTCAATTTCATGCCAAAACATTTACTATAGAATCATTGTAAAATAGAGTGAACTGTAAATGGTAACACTAGGGAGAGATTGTGGAGTAACTTATTAAAGAATAGAAAAAGAACTATCAAGAGTTGTATGAAATTGAAAAGATATGGATATGAATCAATGTGGGTCTATTCGTCTAGATATTCTAGTTGGCTTCCGCCTCGTCAGGCGGTTATTTTCTACATAAAATTAAGTAGGCCTTAGAAGAAAAAGGAGAGGTCATGAGGCGGCTGACTCAGTACATGGGCATTGTTAATAGAGGCAATCCAAAAAACAATGATGGCATTTATAATTTAATTTAGGACTACATCATCACTGTGACAACGTATGTTTGGTATTTTTTTGTCTGTGGATTTAATATATTCATTAAAGTAAGGAAATAATCTCAGATTAAGATAAATAATAATAATAATAATAATAATAATAATAATAATAATAATAATAATAATAATAATAATAATAATAATAATAATAATAATAATAATAATAATAATAATAATAATAATAATAATAATAATAATAATGAACATTGAGAATCATGAAACTTGTCCCTTTACAAATAATATATTTGCACGCATAATCTTGTATAAAAAGATGAGGAATTTGAAATTTGCATCCTTTCTAAAATGATCATGAAGAAACATTGATCTGGTACCAGACTCACTGATATTTAAGCATTGTCCTAAGTTGAATTTTTATTGTCTATTGTGCAGTGGTTGAAATCTTATCTTCACTAGCTGTTAATTACTGAAATCAGGTTCGGCTGCCTAACCTAAAATAATAGGAACCCTTGCAAAAACCTGAAATCCAGGGTGACGTGATTATACTTTGGTAAAACTTGATTTGAAAATTGTATAAATTACTAGAAAGGGTAAAAGGGGAAGAAAGGCTATTATGAAAGATGTGTACATGTCTAGACATTAGGATAAACATCTGGCCAAACGCCAACACTATCTACATACAGAAGGATATGGAAATTGAAAGCTACATGTGTTTGTGTCTATTTTGACAGAAATTTATATAAATATAAAGCAATAGATATTATAGAAAGACTTCAAAAGAGTTTTTTGTGGTCGGATAATGAGCAGCAGGGGGCAAGTATCATTTGGTTAATTGGAGACAGTTTGTTCCACCTTGGAGGGAGGGGTCTCGGGATCTTGATATGGTTAATATAGTTCTTCTTGGGAAATGACTATTGGCAGTAAGCAGTGGACAGGAATAATAGTTTGTGGAAGAGATTGGTGTTAAGCAGATTTGGGAAGGGCCCAAGGGCCAAGGGTGGAATTCTTGAAGTTCTTAAAAACACATTTTGGGGTGAGGTCGTGGAAGGTAATAGCTGGGTTTGGGATGCGTTTGAAAGACTGATTTTTTTCGTGGTCAGTGGTGAATGGAAGGTCCGGTGTCGGAGATATTTTGGTGATAAGGTTCTAAGTATTACACCTGAATCTTTTTTTAATAGAGAGGAGTTGGGAGCTGATAAGATTGTGTTTATAAATTACAAATGGGTTAACATCTTGTCAACCAACTTTTGAAGGCATTTTCAGAATTGGGAATTGGAAGAAATTGATGACTTGCTCTCTGTTTTGGCTGGAGTGGGTTATTCCCTTGGGGGGACAATATTGTGAGATACTGAGATAGAGGCCCCAAGGTAATGGTAACGTTGTATTACCAGAGTTTGAAAGGGTGTGATATGAAGGGCTTTCCATTGAAGCCTATCTGGAAGGTGGGGGTCCCGAGAATAGTTGCCTTGTTTTCATGGGCAGCACTCAGCAGTATCGGAGGAGATTTAGATGTGTGGAAGAGGGGAGAGCTGTGGTGAATAGTTGCTCTATGTGCAGAAAGGATAAGGAATCACTGGATCATCTGCTTTTACATTTTTATCAGGGAATTGTGGAGGATGATTTTCGTGATGTAGATGTGAGTAATGCCCAAGTTGGTTGGGAGTTCCTTCACGCTTTGAAGGGGGTTAGAATTTTTATTTTTATATTTTGGGATAGCTTATAAATTTATTCTAAAGGTTAGGATTTCTCGAAGGTTTAGGGCAAAATGGGATATGATTACTCATGTTTTGGGGCGGAGGATATGGCGCGAGAGGAATCCACACTAGGATGTGAAGTCTTGTCGAAGGTTAAGGTACTAGATGACTTGTTCGGCTGATGTGATGCATATTTTACAGTAATTCTAATTATATTAAGAAGTTTGAGCCTTCTATCAGCTGCCTGCATATTGTCCAAATTAGAAATCTGTGATGCTACAATGAACTGTGCTTGGGCAGTCTGAGACAGAGGCCTGCTTGCTTATTTAAACCATTTATCTAGAGGACTGAGAACAAGTTGCATTTTTTGCATATGGTTGTGCACCAGTTTCTGATTACTTTATAATATGTGGAAATGATAAGACATTTTTTTTATAGGCAAATCAAATGAATATATATGGTGATAGTTTCTACTTTATTCTTATTAAAATGGATCCTCATTTTGTTCCCCCACCCCCTCCCTTTTGTGCTATGTCTATTATTCAAGGAAATGAATGAACTTAATGTCCTTCCATTTCAGGGTTTATTTCCACGTGCTAAAGTCTTGCTAACCCTTGGAGGAACATTCTTCTTGGCTTTTTGGCCATTGATCCTCGTAACTATCGCATCCTTTGCTGCTCTGTACCTTGTAAGTTCTTCTTTTGCTCTTTAGTGCTTGTTATTAGTTATGTTGTCTTGCATCTACTAGGTACTTGATGTTTGTAAACTAGTCTATTATACTGAACTCTGAGCATGCCATTAGCTGGAAGTTCTGTAAAAGAATATTGATGTGCTACTTATCTCAAAAAAAATGAAATGAAAAAAACAGAGTATTGATTCAGAAAATATCAATGGGAGGTTAAGTTTGGCGCTGATTATAATTCTATGGCTTGAGCAGTGCCTATGTGTCTTTTTCAGTAGTGAAATTGTGAGACTAGCTCAGTCGATTGCCAATACAGCTGATAAAATAGGACTAAAAAATATTTTTCAGCATGTTTTTGACATGTTGAGATTGCTTAGCTGCTGGAGAGGAAAATCATCAGTCAACCTGAAATAATCCGGGTCAAATCCTGAGTCCGTAACAAATCTCGGGTCAAATCCCAATTCTGAATCGAATCAAATTCATCAAAATAAAACTTTAAACCACTGACCCAATAGTATTTTCTTGAGTCATCTTAGCCCACCACAGGCTCACCCAAAAGGTCATGATTTGAAGGTACTATTGGTAGCAACTTAATTTCTTATACACATAGACAAATTTTTTTCATATCTTTCGATGTAGGACTAGGGTGTTATAAACTCCCCTACTTAAATTTATGACGTCCCCGTCAGAACCGATCACACACGGTCCACAGATTTTTGCCTCTCTAGCCATTGTGGAATAATAACGGCTAGCTTCATGTCCCCACCTCCGGACCTCTATTTCTCCATCGTGGGATAATATCACCAGCTTTCGTGTCCCCACCTCCGATAACCCGATCGGATGACCCGACCCAAGCTTTCGAGAGTCGGCTATGATACTAACACCCCCTTTCCGAAATAGAAAGAGAGGTTACTCAAAACACAACAAAACTGATGAATTTATAACAAGGTTCTAAACCACAAAAAAATAATCTCATAATGATTAAACGTCACAATACAAACCATGATAAATGCCACACTGGCTCAAACCACAATCTAAGATAATTAAAACAACTCTGAACCACTAATGTATCACAACCTAAACAGAATATATCTAAATCATTTGGATAAAAGGAAGCTCTCGTCACATTTGCCCTTGATCCCTTTGATTACCTGTCAGAAGAAAAACACAACATGTGCCAAATGCCCAGTACGGATATAGAATACAAAAATAATGAAACGAAATAACTAGCTTAATATGAACTGAACTGTAACGAACAAAACTAATACAAGAAAATAATAGGCTGAATCAAATGGTTGGGTGTTATTTCATACTGAGCTCAGAAATATACCTCGCCACACAGGCAAGTCAAACAATGCCACATAGGCAATCAAAATAATGCCACACAGACAATCACACATCGGACTGCGCAATCCAAATGCATGCAAAATCGGAATGCGTGTTTGGCACAAATATCACCATTCCGCATAACATAACAAAAAACTAGGGTCGACCCATACGCCTCCCACAACAAATAACCAAATGGCCAACTCCCACCGGAGCACAAAACGGAAACGCCGTGGATTGATCACACCGCCACGGAAGGTGTTATGTCTCGGTGCCAAAAGGACATGCATGTGGTACCCCCACAGGTGGTTATAGCTTAGGTATACCTTACAGTATATTCTAACAAAAATATCATGTCACAACACATGCGACACAATATTAACATAAAAGGGTTCTAACATGTACATGTTAAATCGAACAAATTCTCAATATAAGTATCCAAAAATATATTTTAACATGCACTTCTACAAAAATGAAATAAATACTAAACATGATTCACTAGATCGAAGAGTACAAATATGAGTTCTAAGTATCAATACCAAGACGAAACTATCACATGAATTTGAGAAGAAATAGACATGTGAAATAATAACAAACTTCTAAACGAAAAACAAAATGAACAAATTAAATTAAAAAGATTAGAGTTGAAGGAGTACGAAATCCGTACCTGAAGTAAGCAATATAATATATCCATAAATTTAAATAAGATTATGCTAGATTCTTTCAATCCGATCTAATAAAATAAAATAAAATTTTTATTACAAATCTAATAATTATCACATTGTTACCTTAAGGAAAGCAAAAGTAAGGAAAGAGGACTCTAAGGAGCCCAATTGAGAAAGTGTATGATGACTTCTGGAGCTTGGTCAGCTCTAAATGGATTTTGATATAGATATATGGGAAATGATGCATAACAACCAGTATCTAAGGCACTATTTGAGATAATGCATCTCTAGCCATCCATTGAATAAATGGATGCGCCAGATTTTAAAAAAAAATTCACCTTCCCCTACTAATAGAGCCAGATACCAGTACTAGTCTATAGAAATTTGATGTGATTTTGCCAAAATATCCTCGATTCAAGAAAAATGAATTTTAAAATCTGTCTGCACCTATTAGATCCAGATAGTGAGGAGTGAGTGCCTTCTTTTAATTGCTATCCGGTACTAATAGGACCGAATAGTAAACAATGTTTGGCAAGTGTTTTACATTCTTCACGCAATTATGAACGTGTGTAGTACTTTTACTTGCGATTATTATTGAAACAGTATATTCTTAATATTTTTGACAATCTTTCCACTGAGGAAATTTTGCTTAAATCTTTCCCAAATGACGTCCTCGTGGTCCTAGTATTGTCTGTTTCTAGTCCTTGTCTGGTAATTTAAATTATTGGAGTTTTGTTTCAGTAAGAAAGAAGTTAGGACTCTATAATGATCTGCTAAAGACGAAATGAGTTCTGTCTCCCAGTATCTTCCATAGATTTGCTCAGGACGCTGTGTGTATATATTGTAATTGACCTGATTGCTTTTCTGATTACATATTTTCTTTTCCTCCTGCTTTTGTTTTCATTGTCCAGACAACACATATTGATCATCTTCATTCCTTTTTTTGCTTCAGTATTTTGGACCAACTTTTGTCCATGATGGGCAGGATCACGTAGCACTACCTCAGTATATTGACCCATACACACTTTTGGAAGATGAAAGGATATCTCAAACAGCCCCTCGTCTCAATTGAATGGTTAAACATGATTCACATACACCAGCTTGTTGGAGCATCCAGGATAGGTTTCTGCTGCTTATTTGTCTTCACCTACCTGTATTCTTTCCCTGTAAAAATGTCAAATTTAGCAAGAACTTCTATAGTATATGTATTATGTTGTATTTTGCCCCTGTGATAAGCTACAATCCACTTGTCACTGTGAATGTAATGTAATATATAAAATGCTCACTAAGATCAAATTTTTATTTTCATTTACTTGTCCATGTATTTAAGAGTTTTCATCATGGAGAATTGGGATAAAATCTCAAATAGATACTGATCCCTGCAAATTAGAGATCTTAGTGGCTTCTAGTTATGATGGTGCTAGAAAGGTAACAGAACTCTTCCCGTCTCAAATCTCTAACCCTCTATTGTTAACTTTATTCATTTTTTATACTATGTCCTCAAAAAGGATGGTTGTTAACCCTCTATGGTCACATCTTATCTTTAAAAGGAGTTTAATTATTTTTTATGTCTGAATAGTCACTTTCTATTGGAGTAAATTGTAAAAATAATCACTCTATCCTTAGTATATTTAGATATTGTGCCTCTTTTGTTGGTCAATGCAAAACAAGTTCCGAAAAATTTGGATAAGGGAGTTGATATTTTTACATAATTTTTTGATATTTTCAAATGAAAAGTGTTGTTATAGATGTATAGCGACGATAAAAACTATTGTTATAAGATCTATTAAACCGTTGTTATAGTGTTGTTATAGATGTATAGATGTTGATATTTTTCCAAGGACAGTTCAATGAAAAGAAAAGATATTTAGATTTTCAAATCAAATTGGGAATCTGGTACAAACATTGAATTCAATATGATGGAGTAATAATAATTGAACTTTTATTTACTTTTTCAACTTTAATCTAGTCTTTACATTAACTTTCTTAGTTCAAATTTAATTTGTTCGGTAATTGCTTGTTGGTTTTTTCATGTGTTGTATCCATATGTTTATATTTGTAATTTCATATATATAATAGTTTCATATTTGATATAAAATTGCAACACATGGTCCCATGTTACTTTATTAATCTGAGCTTACTTTATTATATCATTGTTTAGTATTTTTGGAGGGTTGCAAAATCAACAACTGCTCTGGATTTTGAGCATATGGAAAATATTAGGGAGCTAGAGCAAGGAACATATAACTGGTTAATGTCTAGAGATCCTAGAAAGTGGTGCAGAGCTTTTTTCAACTCAGAGACAAAGTGTGAAATAGTGGATAACAAACTTTATGAATGTTTCAATGGGTATATTCTCAATTCAAGAGGGAAGCCTTTAATTGATATGTTGGAAGATATTAGGCAGAATTTGATGTCAAGATTACAACAAAAAAGAAACTTATGTACCAAGAAAATTTGGGATATATGTCTTAAGGCTGTCATGATCAAGTCTTGTACAATGGTGTTCTACAGTTTGAAATGACACCAAGGTATGAAACCAGTAGCTACACAGCTGATTTTGATGAATGGTCTGTTAGTTTTGGGATAAGGTTCAAAAATACCCCTCACATTTTCTCCAATGTCTACCAAACACCTTATATTTTTTTTTTGTCCAAAACTAGTTTTTTGGGTCGATTCGTTGATGGACATGCCAAATAGACAAAAAGAGTTGATAGTTGGACATATTTGATAACGTGGCTGCCACATATTTGATGATTTGACTGCCACATGGAAATCAAAATTACTAATTAAAAAAATACTAAAATACTAATTAAAAAAATTCCTAAAATACTAAAAAAAATCAAATTAAAAAATTTAGTATATTTAGTAAATTTATATATATGTATATTTAGTAAATAATCAGAGAGAAAATTTCAATTCCATAACCTAATTAAAATGCTTATTCTTCTATAATCATAAATACACATATATAGAATCCCTCTCTCTCTTCACTGTCATCATCTTCTTCCTCCAAATTCCAAATCTCCAGCCACAATGTCACACCATCACAATCCTCCTCCTTCTCTCCCCTTGGTAGTAACCCTAAACTGCATCGAAGACACCACACTCGAACAGGGGCCGGCGTCGCTTCCGTCGATCACGTCTCCCTCAGCCGTCTCGCCGAATCCAAGATCGACACCGCTTCAGCCGTCCTTCACTCCCTCTCCTTCCTCCCTCGCGCAGCCCAGCGTCGGCTCCGCCCCCTGACAGCTCATCCTCTGCCTCGATTCCTCTGACCGCGCCGTGGACTATGCCCTCGCCGCTGACCTCGGTCTTCACCGGCTGACCTCCCTCTCCTTTGTGATTTCTTTTCAAATTGAGAGTATCTATGATTTCTTTTTTGTTGGTTACTGAAATGGATTATTTAGTAACCTTATTCTATCTTTTTGTAGTATTGATAGATTGGTGGATCTGTATGTATATGTGGTAGTAGGTCGGCTGGATCTCGTCGTGGTGGTAGTGGATCTATTGATGGCGTGATTTTGAAAGGTGGCGGTGCATAGTAGTGGATTTGTTGGAGATGATCTGAATTTTGTTGGTGGATTATACGGATCTGAATTTTGTTGATGGTGTTGATGTCATATTAGATGGTGGGGGTGGTGGTGAACTGGGTGGTTCACATGGGTCATTTTACATAATACAATTATTAATAAATAAAACTTATTAATAAAATACACATAATAAATAAATTATCAAATATATATATATATATATATAATATTATTTTTATACACATCAGATGGTACAGTAGAATTTTTTATTTTAATTATTTGACACGTCAGCAAAATATGTTCAACTGTCAACTTCGTTTATCTATTTGGCATGTCTGTCAACGGCAGGGGTACAATCGACCAAAAAACGTAACGTTAAAGGTAATTTTGGATAAAAAAAAGTATAGGGAGCTCGATAGACATTGGAGAAAATGTCAGGGGCATTTTTGAACCTTCTCCGGTTAGTTTTTGATTTTATGATGTTTTGAATGATGACTAATTTAAGTATATTAGACGTGTGCATAGTTCATGATTTGTTATAATATTATTAAATATGCATGGGTTATGGTTTGTAAATATTTTATAATATTATAATTAATATGCATGGATTATGATTTATAATATTATATCTAATATGAATGGGTTATGCTTATTACATGGTTTGAAATTTATTAAGAAAGATTTGAATTGGAGTTTATTAAGGAAGATTTGAATTGGAGTTTATTAATGAAGATTTGATTTGGAGTTTATTAAGGAATATTTGAATTGAAGTTTATTAAGAAATGTTGGTATTTATAATTTTTAATGCTGTCATATATTATTATATGATTTTTTGTTATTAATTATTTTTTTCAACTGGCCCAAATTTAATCTAAGGAGTCCTCAGAAGCTTTCTCTTACTTGGTAGGGTCCACATCAGTTAGTGACTATATAAGGAGTCTTCATATGTTTTTTAACAACTGGGTCTTATCTTATCTCTTTGTTGATCCTGTTTAAAATAGTAGACTGTTAATCTCCTTTATTTCAGCCACAAATAGTTGGCGCAGAGTTCTTCTTATACAAATTTGTTGAAATCGTGAATTTACTTCAACGGGACTGAGATTTCTTAGCTAACAATTTTTATAGTCGTTGCTTGTTTTGTTATATATACTCGTTCTCTTCGGCTGAACAAGAACATCTCTTAAATCTGCAATCAAAAATGAAATACTACATCAGAGCTCTTTAATTGATTTATTCCAGCCATTTATTGTAATCAATTATATTCTTTTGTGCTGAAAATTTATTTTAGTCATTCTTTGTAAACCGAACTCAAGCATAGTTTTGGTTTGAGGTTTCTTATTTAGTTAGTTTGTTCATAGAAGGCTTTAAGGGTCTCAGAGGTGAGAAGAGGTGCAGTGGTGTACAAGTTGCAGTGGTGCAAAAAGGGGGCATAGGTGTCCAACATCAGATTTTAGGCTTCTTTGTAACAAAGAGTAATTTTTGTATTGAGGTTTTAATAGTAATAAAAAGAGCTAGGATTGGACGTGGATTACGCCACTAGGTAGGGGTTGAGCCATGTAAAAAATCTTAGTGTGATTTTTTGTGACGCCCCCAAAATTAGGTATACATCACCCATCTTGGGTTGTCAGATACATAGTACAGAATACAAATACAACTTACTAATACAACTGTCGTGTACAATACGACAAAACATAAACTGTGAGTTTGAATACAAATATTATCTTCTAGAGAGTATTCATACTCAAAAGGAGTCCTCATTACATTTATTAACACACCATTACATAGAATAGTGAGGACTACTAACTAATACTATCATTCGGACCATCACTCCGTTCCCCGACTTGCCCCAGCTACGTTCTCATTTCCTGAAGAGAACAGTGAAAGAAAGGGTGAGCTCAACTAGCCCAGTAAGAAATATTATGACTAAGATAATGCAGAATAAATTATCATTAGCCTTCAACAATGTTAAACTGATAAAATATAATAGACATAAAGTTTAACTGTAGCGGAACAAGCAATCCATTAAAAGAGTCAAGTAGAAAATAAACTCTACTATCTTTTATGATTTAAAAGGTTTTTCAACACTGTGATCGCTGGGACTCAGCTTAATAAAATAATCAACATCATCGAATCACCCCTGCACTACGGCCAAGGATATTCATGTATTCATTAATGGTCATGATCATGCCAACAACTGTCCATCAATGCACTACGGGCCAATGAGAACTTTTACCACATCATTTGTAACATTACAGTCATGATTACACAAAATAATCTCTGGTCATAATCATACCAAGTCCATCTATGCACTACAGGCCACAGATGACTTTCAACAGAATATAAACACGAGGATGATGACAATGATATAAGAATTCAATAAAACAAGTTCAAGAATTAATTTATCCAAGAATTAACAACGTCCAAATTGTCAACATGATACTACTTTGTGGAGTAAAATTCAAGAATGATCAGGAGAATATTTTTATGAATAGATACTAGATGAAGCGCAAATGTCAAGGATATTCCATAAATTTCATGGAGTATATAAGTCAAAACTTAACCAACTGAGTATAATAAAGAATGGAATAACAAAAGAAATCACCATGCATGCGATAGACCGCACAGACAGGTTATTCCAACAGAATAATAAATAATGGAATCAGGTCCGGCGTAAACGCACAGACAGGATATTCCAACAGAATAATAAATAATGGAACCAGGTCCGGTGTAAAACACACAGACAGGATGTTCCAACAGAATAATAACAAGACGGAATCAGGTCCGGTGTAAAACACACAGACAGGATGTTCTAACAGAATAATAATAAAAACGGAACCAGGTCCGGTGTAAAACACACAAACAGGATGTTCCAACAAAATAATAGAAGAATGTCACCAAGTATAGGGTAGACCACGTATACAGGTTATTCCAACAGAATAATAAGAAATGGAATAACAACAGTTCTCTTCATGAATAAGAAAGAATAACACCCCTTACCTTAAAAGAACTGGATATTAGAAAAGTGAAGTAGCAGAATACTTTTATTCTCTCTCTCTTGTTCTCTCTATACTTTCTCTCTCTATAGCTTGAATGAATTCGTGAAAAATAATGAAGCCCTAGGTGTAAGACCCCAACTTATTAATGAATAAAATCAAATTTTCTCTAAATATTATTGTGAATAATAAGGGGTTAATTTGATATAATACTTTGGTTATGGGTGAAATGTGCAAATTTTGCAAAATAAGCAAGTGGTTATAAAATATTTATTTTTGGTCGGTGAATATTCGGTTGGTCGTGAAATATTCTTGCTGTCGGGGAATATTCGTACGACGACGCAGCCTTGTATGGGCCCCATAACGGAAAGCGATTGGATGAAGAAAACGACAAGTATAAGTTGTTTATAAATAACGGCGTAGTTGTTACCGTTAATACTGTTGGAATACCCGGTGGTTAAAATACAGTAGCACACGGTATTGCACCAATTATTGATTCTTACGTAAGAAGGCACTACTCAATAATTGTTACAGTAGTTATTATTCAATATTTTATTTTATTGATTCAATAATTGCTGCGTTGATATTTTATATTATTGTTGTTTCAATAATTGTTGCTGCACAGTATTTTCATTTATCAGATCAATAATTCATATTATTTGAATAATATTATTAGATAACATTATTGGCAATGTCTAGAAAGTTCTGTCTAAGGAGAGGTTTGGTCATCTAATTGCGCGCCAGTAAGGAGAAATCCTTATTGGAAAGCCCCCTCTTTCCTGGGAACGGCCTGGTTGTCATAAATGTGATTCTGTAATATTATTTGTGAATAATTAATTATTGATTCATATGATAAGGAAATATTTATTTTATGTGGATATAAATGAGGGATATATTTTTGTGATTAAAAATGAAGGAGTTAATGTTGAGGTGTTTTATCAGTATTTTTATCGGAATGGAGGTATTAAAAAATCAAATCAGGGTTTTTGAGAAATATTGCGGGTGTTATAATTTTTAATCCGACCGTTGGATCGTGGTAATTTTTGGATATGTTATACATATATAAGTTGAGTATATGTCCACAAATTTTGAACCGTTAAAAATGAACGTATGATTTATTATGAATTTTACAAGATGACTGGTTCAGAAATTGTTGAATTTTCAGAGTTTATCATTTTGGTGGAAAATTCTAGAATTGGTGGGCCCCACTTGTGGTTGGTGAAGAAATGTACTGAATTATATTTCAAATGTGGTAGGTGGAAATAGTAGCAGGTAAAGCCATCAGGTTGCAGGTCAAACCTACCAAAATTTTCCTATAAATAGAGGGCTAAGTTAGAATTGAAAATCACACCAGAAACAAGTTTTCTCTCTTTCTCTCTCTAGATTATTGAGTGTATTTTGTGAGTATTTAGATACTTTGAGAGTTTCTATTCATCAGAGCAAGTTTCTTTCAGCCTTATACCGGTATTCCGACCAGAAGTACTGATATTTTGAGGTAAGGGATATTATTTTCTTCTTAAATGATATTATTTTCTTCAATATCATTATGCTGAAATATTGATATGAGTTTTTATCAAATTTGGAACTTTTTGTGTCGGGGGTTACTATTCACGTATACGGCACTATTCACGAATACGGCACTATTCACCGAAAAATAAAATTTTTCCTTTTTGTCCAAGATGTCTATTATGGTTACTATCTTTGATTGTATCCATGTTTTGATCTTTATTTTTGAATTCTGCTTCACAATTGATTATTATGAAGTATTATTGATCTTGGATAAACTGTTATACGAATCCCTACTATTTGTCCTTCTGTCTCATTGGATTCATTCTCTTTAAGATATTTTTCATCATCCTCAGTCCTAAATGATGATATTACTGAATATCTTTGGCCTGTAGTGCAAAGATGTATAATTACTTGATGAATATCTTTGGCCTGTAGTGCAAAGATGAACAGGTGTTGAGATGAACATGACCGACTGATGATACAAATGAATATCTTTGGCCTGTAGTGCAAAGATGAATATTTGGTTAAAGATGATTATTAATTGATGTTACAGGGATAAAATATTGATGATGGACTTTTAAATCTTAGAAGATAGTAGAATTCTTTCTCTACTTGACTCTTCTAATGGTTTGTTGTTTCCGCTGCAGTTGTTGATCTAAAACTTGTTGTCGATTATATTTTATCAGATTTTTCCCTGTTGAAGACTAACGATAATTTGTTGTATATTATCTTAGTCATAATATTCTTTACTGGGCTAGTTGAGCTCACCCTTTTCCTTTTTGTTCCATTTTTCTTCTCAGGAGGTGAGAACATAGCAGGATCTAGTCGGGATATGGAGTGATGGTTCTAGAAAGATGTATTAGCAGTCCTCACTATTTCTGTAAAATAGTGTTTGAATAATTGTAATGAGGATTTATTTGAGTGTGGATATTGTCTAGAAGACAATATTTGTATTTAAACTCACAGTATGTGTTGTCGTATTTTGCACGACAATTGTATTATTGAAGTTGTAGTTTGCTTTCTGTACCATGTATTTGGCGACTCAGAATGGGTGTTGTATACCTATTCTGGGGGCGTCACACTAGGCCTCTATTTATAGAAAAACTGAAGGTGGCTCTTGGTCTTAACGAATGGTCAAATGACTCTTGGTCTTAACGAAGGGTCAAATGACTCTTGGTAATATTGAAGGGACAACTACTATTGACGAAAGTAATTACTATTGACCAAGGTAAATACTATTGACGAAGGTAATTACTATTGACCAAGGTAAATACTATTGACCAAGGTAAATACTATTGACGACGGTAATTACTATTGACGAAGAGACTCTTAGTTGATGACATATGGGCCCCCCATAAAAAATAACTAAACTTACCACCACGTCTCAATTATTGATTTAATAATATAACATATTATACAGATGATACTATGACAATAATTTAAGAGATATGATGCAGCAATTACTGTAGCAATAATTGAGTATAGCTGAGTGACTTCTCACGTAAGCATCAATAATCAATACCGTGTGCTACTATGCAATCACGCGTATTACTGTACTTTTACTACCGGGTAGTTCAACAGTTTTAACGGTTTTAACGGTAACACCTCAGCCGTTATTTTTATAGAAAGATAATTTTGTCGTTTTCTAACTACGACTATACTTCTGTTGTGGGGTCCACCAATGATTGTGCCGTCGTACGAATATTCTCCGACAAAAAGAATATTTCCCGACCAAACGAATATTTTAAAACAACTTGCTTACTTTGCAAAATTTATAAATATTACCCACAACTATAACATTATATCAAATTAACTCCATAATATTCAAAAATGATATTTATAGAAAATTCATCTTTATTTATAAAAGTTGGGGTCTTACATTTTTACTTCTGTTTATTTCTTTAACTGTCATTCACATTCTGCACATTTTTGTTCATCACGCTAATCTAGACACTGAAGCAGACAGGTCTAGCTGTATGATAATAATAAACGAAGAACAGACACTAAAGCAGCTGTCTGAATTAAACCAGTAGCAAAAAATTTCAAAAATTTTTTACTGTTTATCACTTTTAGCATAAACACCTATTCACCCCCTTTAGGTGTGCGTATTTACTGAATTACATGGTCATGTGCCTGTAGGGGTTGGGATATCAAAGGAATTCCATGTCATCATGCCTGCTCTGCAATGTTTTATATAAAGATCAGCCCAGAAGACTATGGAGCAGACTAGTTCAAGGGTGAGACATATTTGAAGACGCACGAAGAGATGATGAAAGTTGTCAATGGTGATTTTTTTTTTAACCTAAATGTACTTTGACACCACCTCTGCCCCCTCCACTTAAGGTAGTTAGGGGTAGGCCAAAGAAGATGTGCATGAGAGAAGAAGGTGAAGAGTCAAATGTTTCAAAAAAGAAGACTTCAAAGTATAAGTTATCAAAGAAAGGGGAGAATCATGATTTATAGTATATGTAAAGTACCTGATCACAATCGACTTACATGCAAATTATCAAACCCAATTGTTACAAGTGCTTTTATTTTATTTAATTTGACTTATTTAAACCATTTAATCGAACTATTGCATGTTATTACTTGACTATTATATATTAGGACACTATGGGGACCCCAACAAGCACTACTGAACATAGTAATATAACTACTGTGAGCCCACCAAAGAACATGAAATGTGTTGCATCTCAGGTATAATTAAGTTGTTCTTTATGCTGTTTAATACTTATATTTAAAATCTTTCATGTTAATTATATCAATCAAATAACGCAAGCCTAGGGAAAAACCAAGCAAGTTTAGGGAGAAAACAACATGTCAAACAAAGCATATCAAGCTCTACAACAAAGCAAAGTTAGGTATATAATTTAAATATTTTAAAATATGCTAATTATGTCCATTAATTATTTTATTTTATTTCCAGGGTAAGCCTGGGACAGAGAATTCAAATAAAGTGAAAGAAGACACTCTGAAAGACCATCAGGTTGTTAACAAAATAAAATATTTTATTTAGTAAAACGTGTCAATTAATATGCATGGTTTTAAAAACTATGAGAATTATTTATTTATTTTTGTTTTCTAAAGCAATCTTAGGAAACAACTTCTATTCAAAATTAAAGGAAGCATGTTTCTATTCCTCATGTTATGAGTAAAAGGCAGACCAACTTGATCTTAGAGGCAAACAAGCTTCAAATGAACAAGGAAAGAGGAAAGAAAAAGGTAAGGGAAAAAACATGATGTACCAAAAAAGAAGATGAACAACTCAAGTGACAAGTTGATGGCAGATGTAATTAGAATCTCAGATTCTGTAACAGATTTAAAAGCAATTGAAGTTATATGTTGGCTGCAACAGTATATATACTAGTGTTGTTAAAGAGAGTAGAGCTAATAAAGCTAATGTCCAAAAACAAGTAGCACTCAAGAGTGTCAAAAGCCATAAATTATTAAGGGGGTGTTTGATAAAAATTAAATAAATCTGAATCTGAATTTGAATGAAAAAAGCTATTTGATAATTGACATGTCTGAAACATCTGAATGACAAAACTTTATTATTTTACCCTCTCTAAAAAAATTCAAAATTGTTGTAATAATATTACTTAATATAATAGTTAATATTTTTTTTTAGTTTTTTTAATTTTTTTTACTTCATTCAGCTGCTCATTCAGCCATTCAGTTCAAAAAATCTGACTTAGCCATTCAGCTCGTCTATCTTACCGATTCAGTCATTCAGACCAAAACAAGCGCACTGACCGATTCAGCCATTCAGATTCAGCTCCATTCAGCTCCAAACAAACACCCCCTAAGACATGCTTATTATTATTTTGGTTGATTTTAAGTTAGATTTCAAATTGTACGACATAAATTGGTTGTTTTTTGTTTCAAGTTGAGTAGTAACGAATGATTTAACTTGGTAGTAATTTTGTTAGTCAATGAAAATATTAGTTTGTTCTCATGACAGGTTTTAACAATTATTCATAAAGTCAAGTTTGTATTATAATATTTTGGGTTTCACGATAGTAGACCTGGCAAAGATGGCCCAGGCCCGCCTGTCACGGGCTGGGCTTTGGGCTGCATTTTTTTAGTCCACTAAAACTTAGGCCTTTTTGGCCCGGCCCGTGGCCCGCGATTCTTTTTTTTTTAAACAAAATGTTGCTACTTGTGGGTTATGAGGCTTGAACACAAGACTTATAAGTAAATAAATAAGAGTTCAAATCAACTGAGCTACAACAACTGTTTATTTTTAATGCAATCTTCAATAAAAAAAAATATTTTTATACAAAAATATCATATGCTAATACGGTATTTAACTATTATTGTGGCGCCCCCAAAATTAGGTATACATCACCCATCTTGGGTCGTCAGATACATAGTACAGAATACAAATACAACTGATTAATACATCTGTCGTGTACAATACGACAAAACATAAACTGTGAGTTTGAATACAAATATTATCTTCTAGAGAGTATTCATACTCAAAAGGAGTCCTCATTACATTTATTAACACACCATTACATAGAATAGTGAGGACTACTAACTAATACTATCATTCAGACCATCACTCCGTACCCCGACTTGTCCCAGCTACGTTCTCATTTCCTGAAGAGAACAGTGAAAGAAAGGGTGAGCTCAACTAGCCCAGTAAGAAATATTATGACTAAGATAATGCAGAATAAATTATCATTAGCCTTCAACAATGTTAAACTGATAAAATATAATAGACATCAAGTTTAACTGCAGCGGAACAAGCAATCCATTAAAAGAGTCAAGTAGAAAATAAACTCTACTATCTTTTATGATTTAAAAGGTTTTTCAACACTGCGATCGCTGAGACTCAGCTTAATAAAATAATCCACATCATCGAATCACCCCTGCACTACGGCCAAGGATATTCGTGTATTCATTAATGGTCATGATCATGCCAACAACTGTCCATCAATGCACTACGGGCCAATGAGGACTTTTACCACATCATTTGTAACATTACGGTCATGATTATACCGAATAATCCCTGGTCATAATCATACCAAGTCCATCTATGCACTACATGCCACAGATGACTTTCAACATTTTATAAACATGAGGATGATGACAATGATATAAGAATTCAATAAAACAAGTTCAAGAATTAATTTATCCAGGAATTAACAACGTCCAAATTGTCAACATGATACTGCATTGTGGAGTAAAATTCAAGAATGCTTAGAAGAATATTTTCTTGAAAAGATACTGGATGAAACGCAACTATCAAGGATATTCCACAAATTTCATGGAGTATAGAAGTCAAAACTTAACCAACTGAGTACAATAAAGAATGGAATAACAAAAGAAATCACCATGCATGCGATAGACCGCACAGACAGGTTATTCCAATAGAATAATAAATAATGGAACCAGGTCCGGCGTAAACGCACAGACAGGATATTCCGACAGAATAATAAATAATGGAACCAGGTCCGGTGTAAAACACACAGACAGGATGCTCCAACAGAATAATAATAAAAACGGAACCAGGTCCGGTGTAAAACACACAGACAGGATGTTCCAACAGAATAATAAACGGAACCAGGTCCGGTGTAAAACACACAGACAGGATGTTCCAACAGAATAATAGAAGAATGTCACCAAGTATAGGGTAGACCGCGTATACTGGTTATTCCAACAGAATAATAACAAATGGAATAACAGAAGTTCTCTTCATGAATATAAAAGAAATAATATTCCCTACCTTAAAAGAACTGGATATTGGAAAAGTGATGTAGCAGAATACTTTTAGTCTCTCTCTCTCTTATTCTCTCTATACTTTCTCTCTCTATAGCTTGAATGAATTCGTGAAAAATAATGAAGCCCTAGGCCTCTATTTATAGAAAAACTGAGGGTGGCTCTTGGTCTTAACGAAGGGTCAAATGACTCTTGGTCTTAACGAAAGGTCAAATGACTCTTGGTAATATTGAAGGGACAACTACTATTGACGAAAGTAATTACTATTGACCAAGGTAAATACTATTGATGAAGGTAATTACTATTGACCAAGGTAAATACTATTGACGAAGGTAATTACTATTGACCAAGGTAAATACTATTGACGAAGGTAATTACTATTGACCAAGGTAAATACTATTGACGACGGTAATTACTATTGACGACGGTAATTACTATTGACGACGATAATTACTATTGACGAAGAGACTCTTAGATGATGACATATGGTCCCCCATAAAATAACCAAACTTACCACAACGTCTCAATTATTGATTTAATAATATAACATATTATACAGATGATACTATGACAATAATTTAAGAGATATGATGCAGCAATTACTGTAGCAATAATTGAGTATAGCTGAGTGACTTCTCACGTAAGCATCAATAATCAATACCGTGTGCTACTATGCAACCACGCGTATTACTGTACTTTTACTACCGAGTAGTTCAACAGTTTTAACGGTTTTAACGTAATACCTCAGCTGTTATTTTTATAGAAAGATAATTTTGTCGTTTTCTCAATCCGACAATAATTCCGTTGTGGGGTCCACCAATGATTGTGCCGTCGTACGAATATTTCCCGACAAAAAGAATATTCCCCGACCAAACGAATATTTTATAACAACTTGCTTACTTTGCAAAATTTATAAATATTACCCACAACTATAACATTATATCAAATTAACTCCATAATATTCAAAAATGATATTTATAGAAAATTCATCTTTATTTATAAAAATTGGGGTCTTACAACCTCCCCTTCTTATGAAATTTCGCCCTCGAAATTAGGGTACGTACCTGGTATGTCGAAGAGGTAAGGATACCTTGATTTCATTTCTGATTCTAACTCCCAAGTCATTTCCTCAACATCGTGGTTTCTCCACAAAACTTTGACTTGAGGTATAACCTTGGAGCGTAGAATATGTTCCTTCTTATCCAAGATTTGAACAGGAACTTCTTCATACGTCAAATCCTCCGCTATTTCGTCCGGTTCTAACTCAATAATGTGGTTCGGGTCTTCCACATATTTGCGTAACATGGATATGTGGAAAACGTTATGAACACGAGACATACTTGGCGGTAAAGCGAGTCTATAAGCCACAGTTCCTACTCGATCGAGGATTAAAAATGGACCGATGAATCGAGGATTTAGCTTTCCTCTCTTTCCAAATCTCGTAACTCCTTTCCATGGAGCAACACGTAAGAACACATGATCTCCTACATCAAATTCCACGTCCTTTCGATGAAGATCAGCATAACTCTTTTGTCGATCTTGTGAGGTTTTTATACGTTGTCGGATCGTTTGAATCTTTTCTGTAGTCATACGTACCAACTCCGGTCCCAACAACGTTGCTTCGCCCACCTCATCCCAGCATACTGGAGAACGACATTTTCTTCCATACAATGCTTCGAATGGAGCCATGCCAATACTTGCTTGATAACTGTTGTTGTAGGAAAACTCCACCAATGGTAAGAACTTGTCCCAACTTCCCTTGAAGTCAAAGACACAGAGTCTTAATAGATCTTCAAGAGTTTGAATAGTCCTCTCTGATTGTCCGTCCGTCTGAGGATGATATGCTGAACTAAATCGTAACTCCGTGCCCATAGCTTTTTGTAAACTAACCCAAAATCGTGAAGTGAATCTTGGGTCTCGATCAGAAACTATGGATACTGGCATACCATGCAGTCTTACAATCTCGTTTATGTACATACGAGCAAGACGTTCAAGTGTATAAGTTTCTCGTATCGGTAAGAAATGAGCAGACTTGGTCAATCTATCAACAATGACCCAAATCGCATCAATACCTTGAGAAACCCTAGGAAGACCGGTAACGAAATCCATGGTAATGTGCTCCCACTTCCATTCTGGAATTTCAAGTGGTTGCAATGGACCTTTTGGTACTTGATGCTCCGCTTTGACTCGTTGACAAGTTAGACACCTTGAGATAAACAACGCTATCTCTCTCTTCATATTGCTCCACCAAAATGTATGACGAAGATCATGATACATTTTGGTACTTCCAGGATGGATTGCAAACGGTGTGTTGTGCGCCTCCATCATGATTTCATACTTTAAATCAGGGTTGTTAGGAACACAAAGTCTGGAGTTGACTCGAAGTATTCCTTCTTCATCGATTCTTGCTTCCGGCATAGAACCTTCTTGCACTTTCTTCCTCATACGCATCAGCTCCAGGTCTGTAGCTTGAGCAGCTTTAACTTTATCGATTAAAGTCGGTTCTACTCGTATATTCGCCATCATCACATGGGTCCCTGGAGTCTTCAACTCTATCTCCATCCTTTGCAAGTCACACAAAATGGGCCTTTGCGTTGTTAATATTGCACTTGTACCCGCATATGATCTTCTACTCAATGCGTCAGCTACCACGTTCGCTTTTCCAGGATGGTATTGAATGGTATGATCATAATCTTTCAACAGTTCAAGCCAACGTCGTTGTCGCATGTTGAGTTCCTTTTGAGTGAAGAAATATTTGAGACTTTTATGATCCGTAAAGATCTCCACTTTCTCCCCATACAAGTAATGCCTCCAAATTTTAAGTGCAAAGACAACAGCTGCCAACTCTAGATCATGAGTAGGATAATTCCTCTCATATTCCTTGAGTTGTCTTGATGCATAGGCTATGACTTTTCCATGTTGCATGAGAACGCATCCCAACCCTTTGCTCGAAGCATCACTGTAGATGACAAATCCCTCCGAGCCAGATGGTATTGTTAGAACAGGTGCTGAAATGAGTCTCCTCTTGAGTTCTTGAAAACTTTGCTCACATTCTTCGCTCCAACCAAACTTTGTATCTTTCCGAGTCAGCTGAGTTAATGGAGTAGCGATTCGAGAAAATCCTTCCACGAATCTTCGATAATAACCAGCTAAACCAAGAAAGCTACGTACCTCGGTCACTGATTTAGGTTGCTCCCAGCTTTGAATAGCTTCAATCTTTGCCGGGTCAACAGATATTCCACGACTTGATACTACGTGCCCAAGGAATGCTACCTCTTCCAGCCAGAACTCGCATTTCTTCAACTTGGCATAAAGTTTGTATTCACGAAGCTTTTGGAGTACCAGCCTCAAGTGTTGCTCATGATCTTCACGGCTTTTGGAATAAATAAGGATGTCATCAATAAAGACGACCACAAAGTGATCCAAATATTCCTTGAATACCCGGTTCATCATATCCATGAAGGCAGCAGGAGCATTAGTCAATCCAAAGGACATGACTAGGAATTCATAATGCCCGTACCGAGTTCTAAAAGCCGTCTTTGGAATATCCTCAGTTCTAACCTTCAGCTGATGATATCCAGAACGAAGATCGATCTTTGAAAAGAATTGTGCTCCTTGCAACTGGTCAAACAGGTCATCAATACGTGGCAATGGGTACCTGTTTTTGATGGTGACATGATTCAACTCCCGATAATCAATACAAAGTCGCATACTTCCATCTTTCTTCTTCACGAATAGAACAGGAGCTCCCCAAGGAGAAGTACTAGGACGAATAAAGCCAATGTCTAACAATTCCTGCAGTTGGATCTTTAACTCCTGAAGTTCAATAGGAGCCATTCGATATGGGGCTTTGGAAATGGGTTTTGTACCGGGTTCAAGATCGATACAAAATTCAATTTCACGCTCTGGGGGTAGGCCAGGAAGTTCTTCAGGGAATACGTCAGGGAATTTATTAACAATAGAAATATCATTCAAAACTGACGTATTTTTGTTTAGATCTGTGACATGAGCTAAGAAAGCTTGACATCCGTTTTTCAATAAACGAATAGCTTTATGGCTTGAGATGACAGCGATTGATTTTAATGGTTTGGTTGCTTGAATTCGCATAATAGGTCGATTAGGAATATGAAAGCTAACAACCTTACGAAAACAATCAATTTTTGCATGATGAGTAGTTAACCAATCAATCCCTAGAATCACGTCAAATGCAAGTATTTTTAATGAAATAAGATCGACAGGTAATGTGTGGGTACCAACTTGAACCAAACAAGACTTATAAACCGTGGATGTAATGAAGGTTTCTCCCAATGGAGTTTCAACTGCTAAGTCAAAGTCTAATTTCTCCGGAATCAAATTTAATCGATGAGCGCAAGTAGGAGAAATAAAAGAATGGGTTGAACCGGTATCAAATAAAGTATAGACTTCGTTAGAGTTTATGATAAGCTTACCCGTGATGACCTCATTCGGGTTCCTTGCGTTCTGGGAGGTCACAACAAACGCTCTCCCTTGCACAACCGGTTTTGACTTTTCTGGGACGGCCTTTGGTGCCTCCATCCTAGCTGAATTTGTCTTCGGTAAACGACAAAATCGGGCTAAATGACCTTCTCTTCCACAATTATAACATGCTTTGGACGGCATCGCGCAGTTTGGACTGATGTGCCCCTCCCCTCCGCATTTGAAACATATGATAGGTGGTCGTTCTCCTTCCTTAACGACAGGTGCTGGTGCTGACATCTTTCCATCATTGTTGAATCTCCTCTTCTTAAAATGTCCATTCTTATTATTTTGGCCCTGATTACCACCGAAGTGGTTACCATTTCTGGCCTGTTGATTCCCTCCACGCTTGTTGTCACCGCTTCGATGACTGCTCTCACTGGTATTATCATTTTGCCGGCTGCTCTCTTTTGGTTGCGTTATCTCGTTATCGCGCTCCACCAACTGAGCCCTATTTACAACATCTGAATACAAACACAGTTTATGAGAAACAAGATGTTGACGTATCTCCGGCTTCAAACCTCTTAAAAACATCCGCGTCATTCTTTCTTCATTATCCACCAGGTGGGACGCAAACCGGGATAACTCCACAAATTTTGCCTCGTACTGCGACACGGTCATATTATTCTGCTCCAATTTGATGAACTCCACCTCCTTCATGTGACGAATACTCTCAGGAAAGTATTTGTCGTTAAACAGATCTTGGAACTTCTCCCAAGACATCTTCAGTGCGGCAGGTTGAGTACGCTTTATCGATTCCCACCAGTAATCTGCCTCTCCTCGCAACATAAAGGCGGCAAAGGGAACCTTTTGCTCCTCGGAGCAACCCAAGACATCAAATATCTTGGTGATCTGCTTTATCCATGTTTCAGCTACAAGTGGTTTGGGTTCTCCCTTAAACTCCGGTGGTCCCAGCTCCTTAAACTGTTTAGCGGTGACCGCCAGAGAGTTTCCAGTATTTCCACCTACGTTGTGGACAGGAGCCGCTTTCACCTGTTGTTGCATGAATTGCATAAAGCCTCTGAACATTTGATCATTCATCATTTGGTCAGTGTTGTTGTTTGCATGAGGATTGACACCTTCCTGATGCACATTATCCTGATTATTGATATGTGGTGAATCAACAGTCGTCTGTGCTCCATTGCTATTCTCAACGTTCTCAGATGCCATTTTCAGATACTGCCACAAAATAAAAATTAATTGATATGTCATATATTATCCTTATATTATGACCGACCAATTAAATACCATGCAAATAAACTTAGGTATGTCATACTAGCGAAGGAATTCCCCGTCTCTCCCCTCCTAGTTCTATTCTCACATCTTAGCCAGGGATCATATCCCTAAGCTCTGATACCAACTGTGACGCCCCCAAAATTAGGTATACATCACCCATCTTGGGTCGTCAGATACATAGTACAGAATACAAATACAACTGATTAATACATCTGTCGTGTACAATACGACAAAACATAAACTGTGAGTTTGAATACAAATATTATCTTCTAGAGAGTATTCATACTCAAAAGGAGTCCTCATTACATTTATTAACACACCATTACATAGAATAGTGAGGACTACTAACTAATACTATCATTCAGACCATCACTCCGTACCCCGACTTGTCCCAGCTACGTTCTCATTTCCTGAAGAGAACAGTGAAAGAAAGGGTGAGCTCAACTAGCCCAGTAAGAAATATTATGACTAAGATAATGCAGAATAAATTATCATTAGCCTTCAACAATGTTAAACTGATAAAATATAATAGACATCAAGTTTAACTGCAGCGGAACAAGCAATCCATTAAAAGAGTCAAGTAGAAAATAAACTCTACTATCTTTTATGATTTAAAAGGTTTTTCAACACTGCGATCGCTGAGACTCAGCTTAATAAAATAATCCACATCATCGAATCACCCCTGCACTACGGCCAAGGATATTCGTGTATTCATTAATGGTCATGATCATGCCAACAACTGTCCATCAATGCACTACGGGCCAATGAGGACTTTTACCACATCATTTGTAACATTACGGTCATGATTATACCGAATAATCCCTGGTCATAATCATACCAAGTCCATCTATGCACTACATGCCACAGATGACTTTCAACATTTTATAAACATGAGGATGATGACAATGATATAAGAATTCAACAAAACAAGTTCAAGAATTAATTTATCCAGGAATTAACAACGTCCAAATTGTCAACATGATACTGCATTGTGGAGTAAAATTCAAGAACGCTTAGAAGAATATTTTCTTGAAAAGATACTGGATGAAACGCAACTATCAAGGATATTCCACAAATTTCATGGAGTATAGAAGTCAAAACTTAACCAACTGAGTACAATAAAGAATGGAATAACAAAAGAAATCACCATGCATGCGATAGACCGCACAGACAGGTTATTCCAATAGAATAATAAATAATAGAACCAGGTCCGGCGTAAACGCACAGACAGGATATTCCGACAGAATAATAAATAATGGAACCAGGTCCGGTGTAAAACACACAGACAGGATGCTCCAACAGAATAATAATAAAAACGGAACCAGGTCCGGTGTAAAACACACAGACAGGATGTTCCAACAGAATAATAAACGGAACCAGGTCCGGTGTAAAACACACAGACAGGATGTTCCAACAGAATAATAGAAGAATGTCACCAAGTATAGGGTAGACCGCGTATACTGGTTATTCCAACAGAATAATAACAAATGGAATAACAGAAGTTCTCTTCATGAATATAAAAGAAATAATATTCCCTACCTTAAAAGAACTGGATATTGGAAAAGTGATGTAGCAGAATACTTTTAGTCTCTCTCTCTCTTATTCTCTCTATACTTTCTCTCTCTATAGCTTGAATGAATTCGTGAAAAATAATGAAGCCCTAGGCCTCTATTTATAGAAAAACTGAGGGTGGCTCTTGGTCTTAACGAAGGGTCAAATGACTCTTGGTCTTAACGAAAGGTCAAATGACTCTTGGTAATATTGAAGGGACAACTACTATTGACGAAAGTAATTACTATTGACCAAGGTAAATACTATTGACGAAGGTAATTACTATTGACCAAGGTAAATACTATTGACGAAGGTAATTACTATTGACCAAGGTAAATACAATTGACGAAGGTAATTACTATTGACCAAGATAAATACTATTGACGACGGTAATTACTATTGACGACGGTAATTACTATTGACGACGGTAATTACTATTGACGAAGAGACTCTTAGATGATGACATATGGTCCCCCATAAAATAACCAAACTTACCACAACGTCTCAATTATTGATTTAATAATATAACATATTATACAGATGATACTATGACAATAATTTAAGAGATATGATGCAGCAATTACTGTAGCAATAATTGAGTATAGCTGAGTGACTTCTCACGTAAGCATCAATAATCAATACCGTGTGCTACTATGCAACCACGCGTATTACTGTACTTTTACTACCGAGTAGTTCAACAGTTTTAACGGTTTTAACGTAATACCTCAGCTGTTATTTTTATAGAAAGATAATTTTGTCGTTTTCTCAATCCGACAATAATTCCGTTGTGGGGTCCACCAATGATTGTGCCGTCGTACGAATATTTCCCGACAAAAAGAATATTCCCCGACCAAACGAATATTTTATAACAACTTACTTACTTTGCAAAATTTATAAATATTACCCACAACTATAACATTATATCAAATTAACTCCATAATATTCAAAAATGATATTTATAGAAAATTCATCTTTATTTATAAAAATTGGGGTCTTACAATTATAGTTGTAGTAAATAATAATTGTAGTTTGAAATTTCTTAATTGATGTGGTTGTTAATAAGTCCCATAAACAAGCTAATTGATTAAATAATGAGATATTGGGTAATGCCTAAAATCATGTCATGCAAATCTTCTAAAAATCAATTTAAATATTCAAAGTGCTAAAATCTTGGCATCTCCAAGTTCCAAGTTCCAAGTTCCAAGTTCCAACCGTGTAAATCTTAGAAATTAATTAGATATCTCTTGGAACAATATTTGTGGACTCATGAATGCATTTTTAAAAGTTAAATAAATTATATTAATTTTAAAAAATAAAATTTGATTATATACTTTAATACTTTGAAAGTAATTTATAATACTATTAAAATTTTAATTGATTGAGATATGTAGTTAATGTAGGTAATTAGAATTATTATTTATTATAAATTATTTTATTATTTATAATATTTATTATTATTACTATTTTTGATTTAGCAAGATTTTGTACCACGGGTCTCAGTTTAGCAGTCCGCCAAAACCCGGGCCGTTTTGGCCCGGCCCACCTGGCCCGTTTGCCACCTCTACACGATAGTAACATTAGCTAATTGTCTCTTAATATAGATTTAAGTGGCTTAATGAGTTAAAGTCCTAAGATAATATAGACAATTAACATCTTGAAATAGTTTGTTCACATGACCAATTATCCATTTCTGGAGATAAATAACAAACTTTGTTTATTATTTTTCCCTCTAATTCACAAATAAGCTTACCTATGATTTCTTACTATTAACATTAAAAGATAAAAAATTTGGTGCATGCATGGGCTAAGAATTAATAAGTATATTGATAAAACAAACCAACTTAAATTAATCGATACTAATTGACTAATTGTCTCAAAAGATTATATAGTTAATGCCAAAATTATGTTGTTTCATGAGATTTCCTATATCAAAAATTCTATATAAATAAGAAAGTTTATCTTTTTAGCTGTTTGATTTTATACAAATATTGGGCCCATTAATATAATTTTTATTTTTTACTGATAAATTCATTGTTGAAAAAATAGATGGAAAAAAAAAATTATGTTCAAGTGGAGGCTATGAATACTTGTTAACATCAATAGAAAAGGTCAACAAAAAATATGACTTTCTTTTTTAGAGGTTTATTTTTTTTTTTAAGTTTTTCATATATTGTATTAAGAAATTTAATAAAAATTGTGTCTGAGACAAATTTTAATATGAGCAATACTATGAAGAAACTCATTTTCATGCTGAGGCAATTATTTTTAAAGCTCAAGGTTGGATGAAGAAAAAATATTTATCTTAAAATATTAAATGGTGAAATGATTAATCCTTTAACAGATACTCGCTCTTTAATATTATAATTCTGTTATGTATTACGATAAATTTACGTCGAATTACGGTTGTGAAACTTATTAATATAAAGCTGATATTTTCACATCACTTTCTGATGTTTCTACGCATAGAGCCCACATGTTAGTGTATAAAAAATCGATACGTCAGTTAATACGCGTAGAAATATCAAAAAATAATGTGAAAATATCGATTTTCTATTAATATATGAGATTGGAAGAAATTATAGAATGAGTCGGTTATTACACATCTCTTCAAAAAAATTAATATTAAAAATTATCCACATAACTAACGATCAAAAAATCAATAAAAAAAATTCACAATATGTATCATTTCCCTAATATTAAGTGGTGAGATGATTAATCCTTTGACATATTATGAGGGAAAAAAATCCTTCAAAAGGAGGGAGTATAAAAAAGAAATACAAGGAAGGGGCCGTTTGGTATATGCGTAGAAATGAAGTCATGCCAGCTGCTTTTGTTGTCTTTATCACATGTATTTAGGTTAAAAAAAAAAATTAAAAGATCCAAATCCAAACAAGTCCATTTGACAGCTGAGCGGCAAATTCTTTTAAATTAAAACTATAATATTAACCAGGGTTAAAAATAACCCACAACAATACAGCAACACTTCCAATGATTGCCGTCCGATATCTAACCCTAGTTAAAAATACACCCACATCTTCTCTTTCTCTCTCCTCAAGCATAACCCTCCAGCTATAAATGCCAGTGGAAGTCTAGGGCTTGAATCACAATTTGATCCCAAAGGCGTCTTAATAAACGCCTCTTTGGTTTTTGTTTGTTAATTCCGTTTTTTTATTCATCTTCCTTTCATCATCTTCTTCCTCTAATTTGATTTCAAATTCAAATTTTAATCAATCGAGAATGAGAGAGTGCATTTCGATCCACATTGGTCAGGCCGGTATCCAGGTCGGAAATGCCTGCTGGGAACTTTACTGTCTCGAGCATGGAATTCAGGTACACTTGTTTCTCTCTCTAAATATATCTATTTGTGTGTGTATATGCGTGATTTTTGTATCTTTTTTTTCACATTATTCGTTAGATCTGTAGATTTTGGTGATAAGGATTTAGATCTGTTGCATTTGCTTTGGAAGCATGGTTACTATTTAGGTTATTCGTTTTTCTTAATGTTTAAGACCTTTTTTTAGTGGATCTAAGTTTTTCGTTTTTTTCTTAGTAATTTGAATAGATCTGCAAATGAAATGTGTTTATGTGTATAATTATATAGTTGATTTATGTGAATAACGTTACATTGTGTTAGATCTAGTGTTTGTTTGAATATTTGAAATGTTTATGGTTTTCAGCATTATTATTTCATTTACTGAGTGGAGAGACTTTTTCAAAAATAAAATATAAATTCTGATCTAGGATTGTAGACGCTACGTGTTTCAGATCTATGTTTATTGTATTTGCTATTAGTGTTAAGTCATATATGATAGTCTGGATATCCCCCCACAAATGCTATTGATTTTTAAATTTATTATATGAACACAATTATTATTAATAACCTTTATGAAATTCCAAAGTTTTTAAAAATTCAAGATTTCATATTGTCATATCATTTTTAAAAAAAAATTAATCTGACCACATTATCAGCTTAATCCAATTTTAAGATTATTCTTTGAGTATCTAATATACTTATAATTTCTATTCAAGCTACACATGTGCAGTTGCTTTTCACATGGCCTTAATTTGGCTAATTTGTTGGATTTATGTGATCAAAATTATTCCATATGGCCTTGTCAGATTTATTGAACCTCTACTAAACTTTTGCTTACATTTCTGTGTGCAGCCTGATGGCCAGATGCCGGGAGACAAGACTGTTGGTGGAGGTGATGATGCCTTCAACACCTTTTTCAGTGAAACTGGGGCAGGAAAGCATGTTCCCCGTGCTGTCTTTGTGGATCTTGAACCCACAGTGATTGATGAAGTGAGGAGTGGAGCTTACCGCCAGCTCTTCCACCCTGAACAATTGATCAGTGGCAAGGAAGATGCTGCCAACAACTTTGCCCGTGGCCATTACACAAGTAATTATTTTGACCTGCATCCATTCTCGTTCCTTAGTTATACCTTATGTTGATTTTTGTTATTGTAATTTCTATATCTCCTATTTCAGTTGGAAAAGAAATTGTTGATCTGTGCTTGGATCGTATTAGAAAGCTTGCTGACAACTGCACTGGCCTCCAAGGATTCCTTGTTTTCAATGCTGTTGGTGGCGGCACTGGGTCTGGTCTTGGCTCCTTGCTTTTGGAACGTCTTTCTGTTGACTATGGAAAGAAATCCAAGCTTGGATTCACTGTATACCCATCACCACAGGTCTCAACGTCTGTTGTTGAGCCTTATAACAGTGTCCTCTCCACACATTCCCTCCTGGAACACACTGATGTGGCTATCCTTCTTGACAATGAGGCCATTTATGACATCTGCAGGCGCTCACTTGACATTGAGCGTCCTACCTACACCAATCTTAACAGACTTGTCTCTCAGGTATTAATTGGTTGTGCTGCTTCTTTTGTTATTTATTTTTATGCTTTTCCTTTTTGATAAATGGTAATGTGGTGATTCATTTCTAAACTTCAATTATGTAATTATTAATTATTATTTTTGCAAATGAGCAATCAAAACTATGTTTGTTGTTTGAAATGAAGGGAAATGATGCTTAGATAATAGATATGATGCACATCTACTAGTATCAGCTGTATGTTGTTGATAAATGTTGCATTTAACTCTTAATGTTTATTGCGTGTTTTGTTTGTAGATGTGATGCAATGTAATTTATAAAATTTTCAAGCTAGTTGGGTTCATTCCAGCTATACTTTTTCTTTGTAAAAGTTTAATTTGATGGAGTATAGCTCAAATTACCGACTCTCTTGTGTTTCTTGTTGGATTCAGGTGATTTCCTCCTTGACTGCATCTCTGAGGTTTGATGGTGCCTTGAATGTGGATGTGACCGAGTTCCAGACCAACTTGGTTCCCTATCCAAGGATCCATTTCATGCTTTCCTCCTATGCACCTGTTATCTCAGCTGAGAAAGCTTATCATGAGCAGCTTTCCGTAGCTGAAATCACTAACAGTGCGTTTGAGCCCTCATCCATGATGGCAAAGTGCGACCCTAGGCATGGGAAATATATGGCTTGCTGCCTGATGTACCGTGGTGATGTTGTTCCCAAGGACGTGAATGCAGCTGTGGCAACTATTAAGACCAAGCGCACTATTCAGTTTGTTGACTGGTGCCCAACGGGGTTCAAGTGTGGTATCAACTACCAGCCCCCCACTGTTGTTCCTGGTGGTGACCTTGCTAAGGTTCAGAGGGCTGTCTGCATGATTTCAAACTCAACCAGTGTGGCAGAGGTGTTCAGTCGCATCGACCACAAATTTGATCTCATGTATTCCAAGCGTGCCTTTGTGCATTGGTATGTGGGTGAGGGAATGGAGGAAGGAGAGTTCTCTGAGGCTCGCGAGGATCTTGCTGCTCTTGAGAAGGATTACGAGGAAGTCGGTGCTGAGGGTGCCGAAGATGAAGGTGATGACGGTGATGAGTACTGCTGAGGGGGGTTTGGATTGTTGTTTGTTCTAATCCAATCCCCTTGTAGTTATCTTATGTACTACTGTTTTAGACTTGTGGCTTATGGTAATACTCTGTGTTACTTGTGCTATCCTATGTTTGTGTTTTGTTGAAAAATGATGTGCTTGTAATTTCTCTTTCAATATAAATATCAATATTTGTATGGATCTCTCTATATGTTTATTTTGTGTTGGTACGCATTTTCAATGTTTTTGATAGGTTTTTCTGGCTTTTGGTTGTCTATGAGAACGGCGTAAAAAGATTTAACTGGTGAATGCATTTAGGATGGTGTTAAACAGTTACTATTGCACTTGTTACAGAAGAATGCAGAAAGCTGTCAAATATCTCCCTCTTGAACGACAAACTTGAATTCTTTTAATTTAAGTTTTATTCATTTAGGATGGTGTGATGCTCGATGTTGTAATCCTATATCCAGAACTTTTGGTTTTAATAAAATTTATTTTGTCGACAAAAAGAAAATTTATTTAATAAAACTGTTGATTTGTTCTCAAATCAATAGTCTGGTCAAAGGCAGGCTCTTCCACGAGTGATCGAGTAGTAAAACAAGTGTTTATTGCCAATCATAGAAAACAATTTCTCACATGGCATCAGAAAGGAGATGTAATGCGTATTCAAGTATAGAACATGGTAAGAAAAAAGGAAAACAATTGGTATACATGTAGCCGGTAGGGCATGTATAGAGCTGAGATACATTACTACTTTCAGCTGTTAGGTTTAGTGAAGAAAAAAGAGGTTTACATAATGTGGATTTCAACGAGTCGCCGAGACAGAGAGCACACACACGATGATCTTTCTCTTTGCTATTGTCAGTATGCAGCAGGGAAAACTCTCTGTGGTCCTAGCTTCGACTGAGAATGCTCAATGAATACGACGACAATTCACAACCAAATAGCTTCTTTCTTTACCTCTTCTCCTGTTGGCTACCATTCATATTTCTCAGAGGAACTTTAGATGCCATCTCATCATCCTGAAACACAACTGCTTTCCCACCTTTTCCTCTCAAACAGAGATGAATCAATTAACAGGTTGTGTACTAGTCCACTCATCATCAAATTCATCTGTCCTTTGATTACGAGTATTTTGCAAATATGATATCCCAGTCCATATACCACGAATTAGCAAGATGCTTACAAATACTACGCTCCCAAGAGTGCAAATAACCTAGAGGTAACACAAGATACAAATTACAAAGTATGCAAAAATATTTCTAAAATAAACAAATTCAAAAACATAATATAAATCTTAGAGAAATTTTATGAATGCTAATAATCAGATTTCCATTTATCCATGATGCAACAATATGCTCAAACCTATATTGAAGCACTGCAGTTTGATTTGCAGTTCAACTACCAGTAGCAATGGCTAGTCTTCTGATTGAGGTAAACTTACATTCGGCACTGACTAATTCCAAGCTATCCTCCTTAAACCTCTAACTTGAATTATTATAACGTTCTCTAAGCCATATTAATTATAAAAACAACCAAATATTATTTTCCAATAGATGGCATTAGCATGTACCTGAAAAGAATTAAAATTTTAAATTTTCATAGAAATGGGATGAAGAATTTGGAAAATGGATCATCAAATTACCTCAAGAAACGCCTTCAGAATCCACAAAAATGCCAGAATTATGACTCCATTAACAGAAAACCCCACCTATGAGAAAAGACAAGATCAACAGTTCATTAAGAAAACCAGAGTCTCGTTGCTGACAAATATCTTGATTTCTGGCTCCAAAAATATAGAATCCAAAATTAACTTTTTTGATAAAAAATAAAGTATCATCAAATGACCAATATTAATCATATGTCAGGCCTATAAGCTGGAAACTATGAGCTGAATAAATGATTACTAGTAATTGATATTTTCTGCTGGTAGAATGTCTCATAAAAGACATTGTGGAGGCAGGCGAGAAAAGATATGCACATGTCACATTAACTTTGTCTCCCACTTTGTATGACATAGCACATCATGGTCTATAATAATTAAAGATAAAGTTTGTGGATTAGTTTTCTCAAGTGTACGGGAGAATGATGCAGATTGGACAAAGAAGAATTAAGATCACCAAGTGTGCTTTGTGTTCTAACCATTGCAAGGGTAAAGCACAAATAATTTTAGTTGTTCTAATTTTATGTTCTTTTTATTATCTTACTCCTCTTAGTTTTCTGCACATTTACTTATTTATATTTATAAGTCCACTTTTACTTATACTCATTATAAGACCTTAAAACTGTTCTGTTTGACCTTAGGCTCCCTACTTAATTGGTTGATCAATTCTTTTGACGAAGGCCCATCTCTAACAGCCCAAATCTCAAAGTAAATGCTATATATGCTAAAAGGTTAACACATGTATCCACCATGCCCATTTGGCTTCCAAGTTAAACTCAAGACCAAATATTGTATCTGTCTAAAACTTCCACCCACTACTTCTTAAAGCTTAAGCTACTAGTCATCTTTGGACATAAGCATGTTTTTAAAGTATAAACACTTCCCTTCTTAGTTATTACACATACTAAACCCCTTTTTTACAAGCTTCCTATAATAATGCACTCATTAAAAGTAGGAAAATACTCCTAAACTAGGGTTGACTGTATGTTATATGTGTGTCCCTAGAAGACGGCTTTAGCACGCCAATTAACTACAGAAAGGGCATGTGTGTGAGTCCAATCCCCACTTATTCATTCAACGTCCCTTCACATGGCAACTTTGAAGTTCTTTGTTTGCAGTGTAGGGGGAGTGCTACATGTGCCCTATGAAAGCTGGGGATCTTCTTCGTTTTCATGGTTGTGCAAGGAGAGGAAGATTTTATGGTGATGTGGACGTTTTGTAGTTCTTTGAGGCAGAACCTATGGTGACATTACTGTCTCCTCACCTTTTGTACTTATTTCTAATAAAATTTCTTCTTTTATCTTAGAAAGAGAAAAATTGATTGTGTATCCTCTTATGCTCTTAATCAAAACTCCATCCAGATTTGATATTCATAACTAGTTTGATACAAGAGAAAACATCTATATTCCTGAGGTGTCTTTACCCTAACCATCCAAAGTATATATGTCACAATCCAGTGCTACCTTTCAATGAATGCCAATAATATAAACCACCTGCCACAAATCCGGAAAAGGGTAGGTAGCTACTACCAAGTGTCCATAATACCCAAATCCCCAAATAACTAGTCAAGGGGATTATCTGTGAACTTCCTACTTCACATTTTGTGGCTATGTTAATTTGCAGTGACTATTTCAAAGGATTATAATCCTATTGGGAATGGGAGGAGACGATATGGGGTAATACCTCATTCGTATTGTGCAGTCTCCGAATTATAAGGAAAAATTCGGTATGAAACATAGGACAAAAGCTCATTAAAGGATTACAATCTAATCCTAATTACATGCATTAACTAGTTTTACAGTTGCCAATATCATCCACAATACAGAGAAATAGACTTCAGTCACAGTAGACTAGCAAACATTTTATAAATTTCTGAACAAAAATAACAAATAAACATATGCAAACATATTATATATGTGTAACCAGTCGTTAGAACAATCTGTCTAACTATTGTTCAGATTCAAGTTCACTTTTAAAAACATATAATTTCTTTTTTTTTTTAAATAAAATAAAATAAAATAAAGAAGTTGTTTAGAGAATATATACCAATTTAGTGGAAATATTGATGGGTAAAACAGATCGAAAAGCCTTCCTGGCTTTTCGAGAGATTTTCTTGAACACATTTTGAACAAACTTAATCAGAAGATCCAAACTTCGATCTTCTTCCTCCTCCTCTTCATCATCCTCATCATCAATTTCATCTTCGCCCCCATAAAAATCCAAATTTCGCTTCCAGTCCCGAGGATCACCAACGAAATTATCACCTTTCTGAACAAATTCCAGAACTTAATCATATCTCCCGAGTTCAATTCAATCAAACTAAATAAATAAATACATTTATATCAAACCTGAGGAAAATTGGAGATGGGTCTGGAAGCTTGAAGAGGAGGTAAAGGGGTTCGATAGAAATTATGGCGAAAGAGGAAGATGGGTCGATGCGAACTGGAAATGCCACAGAGTGTTCGAGAAAGAAATTGAGGAGAGAGAACGAGTGATGATGCCATTTCTGGCTCTCTGTGTTAACAATCTAGGGAAGTCAACTTACGGAGTGAGAATTTATAGATTACTTTTTTTTAAATTACTGAAAATAAATAAATCAAACTTTTTTAGTCTCTCCATTACTAAATAAGTAAAGGGTTTTACATTTATTAAGAAAGTTATTTATTGCTCTAATTCTGTCATTAAGGTTGATATATATTATCACAATTATTCTTACATTAATTAAAAAAAAATATACTCTATATAGTTGCATAGATAAATGAGATAGAAAGATACTTGAGAGTAATAGAGAAAAAATTATAATTAATGCTTCCTAAAAATTTGATAACGTCAAATATATTGGAAAATTTTAATCTCTCTAAAACGTTACTTATTTAGGAATAGAGAGAGTACCTCATAAGCTTAATCAAATATTAATAAACTAACTGTGTCCCTTGCCTTCGGCACTACATGGACGGTGGAATTTATTCCATACTTTGGACGGCCCAGATGATTTATTAAGATGAGCGAAAAATTTAAAATCAGTTATATTTTGTTAGATAAATTTTAAAATGTGAAACAACAATTCACCTTTGCCTTTCCAAATCTTAGAAAAATTTATCTGGACAAAATATGTGGATAAAAATAACTAGAATTTGTTTTCTGTTCCAAAATAAAAATTATTAGATTTCAAATATACTTTTATTTTGGAAAATTAAAAAATAAAATAAAAATCTCAAAATTAAATTTAAAAATATTATGCGAGTAATTTCTCTCAATAAATATATTTCCAAGAGAAACAGATGAACCCATTGAATGTTATTCAAGGTGATATTTTTAGCTTTGATCAAAGACTTCCGGTTATCAGACTTTTTTGCTATTATTCTGGACCTGCTAACTTTACAAGAAAATGTGCTGCCTCCACTCCACTCCACTCCACTCACATTATGAAGATATTCACAGGTTAAGAAAAAGAAGATACCCATGGAAGTTCATTCTTTGTCATAAACTTGGATTTCATCATGCAATATGTTATTCTGGTGACTGCTAACTCGAGTAATCAACATTTAGTGCACTCATTCTCAGTCGATCAATTTTAGCATAACACCCTTGTGACATAAGCAGTGACAATTGTCCTATAGAGACTCGCTTCGCTACGACTCCGGAGAGTTCTCTTAACCAAGTCACTGCCTATGAGTCGCCGGCTCATTCAACATGCACGTGGTCAGAGCCCTGACTCCTCCCACTGCTTGGGAACTCACTCCCCGATGGGGGATTCATCATACAATATGAGGAACTCCAAACTAGAAATGAAATGTACAGCAATCCGCCAATGCATATTCTGAGGGGCAACTAAGTACCAGCAAATAGGGTAGAAGGAGGTCAGTACACAATTTTTAACTCACTATGTGAATACTTGGCCATTATGGTTCAGACTTCAAAAATATAGTTCAATTAACATTCCAGACTCGCTAGAGTTCTAAAATTCAATCTTTATGGTCCTAATATCCTATTCTCTATTCTCAGCTAAGTCAATTGAACCACTCATCTAGAATAAAAGCTTACAGACAGTTTACAATAAATAATAATGACCATAAAGGGATGCAGGTGACACTTGAGAATAAAAATGAAAACTAGAATTTACAGCATCTAGACATCCATGCCCCAAGGCCGAAGCAAATACAAAGGAATGGGAGTAGCATCATTTACTTACCCATAATTCATCAGATCAAAATAGGTTAATCCAACCAAATTTTCCCCGACCATGTGTGGGTAAGCAAATGTTCAGTAGATTTCTAGTGTGGTATACTGTGCCTTTATATTCAATATCTTATACTGCATATAGGAACAAATAGCTCACTGGCTTCCCATTTTCCTCCTTAACATTGTTCAAATAAAAGACAAACCAAATAGAAAATAAAAGTTCACCTGGAACATGCTAAAACCAATATCACCAACTCCCATGTCGTACAGCACACCGAATTCAGAATAAATTTTGGGTCAAATCCCAAGTCTGAATCTAATCAAATTCATCCAAATAAAACCTTAAACCACTGGTCCAATAGATCTTCTTGGGTCATCTTGACGCACCAAAAGCTCATCAAAAAAGTCATGACTGAAGGTACTATTGGTAGTAACTTATTCTTTATATGCAAAAAAAAAAATTTCACTATCTTTCGATGTAGGACTGAGGTGTTACAAACTCTCCCGCTTAAATTTCTGACGTTCCCGTTAGAACCGATCACATGGTCCACAGATCTTCGTCTCTCTAACCATTGTGGGATAATACCAGCTGACTTCGTGTCCCCACTTTCGGAACTTCTTATCTCCATTGTGAGATAATATCACCAGCCTTTGCGTCTCCACCTCCGACAACCGATTGGATGACCCGACCCGAATTTTTGAGAACCCGACTCTGATACTAGATGAAACAACCCGGATCAAATTCGGAACAAATCTCGAGTCAAATGTTCGAATCGAATTAAATCCATCCAAATAAGACCTTAAACCACTGATCCAATAATATATTATTGGGTCATTTTAGTACACCACGTACTCACCCAAAAGGTCAAGACTTGAAGGTACTCCCCGGTTAAAAAAAATAAAATAATATATAATAATAAAATAATAACAGGTTTATAATTAGATAATGGAATAGAAACTAATAATTATTTATACATATCTAAAACCTATTAGGATAAGTCAATTAGACTATAACAAACTTTTAATTTTAAAAAGACTATTTTACTTAGTAACCTATTTTGCAAAGGAATTAAAGATATTTAACTAATTAGAGACGGAAAAGAACGTAAAAAAAATTATTTGGCTTTGGGGTATTGCAGAACAGAAAAAAAAAAAACTCAAAGATGTAAAACTAAACTTTTCTTTGTCAATTATGAGTTGAAACTCGTATTATTTATGTATGTTTATATCAAAAAACAAAGGTTATAACAAGAAAAAAAAGTATAAAAATTAATGGTATGTATTTTGTGTATAAATCAAAGAGATTTCAAATTATATATATACATATATATATATATATATATATATATATATATATATATACGGTCAGGATCAAGAGCATTCTCCTTAAATAACATTCCTCCTTAAATAACATTCTTTTATTAAAACTACGTCATTTTGGAGGGACGCGGTGACATTTTTGTAAATACGCGGTGGCATTATATTTACAAAAATGTCACCGCGTCTCTCCAAAACGACGTAGTTTTAATAAAAGAATGCTATTTAAGGAGGAATGTTATTTAAGGAGAATGCTCTTGATCCTTACCACACACACACACACACACACACACACACACACACATATATATATATATATATATATAAGTATAGTATGTGATCGTAAAACAGACCTAAAATTAAGATTTATGCGCGTAAGATTTGAGTTAAGAGTACAAGTAAATTATAATATTTCATCCTAATAATTTTATCTGTCCTAATTTTATATTTAGGATTTTTTCTTTTATTTTCGTATTCACAATATCGAAGGTAAATGATTTTCTGAATTATTTAGTTATTTTAAAATTATTGTTATTTATATGTATGTCTTAGTAATTACTCGGATGCTTAAATGTACGGTTTCAAAATTCGTTATGTTTTATTTAAGGCTTCCATTTAAATTAAAATGTTATATTCGTTTATTCAAAACTTCGGATCAAGTATTTATTTTTGAATTGTGAAATGAGATTATATGATTTTGAACTGTGAAAAAATATCGTTTAGAATATCGATAATATTGAAAAAATGTTTTGAAATCCTCAGTCTGACTATGTATAGAACTCGTTATTGATTACGTTTAGTTCCGGAGCTAATTTTTAGGACCTACTAAGACGCATACCTTTTAGATGCCCTTCGGGGAGCGTGAAGATTAAATACCTTAGTAGAGTGCATGATCATTGACGTTATATAACTTTTGGGCCGTTACAGGGTTATTGTAATCTTAGTCGCTGAGGCTGTGAATTAAAAGATATATTGTATACATTGAAATCATTTTTGAATTATTTTAGTTTTGAAAGCCTATATACTATTGTATTGAACAAAAAGATATTTCGAAAAAATATTTTTTCAAATTGTACTTGATTCGACTAGATAGGAAAGATTGCTACTTGTTGGCTACATCGCTCACCTCTTACAAATTTTTACAGGTCTCATCGTTGATAGTTGAGTACTTATTTGATTCGCTTCGAATAACTGGAGTTTAGTTTAGGATGTTATTTTTTTTTTTGTTGGATGTTGATAAAACTCTTAGTTTCGGGAAGTTGTGTAGCCATTTTATAATTTTGATATTTAGTGTACTTTATTTTGAATTAGATTTGAAAGATGTTTATTGTCGAGTTGTTTTGTTTGGGCTGCGCTATTGATATTGTTTCATTGAGGGCCTTTGGACTTGCAGCATGTAACACATCGAGTCTGTAGCTGGTTCGAGGCGTTACAATTATCATCACTATAACAACAGTAAAGTACCAACAGTGTATAAACCTAAAGTATGTTTGGACAACCAACAGATATGAAATACCAACTATTTTTTATTTTCCTTTTCTTTTTTTCTTTGATAGATAATCCTAAGGATATGAAATTCTAATGAGTAGTGCTATAGACACAAACTATTTTACAAATTACTGATGTGGCATACTCCACCTCCACCTCAGCGTATTGATCAACAAATTGTTTCAATGTAATCTTCGGTCCCACACAATATGTTGAGGTGGAGTATGCCACATCAGCAGTTTGTAAAATGTTTGTAAAATAATTTGTGTCTCTAGCATTATTCAACTCTAATATGCTGACGCATTTGAAAAAGGTACGAGGACAGGTAAAAGGATCTATCCATACAAGACAAGCAAGTTCACCCTCGTAACAGTGCAGCTCATGAAAATTGAGGTAACCTAACAGTGTGGTCTAATCAAAGAAATAAGGTAACAAGTAAAAACATCCAAAAACAATAGATTGTATTATGATTTATAATAGTAGTTCCACCTCCCTCTAAGGTAGTAAAGGATATGGCGAGACAGGAATAGGTCTCAATTACAAATCTTTTTATTCTCCAAGCAAAGAGAAAAGACAAATCACAGGCACACATTGCACTAGCTACCCTCACTATATATTTAACGAACTACGCTTGGTATTTATAGATGTGTAGATGTGCAATTCATATTGATATCATGCAGCTACAGAAGTCCTACCTAACCAAATTGTGGACATAACATTGTACTATACCATTCTTTATACACAATCTGGCTATCAGGCAACCTTCTATTCTCTTGGAATGTGTTAATGAAGACCAACATAGACATCAGTGTAGCCAAGATCCTACTTTCAAGCAACTTCCATATAACATAATTATGGAACACATAAATATGATCTCAAAAGAAAATTTTTATATCACAGAGTAGGGCCGGAAGCTAAAATTAGATTTATAAAGTACACGAGATAAACAGAAAAACCAACTTTAATTTTAGTAGTCTCAAGATGTAGTACACCAAAAACAACAAAATTCCAAGAGGAAATTATTTATAGTAGTAGCTACATTCAACAAACACTTGCAATATGAACGACTTAATATATGACCATATATACTCCGCAGGGATTTAGTTACTGCACTCAACCATGATAATGGAAATTTAAGTTGTTAGACTGATCAACCTACTCAACCATGATAAAGGAAATTTAAGTTGTTAAGACTGGTCAACCTAGTCCTCCCAGATTACGATGGGGCAACAAATTTCTAAGCCTGGGATACGCCCGGTCTGGTTGCCAGAAATTATTAAAGACACCTGGAGGAAAGAGGTCATAATCTCCACCAATGATACCTGGTAACGGACCTGCGAATCGACCCGGAAATGGACGACGATCCCTTCTCATCCGCATGAAAGAAGTATGAACAGCTGTCCTCCTCCTCTTCCGACTCTCTAAAGCCTTTGCAAACTTCTCCTTCCAAAGGCTCCCTCCCTCTGATCGTTCTGCATCGCCAAACTGCTCCACAAACTTTTGCTTCCACAAATCATCACTAGAGGTCAAGTATCGCAACTCTGAGCAAACACACGCAACCTTTGCTACATCAATACCAGGGAGACGCATCAAAATTTGAAGTTTAAGGTCAGTCGGAAGTCGCATAAAGCATGGTGGAAGATCCAAACCAGCTTTCTCACACAAATCAATCAATAGGGGCAATGCAAGTCTGTCCTTCACAGTTCTCCAAAATGCAAAAACTTCTCTTTCAGGGGAAGTACTAAAAGCTCCATCATTCCCAATGGTTTCAGTAACAGGACCACAATTAGCCCAGATAACATTCAAGAATGGCACTAATCGATCTTCATTCACACGCACCCAATGTGTCCCGGAACCAGTAGAAAGAGACCCATAAACATTAAAAAACTTGCCAATGCTCTGAAATTTCAATACAACAGTATTAATCCCATCACCTTTGACAGAATCATGACCAATAATCTCAGGCAGAGTGTACCATAGAGACATCTTGAAAGCAGCCGAAGGCCACTCCTCAGGAAATTGAAACCCATTTATCACCAAATTTGAAACAGGGTCAAACCCAACAAATCCAGACTCTAATAGAACAGCATGTACAGCAATCACCAATAGCTTATGATGATTCCCACCATCATCCCCTAATTCCTCTATGAACACTTTCCTCAAAAAACCAGGCACAGAAAATGACTTACCAATATCAATAACAGACCCATCATCATCAACCTCCATAGAATCTACGGTTTCTCCCATCTGGGTATCCAAATCAACGGTGTCCTCATGCTGGTCATTCAGCTTTAGAACTTCCTCTTCCTGGGTATCAACGTTTGATGCTTCTCCTTTCTGGGTATTCAAATTCAAACCCCCACCCTCCTCTTTTTCGGAATTGAAATTCAAAATATCCTCTTTCTGGGTACAAATTTGGCTATCCGGGTCTAGGGTTGGGCTCCCTTGGGAATTATGAGGTTGTTCTGACATGGGTATTTGAAAGGCGTTAAATCGGAGTGCTAGGCTTTGACAGGAAAATGAATTCGGATTCACAGAGAAGAAAACAAGGTCACCTGAGATGACACCAAGGGATTGAAGAGTCTCTTCAGATGAAGAACTGAGAAGCTCCTCTTTACGATTGAGGGATAGATGTATAGAAGCAGAAGAAGACGAAGCAAATCGCTGGGATAAGATTTGTTTCAGCTGTTGGAGAGAGCAGGGAGTGGGTAATTCGATCCTTATAGTTTCTTTAGTTTCAATGGATCTGAGTCTCAGCTTCATAGTTAAGGAAGGGTTTGGAGAAATGGGGAGGTGGTGAATCTTTTAATTCGTGTTTCCTGTGTAGTAGTTTCTTTTCCAAGATGGAATGGGCTTTGATATTAAAAAAAAATGCTTAAATATGAATTATTATAGGGAACTCTTTACTCTTTTTTTCACGTATAAATTAGGTTTAAATATGATTTATTATTTTAAATTATTAGTTATATTTTATTTCGGTGATTCATTTTTTAATTTTATTAATTAGATGATTGAACTATTAATTATTTTTAATTTTATTCAATTAGGTATGTCACGTTAAAAATTGCCGACGCGACTGTCTGGGTGGGACATAGCTGATCTGATGTATAACAAAAAGAGTTTTTTAATTTTTAATTAAACATTTATAATGTATTAAAGGGCAAAATCGTCACACAACTTTCTATCAAACATTAAAACTAATAAAAAAACATCAAAAACTAAATTCCCTTCGGTCATTCATTGGCAACCACAAGAAAGCAGTTTTCCTGGCGACCTCCATAACCACTGTCATTCATTGGCACAGGTCAGATCCTTCAATTTGGTAATCATTTCTTAGGTATTCTATTCATAACAACTAAGTGTTTTTAAGTTAACATTTATTTAGTCTTTTAAGATCATACTCCTTCCATCCCTTTACATCTGACGTTTTAAACTGTTTTTTTCTCTAAAATATTTGACGTTCTACGATACCAAGAATATTTTGTCTAATTGTTTTCCTTCTCTACCCTTCTGTAAGACCCCAACTTTTATAAATAAAGATGAATTTTCTATAAATATCATTTTTGAATATTATGGAGTTAATTTGATATAATATTATAGTTGTGGGTAATATTTATAAATTTTGCAAAGTACGCAAGTTGTTATATAATATTCGATTGGTCGGGAAATATTCGTTTTAACAGGGAATATTCGTACAACGACACAATCATTGGTGGACCCTACAACGGAATTATTGTCGGATTGAGAAAACGACAAAAATATTTTATTAAAAATAACGGCGAAAGTTTTACCATTGTTACTGTTGAACTACTCGGTAGTAAAAGTACAGTAATACGTGTGGTTGCATAGTAGCACACGGTATTGATTATTAATGCTTATGTGAGAAGTCACTCAGTTTAATTCAATTATTGTCAGTTAATAATATGAATTATTTAGCGATAATGACGTTTTGTTTTATTCGTATTATTAACGTAATAAAACAGAAACATCTTTTTATATAAAACAGAATACTTTATTAAAGTTATTCTATAAATAGAATATATTATATGTTATTTAAAGATTTTTCTTTAAATATGGAGCGTCAGATTAAAGTAATCAATCTGGACCGTTCATGGATTAGTTACTATGCATTCTATTTTTCTATAAATAGCAGCTCATTCCTTCATTATTTCTTACGAATTCACTGAACTCTAGAGAGAGAAACTATAGAGAGAAACTATAGAGAGAGAGAAGAAGAGTATTCTGCTACTTAACTACTTCCTTATTTCAGCTATTCTTTAAAACGGTAAGGGGTGTTATTCTTTCTTATTCATGAAGAGAACTGTTGTTATTCCATTTCTTATTATTCTGTTGGAATAACCTGTATACGCGGTCTACCCTATTCTTGGTGACATTCTTCTATTATTCTGTTGGAACATCCTGTCTGTGTGTTTTACACCGGACCTGGTTTTGTTTTTATTATTATTCTGTTGGAACAACATCCTGTCTGTGTGTTTTACACCGGACCTGGTTTCATTATTTATTATTCTGTCGGAATATCCTGTCTGTGCGTTTACGTCGGACCTGGTTCCATTATTTATTATTCTGTCGGAATATCCTGTCTGTGCGTTTACGCCGGACCTGGTTCCATTATTTATTATTCTATTGGAATAACCTGTCTGTGCGGTCTATCGCATGCATGGTGATTTCTTTTGTTATTCCATTCTTTATTGTACTCAGTTGGTTAAGTTTTGACTTCTATACTCCATGAAATTTGTGGAATATCCTTGATAATTGCGTTTCATCCAGTATCTTTTCATGAAAATATTCTTCTAAGCATTCTTAAATTTTACTCCACAAAAGCAGTATCATGTTGACAATTTGAACGTTGTTAATTCTTGGATAAATTAATTCTTGAACTTGTTTTATTGAATTCTTATATTATTGTCATCATCCTCATGTTTATAAAATGTTGAAAGTCATCTGTAACCTGTAGTGCATAAATGGACTTGGTATGATTATGACCAGGGATTATTCGGTATAATCATGACCGTAATGTTACAAATGATGTGGTAAAAGTCCTCATTGGCCCGTAGTGCGTTGATGGACAGTTGTTGGCATGATCATGACCATTAATGAATACACGAATATCCTTGGCCGTAGTGCAGGGGTGATTCGATGATGTGGATTATTTTATTAAGCTGAGTCCCAGTGATAACAGTATTGAAAAACCTTTTAAATCATAAAAGATAGTAGAGTTTATTTTCTACTTGACTCTTTTAATGGATTGCTTGTTCCGCTGCAGTTAAACTTGATGTCTATTATATTTTATCAGTTTAACATTGTTGAAGGCTAATGATAATTTATTCTGCATTATCTTAGTCATAATATTTCTTACTGGGCTAGTTAAGCTCACCCTTTCTTTCACTGTTCTCTTCAGGAAATGAGAACGTAGCTGGGACAAGTCGAGGAACGGAGTGATGGTTCGAATGATAGTATTAGTTAGTAGTCCTCACTATTCTATGTAATAATGTGTTAATAAATGTAATGAGGACTCCTTTTGAGTATGAATACTCTCTAAAAGATAATATTTGTATTCAAACTCGCAGTTTATATTTTGTCGTATTATACACGACAGTTGTATTAGTAAGTTGTATTTGTATTCTGTATTTTGTATCTGACGACCCAAGATGGGTGATGTATACCTAATTTTGGGGGCGTCACAGTTGGTATCAGAGCTTAGGGATATGATCCCTGACTAAGATGTGAGAATAGAACTAGGAGGGGAGAGACGGGAAATTCCTTCGCTAGTATGACCTACCTAAGTTTATTTGCATGGTATTTAATTGGTCGGTCATAATATAAGGAAAATATATGACATATCAATTAACTTTTATTTTGTGGCAGTATCTGAAAATGGCATCTGAGAATGTTGAGAATAGCAATAGAGCACAGGCGACTGTTGATTCACCACATATCAATAATCAGGATAATGTGCATCAGGAAGGTGACAATCCTCATGCAAACAACAACACTGACCAAATGATGAATGATGGAATGTTCAGAAATTTTATGCAGTTCATGCAACAGCAGGCGAGAGCGGCTCCTGTCCAAAATATAGGTGGAAACACTGAAAACTCTCTGACGGTCACCGCTAAACAGTTCAAGGAGTTGGGACCACCAGAGTTTAAGGGAGAACCAAAACCACTTATAGCGGAAACATGGATAAAGCAGATTACCAAGATATTTGATGTCTTGGGATGCTCCGAAGAGCAAAAGGTTCCCTTTGCCGCCTTTATATTGCGAGGAGAGGCAGATTACTGGTGGGAATCGATTAAGCGTACTCAACCTGCCGCACTGAAGATGTCTTGGAAGAAGTTCCAAGAGCTGTTCAATGAAAATACTTTCCCGAAAGTGTTCGTCACATGAAGGAGGTGGAGTTCATCAAATTGGAGCAGAATAATATGACCGTGTCGCAGTATGAGGCTAACTTTACTGAGTTGTCCCGGTTTGCGTCCCACTTGGTGGATAATGAAGAGCAAATGACGCGAATGTTTTTGCGAAGTTTGAAACCTGAGATACGTCAACATCTTATTTCTCATAAACTGTTTTGTATTCAGATGTTGTGAATAGGGCTCAGTTAGTGGAGCGCGATAACGAGTCAACGCAACTAAAAGAGAGCAGTCGACAAAATGATAATACCAGTGAGAGCAGTCATCGAAGCGGTGACAACAAGCGTGGAGGGAATTAATATGCCAGAAATGGTAACCACTTCGGTGGTAATCAGGGCCAAAATAATAAGAATGGTCATTTCAAGAAGAGGAGATTCAACAATGATGGAAAGACGTCAGCACCAGCACCCGTTGTTAAGGAAGGAGAACGACCACCTATCATATGTTTCAAATGCGGAGGGGAGGGGCACATCAGTCCAAACTGCGCGATGCCGTCTAAAGCATGTTATAATTATGGAAGAGAAGGTCATTTAGCTCGATTTTGTCGTTTACCAAAAATAAGTTCAGCCAAGATGGAGACACCAAAGGCCGTCCCAGAAAAGTCAAAATCGGTAGTGCAAGGGAGAGCGTTTGTTGTGACCTCCTAGAAAGCAAGGAACCTGAATGAGGTCATCACGGGTAAGCTTATCATAAACTCTAACGAAGTCTATACTTTATTTGATACCGATTCTACCCATTCTTTTATTTCTCCTACTTGCGCTCATCGATTAAATTTGATTCCGGAGAAATTAGACTTTGACTTATCTGTTGAAACTCCATTGGGAGAAACCTTCATTACATCTACGGTTTATAAGTCTTGTTTGGTTCAATTTGGTACCCACACATTACCTGTCGATCTTATTTCATTAAAAATACTTGCATTTGACGTGATTATAGGGATTGATTAGTTAACTACTCATCATGCAAAAATTGATTGTTTTCATAAAGTTGTTAGCTTTCATATTCCTAATCGACCTATTATGCAAATTCAAGCAACCAAACCATTAAAATCAATCGCTGTCATCTCAAGCCATAAAGCTATTCGTTTATTGAAAAACGGATGTCAAGCTTTCTTAGCTCATGTCACGGATCTAAACAAAAATACGTCAGTTTTGAATGATATTTCTATTGTTAATAAATTCCTTGACGTATTCCCTGAAGAACTTCCTGGCCTACCCCCAGAGCGTGAAATTGAATTTTGTATCGACCTTGAACCCAATACAAAACCCATTTCCAAAGCCCCATATCGAATGGCTCCTATTGAACTTCAGGAGTTAAAGATCCAACTGCAGGAATTGTTAGACATTGGCTTTATTCGTCCTAGTACTTCTCCTTGGGGTGCTCCTGTTCTATTCGTGAAGAAGAAAGATGAAAGTATGCGACTTTGTATTGATTATCGGGAGTTGAATCATGTCACCATCAAAAATAGGTACCCATTATCACGTATTGATGACCTGTTTGACCAGTTGCAAGGAGCACAATTCTTTCCAAAAATCGATCTTCGTTCTGGATATCATCAGCTGAAGGTTAGAACTGAGGATATTCCAAAGACGACTTTTAGAACTCGGTACGGGCATTATGAATTCCTAGTAATGTCCTTTGGATTGACTAATGCTCCTGCTGCCTTCATGGATATGATGAACCGGGTATTCAAGGAATATTTGGATCACTTTGTGGTCGTCTTTATTGATGACATCCTTATTTATTCCAAAAGTCGTGAAGATCATGAGCAACACTTGAGGCTGGTACTCCAAAAGCTTCGTGAATACAAGTTTTATGCCAAGTTGAAGAAATACTAGTTCTGGCTGGAGGAGGTAGCATTCCTTGGGCACGTAGTATTAAGTCGTGGAATATCGGTTGACCCGACAAAGATTGAAGCTATTCAAAGCTGGGAGCAACCTAAATCAGTGACCGAAGTACGTAGCTTTCTTGGTTTAGCTGGTTATTATCGGAGATTCGTGGAAGGATTTTCTCGAATCGCTACTCTATTAACTCAGCTGACTCGGAAAGATACAAAGTTCGGTTGGAGCAAAGAATGTGAGAAGAGTTTTCAAGAACTCAAGAGGAGACTCATTTCAGCACCTGTTCTAACAATACCATCTGGCTCGGAGGGATTTGTCATCTACAGTGATGCTTCGAGCAAAGGGTTGGGATGCGTTCTCATGCAACATGGAAAAGTCATAGCCTATGCATCAAGACAACTCAAGGAATATGAGAGGAATTATCCTACTCATGATCTAGAGTTGGCAGCTGTTGTCTTTGCACTTAAAATTTAGAGGCATTACTTGTATGGGGAGAAGGTATGTGACAACCCCAAAATAGGTCCATTCCATCCAATCCATTTTGAGTCGCCAAATACATGGTACAGAAAATAACTACAACTTTATTACAACAATTGTCGTGCAAAATACAACAACACATATGCTGTGAGTTTGGATACAAATATATACCAAATGTGACTCATGTTCCAACCGTGGACATCACCTCACAATGACACCTTACATAAAGGTATAGTCAAAAACTGTTTTGGAAATTAGAATCTTTGGGAAGTGCTTAAGGAAACCTTCGTACATGGGAGGCCATACTTCTAGGTTGTGATAGATATCATATGGCCACAGAATTATCCTTGGTTTACCCAATAGACCCCAAAGAAAAACGAGAAGATTACTATCATATTCTTCCCAATGGTGAGTCTTCTCTTGACTTATCATTATCTCCACTGTCTCTAATTGAGAATTATACTTCAAACAAACACCAAGATTATATAGGTAGTGCTCGTATATATACTCAGCAAGTGGATGAGCACATCCCTGTCTTATGATGACACGAGGTTGTATGTCGTTAGACATCTTGTATGATAGTGGCAAACCACCCTTCCAACGTTGGGTACACCTTACCCTATTGGATTCACCAAATATAACTACTAAATGAACTTTTCTATACTGTTTCGGGAGAACCTCCACAGCTAGAGACCACCGTTCTATTTTCTTGTTACCCCCGCTAGACCCAGCTACACTCTTATTACCTGAAAGGAATTGTGAAGCAAAAGGGTGAGCACAACTAGCTCAGTAAAAGATGTCATGACTAAAGATAATTCAATTATCAATAGCCTTCATCAACAATAAATCAGAGATTTAGAACATATGGTAAATGATAAAAATTTCAACCATAGTTGCAGCGGAACGAGCAATCCATTAGAAGAGTCAAATAGACTATAAAGTCTATTATCTTCTCCATGTTAAAAATCCACCAACAATATTTTATCCCTGTAACATCAATCAACAATTCTGGTCCACAATCATATGAATAACTCATAATCATAACTGTAGTTCTAAATTCCTCTTCTCATCCAGGACGATGATAATTTTCATCACCTATCTTTACCTGAAACATCAAAGATCATAGTTATACCAAATCACAGTTCCTGTTTATAATCATACTAACAAATCCATCTTTGCACTACGGGCCAAAGATATTCATTTGTATCACCAGTTGGTCATGTTTATCTCAACATCTGTTCATCTTTGCACTACTGGCCAAAGATATTCAACAACATGTCATCTTTGCACTACGGGCCAAAGATATTCATCAACAATTCATCTTTGCACTACAGGCCAAATATATTCATCAATATTTCATCTTTGCACTACAGGCCAAAGATATTAATATCTCAAAGAAATATATAATCATTTCAGAATTTATATAAACAATAATTATAACCATGTTGATCAATTCACCTTTGCACTTAAGCTTAAGATATTCAATTATAATTTCAATGGTCATGATCATACCAGTCACAATTCAACTTTGCACTACAGGCCAAAGAGAACCCTAGTCATGATCATACCAATAATCTACCCATCTTTACACTCCAGTGAAAGAGAATTTTAACATCAGGGTTATAAAAATGTTATATATGATGATAAAAATAATATGATCAACATATAGTTTTAATCTCAAGAATAATATTCGTAACTCATGAATAGTAAATCATGAATAGTAACTCATGAATAGTAACCCCGACACAAAAGATAGAAATTCTACAATAAAATCCATACCAATATTTCGGTATAATGATATTGAAAGAATAACATTACTTAAATTTATAAACAATTTATTTTAATTGTTTACACTTTACTAATTAATGCATTTAATCATCATAAAATGCCAACTCTTACAATTTCATCATCAATAACCAAAACCCTCATCAAAAATCTACATATACCTCATATAGGATTCTCAAGCAATACAATCCTATTTTCCAATTTTCTTTCTTCACAAAACATATTTAATTCATTTACTCATAACTAGACCATTTTCATGAAAAATACCAAATCAGTTCCAAAAATATTTCTTTTCTGGAATTTAGCATAATATAGTCCCATAGTGAACATATATTTTTCTCATAATTTTTAAAAGTCATTTACTATTTTTCATATGGCCAAAATAGCCGAATATTCAGACATTTATCAAAAATTGTACTTTTGTCTAAAAATTCTAAAATTTACAGAGTATACTTCTATCATATACATGTACTCCCAATAAAAATTTCATCAATTTTGGAGTTAACCACAAGGAATTATAAGCTGTTACTTCTAAAATAGTCTTTTCTCATAAAATTCATAACTCTCAATCTATACATCCAAAAATCACCATTTTTGGACACAATCAATAAAACTCATCAAAATATCATTTCAAATTTTTCCAGAATTTTTGAAGTTCAGAAAAATTACGAAACTGAAAAACATAACAACTCTTAAAATCCCTTACTATCCCTTACAATCCCTTACCTCAAAAGAGCAGTACTTCTGACTGGATATCGGATATGATGCTGAAGGAAACTTGCACTGATGAATAGCAACTCACCAAGTATCTAAAATCTCACAAAATATGCTTCATAATATAGAGAGAGAAAGAGAGAAAGCTTATGTTTCTGGTGTGATTTTCAATTCTAACTTAGCCCTCTATTTATAGGAAAATTTTGGTAGGTTTGACCTGCAACCTGATGGCTTTACCTGCTACTATTCTCACCCACCACATTTGAAATATAATTCAGCACATTTCTTCACCAACCACAAGTGGGGCCCACCAATTCTAGAATTTTCCATCAAAATGATAAACTCCGAAAATTTAACAATTTCTGAACCAGTCATCTTGTAAAATTCGTAATAAATCATACGTTCATTTTTAACGGTTCAAAATTTGTGGACATATACTCAACTTATATATGTATAACATATCCAAAAATTACCACGATCCAACGGTCGGATTAAAAATTATAACCCCCGCAAACTATCTCAAAAACCCTAATTTTTAATACCTCCATTCCGACAAAAATACTGATAAAAACCTCAACATTAACTCCTTTATTTTTAACCACAAAAATATATTCCTCATTTATATCCACATAAAATAAATATTTCCTTATCATATGAATCAATAATTAATTATTCACAAATAATATTACAGAATCACATTTATGACAACCAGGCCGTTCCCAGGAAAGAGGGGGCTTTCCAATAAGGATTTTCTCCTTACTGGCGCGCAATTAGATGACCAAACCTCTCCTTAGACAGAACTTTCTAGACATTGCCAATAATACTATCTAATAATATTATTCAAATAATATGAATTATTGATCTGATAATAGAAAATACTGTGCAGCAACAATTATTGAAACAAAAATAATATAAAATATCAACGCAGCAATTATTGAATCAATAAAGTAAAATATTGAACAGTAATTACTGTAACAATTATTGAGTAGTGCCTTCTTACGTAAGAATCAATAATTTTAAAAATACTGTGCAATACCGTGTGCTACTGTGCAATAACGCGTATTACCGTGTTTTAACCAACGGGTATTCCAACAGTGTTAACGGTAACAACTACGCCGTTATTTGTAAAAACTCAAATTTGTCGTTTTCTTCACCCGATAGTTATTCGTTATGGGGCCCACAAATAGCTGCGCCGTCGTACGAATATTCCCCGACAGAAAGAATATTCTACGACCAAACGAATATTCCCCGACAACAATGATTATTTTATAACCACTTGCTTATTTTGAAAAAAAAATTCATATTTCACCCATAACTTTAAACTTTTATCAATTTAACCATTTACTGAATAGTAATTATAAGAAAAATTGAATACTTTTATTTCATAAAATTCGGGGTCTTACAAGGTAGAGATCTTTACGGATCATAAAAGCCTTAAATATTTCTTCACTCAAAAGGAACTCAACATGCGACAACGACATTGGCTTGAACTGTTGAAAGATTATGATCATACCATTCAATACCATCTTGGAAAAGCGAACGTGGTAGCTGACGCATTGAGTAGAAGATCATATGCAAGTACGAGTGTGATATTGTCAACACAAAGGCCTATTTTGTGTGATTTGCAAAGGATGGAGATAGAGTTAAAGACTCCAGGGACCCATGTGATGATGGCGAATATACGAGTAGAACTGACTTTAATCGATAAAGTTAAAGCTGCTCAAGCTACAGACCTGGAGCTGATGCGTATGAGGAAGAAAGTGCAAGAAGGTGCTATGCCGGAAGCAAGAATCGATGAAGAAGGAATACTTCGAGTCAACTCCAGACTTTGTGTTCCTAACAACCCTGATTTAAAGTATGAAATCATGATGGAGGCGCACAACACACCGTTTGCAATCCATCCTGGAAGTACCAAAATGTATCATGATCTTCGTCATACATTTTGGTGGAGCAATATGAAGAGAGAGATAGCGTTGTTTATCTCAAGGTGTCTAACTTGTCAACGAGTCAAAGCAGAGCATCAAGTACCAAAAGGTCCATTGCAACCACTTGAAATTCCAGAATGGAAGTGGGAGCACATTACCATGGATTTCGTTACCGGTCTTCCTGGGGTTTCTCAAGGTATTGATGCGATTTGGGTCATTGTTGATAGATTGACCAAGTCTGCTCATTTCTTACCGATACGAGAAACTTATACACTTGAACGTCTTGCTCGTATGTACATAAACGAGATTGTAAGACTGCATGGTATGCCAGTATCCATAGTTTCTGACCGAGACCCAAGATTCACTTCACGATTTTGGGTTAGTTTACAAAAAGCTATGGGCACGGATTTACGATTTAGTTCAGCATATCATCCTCAGACGGACGGACAATCAGAGAGGACTATTCAAACTCTTGAAGATCTATTAAGACTCTGTGTCTTTGACTTCAAGGGAAGTTGGGACAAGTTCTTACCATTGGTGGAGTTTTCCTACAACAACAGTTATCAAGCAAGTATTGGCATGGCTCCATTCGAAGCATTGTATGGAAGAAAATGTCATTCTCCAGTATGCTAGGATGAGGTGGGTGAAGCAACGTTGTTGGGACCGGAGTTGGTACGTATGACTACAGAAAAGATTCAAACGATCCGACAACGTATAAAAATCTCACAAGATCGACAAAAGAGTTATGCTGATCTTCATCGAAAGGACGTGGAATTTGACGTAGGAGATCATGTGTTCTTACGTGTTGCTCCATGGAAAGGAGTTACGAGATTTGGAAAGAGAGGAAAGCTCAATCCTCGATTCATCGGTCCATTTTTAATCCTCGATCGAGTAGGAACTGTGGCTTATAGACTCGCTTTACCGCCAAGTATATCTCGTATTCATAACGTTTTTCACATATTCATGTTACGCAAATATGTGGAAGACCCGAACCACATTATTGAGTTAGAACCGGACGAAATAGCGGAGGATTTGACGTATGAAGAAGTTCCTGTTCAAATCTTGGATAAGAAGGAACATATTCTACGCTCCAAGGTTATACCTCAAGTCAAAGTTTTGTGGAGAAACCACGATGTTGAGGAAATGACTTGGGAGTTAGAATCTGAAATAAAATCAAGGTATCCTTACCTCTTCGACATACCAGGTACGTACCCTAATTTCGAGGGCGAAATTTCATAAGAAGGGGAGGTTGTAAGACCCCAACTTTTATAAATAAAGATGAATTTTCTATAAATATCATTTTTGAATATTATGGAGTTAATTTGATATAATGTTATAGTTGTGGGTAATATTTATAAATTTTGCAAAGTACGCAAGTTGTTATATAATATTCGATTGGTTGGGAAATATTCGTTTTAACAGGGAATATTCGTACAACGACACAATCATTGGTGGACCCCACAACGGAATTATTGTCGGATTGAGAAAACGATAAAAATATTTTATTAAAAATAGCGGCAGAAGTTTTACCATTGTTACTGTTGAACTACTCGGTAGTAAAAGTACAGTAATACGTGTTGTGACGACCCCAAAATAGGTCCATTCCATCCAACCTATTCTGAGTCGCCAAATACATGGTACAGAAAATAACTACAACTTTATTACAACAATTGTCGTGCAAAATACAACAACACATATACTGTGAGTTTGGATACAAATATATACCAAATGTGACTCATGTCCCAACCGTGGACAGCACCTCACAATGACACCTGACATAAAGGTATAGTCAAAAACTGTTTTAGAAATTAGAATCTTTGGGAAGTGCTCAAGGAAACCTTCATACATGGGAGGTCATGCATCTAGGTTATGATAGATATCATATGGCCACAGAATTATCCTTGGTTGACCCAATATACCCCAAAGAAAAATGAAAAGATTACTATCATATTCTTCCAAATGGTGAGTCTTCTCTTAACTTATCATTATCTCCACTGTCTCTAATTGAGAATTATACTTCAAACAAACACCAAGATTATGTAGGTAGTGCTCGTAAATATACTCAGCAAGTGGATGAGCACAATCCTGTCTTATGATGACACGAGGTTATATGTCATTAGACATCTTGTATGATAGTGACAAAACACCCTTCCAACGTTGGGTTTGCCTCACCCTATATGATTCACCAAATATAATTACTAAATGATGACCACAGTTCTATTTTCCTGTTACCCCCGCTCGACCCAACTACACTCTTATTACCTGAAAGGAATTGTGAAATATAAGGGTGAGCACAACTAGCCCAGTAATGAATATCATGACTAAAGATAAATAAATTATCAATAGTCTTCATCAGTAATAAATCAGAGATTTAGAACATATGGTAGATGATAAAAATTTTCAACCATAGTTGCAGCGGAACGAGCAATCCATTAGAAGAGTCAAATAGACTACAAATTCTATTATCTTCTTGATGTTAAAAATCCACCAACAATATTTTATCCCTGTAACATCAATCAACAATTCTGGTCCACAATCATATGAATAACTCATAATCATAATTGTAGTTCTAAATTCCTCTTCTCATTCAGGACGAAGATAATTTTCATCACCTATCTTTACCTGAAACATCAAAGATCATGGTTATACCAAATCACATTTCCTGTTCATAATCATACTAATAACTTCATCTTTGCACTACGACCAAAGATATTCATTTGTATCACCAGTTGGTCATGTTCATCTCAACACCTGTTCATCTTTGCACTACTGGCCAAAGATATTCAACAACATGTCATCTTTGCACTACGGCCAAAGATATTCCTCAACAGTTCATATTTGCACTACATGCCAAATATATTCATCAACAGTTTATATTTGCACTACAGGCCAAATATATTCATCAATAGTTCATATTTGCACTACAGGCCAAATATATTAATATCTCAAAGAAATATATAATCATTTCAAAATTTATATAAACAATAATTATAACCATGTTGATCATTTCACCTTTGCACTTAAGCTAAAGATATTCATTTATAAATTCAATGGTCATGATCATACCAGTCAACAATTCAACTTTGCACTACTGGCCAAAGGGAACCCATAGTCATGATCATACCAAAAATTTACCCATCTTTACACTCAAGTCAAAGAGAAATATCATCATTAGGGTTATAAAAATGTTATATATGATAATAAAATCAATATAATCAACATATAGATTTAATCTCAAGAGTAATATTCATAAATCAACTATAATTTGGTCAGAAAAAGAAATCAATTTTGTCATGAATAGTAACTCGTGAATAGTAACTCGTGAATAGTAACTCATGAATAGTAACTCGTGAATAGTAACTCATGAATAGTAAACCCGACACAAAAAGGTAAAAATTCCACAATAAAATTCATACCAATATTTCGGTATAATGATATTGAAAGAATAACATTTCTTAAATTTATAAACAATTTATTTTAATTGTTTACACTTTACGAAAATAATGCATTTAATCATTCTAAAATGTCAAACTCATAAGATTTCATCATCAATAACCAAAACCCTCATCAAAAATCTGCATATACCTCATATAGGATTCTCAAGTCATAAAATCCTGTTTTCCAATTTTCTTACTTCACATAACATATTTAATTCATTTACTCATAACTAGACCATTTTCATGAGAAATACCAAATCAGTTCCAAAAATATTTCTTTTCTGGGATTTAGCAGAATATAGTCCCATATTGAACATATATTTTTCTCAGAATTTTTAAAAATCATTTACTATTTTTTATATGGCCAAAACAGCCGAATATTTAGACATTTATCAAAAATTATACTTTAATCTAAAAATTCTGAAATTCACAGAGTACACTGATATTATATAGATATACTTCAAATAAAAATTTCATCAATTTTGGAGTTAACCACAAGGAGTTATAAGCGGTTACTTTTAAAATAGTCTTTTCTCATAAAATTCATAACTCTTAATCTACACATCTAAAAATCACCATTTTTGGACACAATCAAAAAAACTCATCAAAATATCATTTTAAATTTTTTCAGAATTTTTGAAGTTCAGAAAAATTACGAAACTGAAAATCATAACAACCCTTAAAATCTCTTACTATCCCTTACCTCAAAAGTGCAGTATTTCTGACTAGAATGCAAAGCCGAAGGAAACTTGCACTGAATAGAAACTCTCAAAGTATCTAAATACTCACAAAATATGCTTCATAATATAGAGAGAGAAAGAGAGAAAGCTTATGTTTCTGGTGTGATTTTCAATTCTAAATTAGCTGTGAGACACCATGTAAGACCCCAACTTATTAATGAATAAAATTAAATTTTCTTTAAATATTGTTGTGAATAATAAGGGGTTAATTTGATATAATACTTTGGTTATGGGTGAAATGTGCAAATTTTACAAAATAAGCAAGTGGTTATAAAATATTCATTTTGTCGAGGAATATTCGTTTGGTCGTGGAATATTTTTGCTGTCGGGGAATATTCGTACGACGGCGCAGCCTTGTGTGGGCCCCATAACGGAAAGCGATTGGATGAAGAAAACGACAAGTATAAGTTATTTATAAATAACGGCGTAGTTGTTACCGTTAATACTGTTAGAATACCCGGTGATTAAAATACAGTAGCACACGGTATTGCACCAATTATTGATTCTTACGTAAGAAGGCACTACTCAATAATTGTTACAGTAGTTATTGTTCAATATTTTATTTTATTGATTCAATAATTATTGCATTGATATTTTATATTATTGTTGTTTCAATAATTGTTGCTGCACAGTATTTTCCATTATCAGATCAATAATTCATATTATTTGAATAATATTATTAGATAACATTATTGGCAATGTCTAGAAAGTGCTGTCTAAGGAGAGGTTTGGTCATCTAATTGCGCGCCAGTAAGGAGAAATTCTTATTGGAAAGCCCCCTCTTTCCTGGGAACGGCCTGGTTGTCATAAATGTGATTCTGTAATATTATTTGTGAATAATTAATTATTGATTCATATAATAAGGAAATATTTATATTATGTGGATATAAATGAGGGATATATTTTTGTGGTTAAAAATGAAGGAGTTAATGTTGAGATTTTTATCATTATTTTTGTCGGAATGGAGGTATTAAAAATCAGAGTTTTTGAGATATTTTGCGGGGGTTATAATTTTTAATCCGACCGTTGGATCGTGGTAATTTTTGGATATGTTATACATATATAAGTTGAGTATATGTCCACAAATTTTGAACCGTTAAAAATGAACGTATGATTTATTATGAATTTTACGAGATGACTGGCTCAGAAATTGTTGAATTTTCGGAGTTTATCATTTTGATGGAAAATTCTAGAATTGGTGGGCCCCACTTGTGGTTGGTGAAGAAATGTGCTGAATTATATTTCAAATGTGGTGGGTGGGAATAGTAGCAGGTAAAGTCATCAGGTTGCAGGTCAAACCTACTAAAATTTTCCTATAAATAGAGGGCTAAGTTAGAATTGAAAATCACACCAGAAATAAGTTTTCTCTCTTTCTCTCTCTAGATTATTGAGTGTATTTTGTGAGTATTTAGATACTTTGAGAGTTTCTATTCATCAGAGCAAGTTTCTTTCAGCCTTATACCGGTATTCCGACCAGAAGTACTGATATCTTGAGGTAAGGGATATTATTTTCTTTTTAAATGATATTATTTTCTTCAATATCATTATGCTGAAATATTGATATGAGTTTTTATCAAATTTGGAACTTTTTGTGTCGGAGTTACTATTCACGTATACGGCACTATTCACGTATACGGTACTATTCACGAATACGGCACTATTCACCGAAAAATAAAATTTTTCCTTTTTGTCCAAGATGTCTATTATGGTTACTATCTTTGATTGTATCCATGTTTTGATCTTTATTTTTGAATTCTGCTTCACAATTGATTATTATGAAGTATTATTGATCTTGGATAAACTGTTATACGAATCCCTACTATTTGTCCTTCTGTCTCATTGGATTCATTTTCTTTAAGATATTTTTCATCATCCTCAGTCCTAAATGATGATATTACTGAATATCTTTGGCCTGTAGTGCAAAGATGTATGATTACTTGATGAATATCTTTGGCCTGTAGTGCAAAGATGAACAGGTGTTGAGATGAACATGACCGACTGGTGATACAAATGAATATCTTTGGCCTGTAGTGCAAAGATGAATATTTGGTTAAAGATGATTATTAATCGATGTTACAGGGATAAAATATTGATGATCGACTTTTAAATCTTAGAAGATAGTAGAATTCTTTCTCTACTTGACTCTTCTAATGGTTTGCTGTTTCCGCTGCAGTTGTTGATCTAAAACTTGTTGTCGATTATATTCTATCAGATTTTTCCCTGTTAAAGACTAACGATAATTTGTTGTATATTATCTTAGTCATAATATTCTTTACTGGGCTAGTTGAGGTCACCCTTTTCCTTTTTGTTCTATTTTTCTTCTCAGGAGGTGAGAACATAGCAGGATCTAGTCGGGGTATGGAGTGATGGTTCTAGAAAGATGTTCTAGCAGTCCTCACTATTTTTGTAAAATAGTATTTGAATAATTGTATTGAGGACTTATTTGAGTGTGGAGATTGTCTAGAAGACAATATTTGTATTTAAACTCACAGTATGTGCTGTCGTATTTTGCACGACAATTGTATTATTGAAGTTGTAGTTTGCTTTCTGTACCATGTATTTGACGACTCAGAATGGGTGTTGTATACCTATTTTGGGGGCGTCACAGTTGGTATCAGAGCTTAGGGATATGATCTCTGGCGGAGATCGGAGAATAGAACTAGGAGGGGAGAGACGAGTAAATCCTTCGCTAGTGTGTCCTACCTAAGCTTATTTGTTGGTCGGTTATAATATAGGGATATTATGTGATTTGTTAATTTGTTAAATTAACCCTTGTTTATGGCAGTATTTGAGAATGTCGATTGAGAATGTTAACAGTGGAGTAAATGAAACCGTGGAGACACCTGTACTCACCAACGAGGAGAACGTGCAACAGGCTGGCAATATTCCTCCTGTAAACAACGTTACCGAGCAAACGATGAATGATGGAATGTTTAGGAGCTTTTTGCAGTTTATGCAAAATCAGACGAGGGAGACTCGTGTGCAGAATACGGGTGAAAATGATAACAACGCGCGGTTTGTCACAGCTAAGCAGTTCAAAGAATTGGGACCACCAGAATTTAAGGGAAAGCCGGATCCGATCATAGCGAAAACGTGGGTCAAGCAAATTACCAAGATATTCGATGTCTTGGGATGCACGGAGGAACAGAAGGTTCCATTCGCCACCTTTATGTTCCGCGGTGAGGCAGACTACTGGTGGGAGTCTGTGAAGCGTACCCAGCCTGACGCACTCAACATGTCCTGGGAAACATTTCAAAAACTATTCAATGACAAGTACTTTCCTGAAAGTATTCGTCATATGAAGGAGGTGGAGTTTATCAGACTGGAACAAAACAACATGACGGTGTCCGAGTACGAGGCGAAGTTCGCAGAGTTATCCAGGTTTGCACCTCATTTGGTCGAAAATGAGGAACGAATGACAAGGATGTTTCTGAGAGGTCTAAAACCCGAGATTCGACAATATCTTATCTCTCATAAATTTTCTTTATATTCAGATGTTGTAAACAGGGCTCAATTATTAGAGCGAGATAATGAGTATGTGCAACTGAGGGACCACAACCAGGGTCATACCGGTGGCAGCGATCATCGGAGCAATGACAACCAGAGGGAAGGAAAGCATTTGAACAAGAGCGGTAACCACTCGGGTGGTCATCGTGGCCATGATAATAGGAGAGGTGAGTCAAGTGAAAATTTCAAGAAGAGAAGATTTAACGATTACAGGAAGACGTCGATAGCAGCACCAGCACCAGGAACAAATTCTAAAGGAGGAGAACGACCGCCAGTTAGATGTTACAGATGCGGAGAGGAGGGACATATAAGTCCAAACTGCCCACAACAGTTCAAGGTATGTTATAACTGTGGAAAGGAGGGTCATATAGCTCGAGAGTGTTCTGTAGGAAAACCAAGTTCAGCGGGGATGGTGACTCCAAAAGTTGTCCCGGATAAGTCAAAGTCAACGGTTCCTGGAAGAGCATTTTTCGTGACTGGTCAGAATGCGAGGAACCCGAACGAAGTTAGCACGGGTTAGTTAATTATAAATTTTTGCGAAGTTTATACCTTATTAGATACCGGTTATACCCATTTATTTATCTCTCCTGCTTATACTCAACGTTTAAACTTGATTCCGGAGAAGTTAAACTTTGACCTATCTGTGGAAACTCCGTTAGGAGAAACTTTCGTTACATCCACTGTTTATAAATCTTGTTTGATCCAAGTTGGCACCATCACATTACCTGTTGACCTTATCTCTTTAAAGATACTTACTTTTGATGTGATTTTAGGGATCGATTGGTTAACTACTCATTATGCCAAATTGATTGCTTTTGTAAGGTTGTTAGTTTTCATATTCCTAAGCAACCTGTTATTCGAATTCAAGCAACCAAACCATTGAAGTCAAACTCTTTCATATCAAGCCGTAAAGTCATTCGTTTATTGAAAACGGATGTCAAGCTTTCTTAGCCATGTCATGGACTTGAACAAAAATACGTCAGAATTGAATGATATTTCTGTTGTTAGTAAAATTCCTGACGTATTTTCTGAAGAATTTCTTGGTCTACGCGTGATATTGAATTTTGTATCATCTTTGAATCTGGTACAAAACCCATTTCTAAAATCTCATATCGAATGGCTCCTATTGAACTTCAGGAGTTAAAAACCCAACTATAGAAGTTGATAACCGAGCCTTTATCTGGTGACTTCCTTTGTGGACTGTACCAAAGCTAGACTCTCCGTAGGGGACGCCATATTCGTACGATAGTAAACTGATAGGTGTCATTGTGACGTGCTATCCAAGGTTGGGATATGAGTCACAGTTGAGAGCAATCTAAGTCGGTAATCGAAATATGTAGCTTTCTAGGCTTAGTTGGTTATTATCGGAAATTCGTTGAGGATATTCTCGAATCGCTATTCCATTAACGCAGCTGACTCGGAAAGATACAAAATTCGTATGGAGTGAGGAATGCAAGAAGAGTTTCCAAGAACTCAAGAGGAGACTCATTTCGGCACCTGTTCTGATAATACCATCTGGTTCGGATGGATTTGTTATCTACAGCGATGCTTCAGGCAAAGGGTTAGGATGTGTTCTCATGCAACATGGGAAAGTCATAGCCTATGCCTCACGATAACTCAAAGAATATGAGAGGAATTATCCTACTCATGATTTGGAGTTGGCAGCAGTCGTTTTCGCGTTGAAGATTTGGAGACACTACCTGTATGGGGAGAAAGTGGAGATCTATACGGATCATAAAAGCCTCAAATATGTCTTCACCCAAAAGGAACTCAACATGCGGCAGCGACATTGGCTCGAGCTGTTGAAAGATTACGATCATACCATCCAATATCATCCTGGAAAAGCAAACGTAGTAGCTGACGCATTGAGTAGAAGATCATATGCGGGTACGAGTGCAATGTTGTTAACACAAAGGCCCATTTTGTATGACTTGCAAAGGATGGAGATAGAGATGAAGGCTCCAAGTACCCACATGATGATATCAAATATACGAGTAGAACCGACTTTAATCGATAAAGTTAAAGCTGCTCAAGCTACGGACATAGAGCTGATGCGTATGAAGAAGAAAGTGCAAGAAGGTGCTATTCCAGAAGCAAGAATCGATGAAGAAGGAATACTTCGAGTCAACTCCAGACTTTGTGTCCCTAACGATTTTGACTTGAAGCATAGAATAATGATGGAGGCACACAACACACCGTTTGCAATCCATTCTGGGAGTACCAAAATGTATCACGATCTTCGACATACATTTTGGTGGAGCAATATGAAAAGAGAGATCGCGGAGTTTATCTCGAGATGTTTAACTTGTCAACGTGTAAAAGCGGAGCATCAAGAACCAAAGGGTCCATTGCAACCACTTGAGATTCCGAAATGGAAGTGGGAACACATTACTATGGATTTTGTTACGGGTCTTCCTAAGGTTTCTCAAGGTATAGATGCGATTTGGGTTATTGTTGATAGATTAACCAAGTCCGCTCATTTCTTACCGATACGTGAGACTTATTCCCTTGAACGTCTTGCTAGTATGTATGTGAACGAGATTGTGAGATTGCATGGCATGCCAGTATCCATAGTTTCAGATCGTGACCCAAGATTCACTTCACGATTTTGGGTTAGCTTGCAGAAAGCTATGGGCACGGATTTACGATTCAGTTCAGCGTACCATCCTCAAACGGCCGGACAATCAGAGAGGACTATTCAAACTCTTGAAGATCTATTAAGACTTTGTGTCCTAGATCTCAAAGGGAGTTGGGATAAGTACCTACCATTGGTGGAATTCTCCTACAACAACAGTTATCAGGCGAGCATAGGTGTGGCTCCATTCGAGGCGTTGTATAGAAGGAAATGTCGTTCTCCAGTATGCTGGGACGAGGTGGGTGAAGCAACATTGTTGGGACCAGAGTTGGTACGCATGACTACAGAGAAGATCCAAACGATTCGATAACGTATACAAACGGCACAGGATCGACAAAAGAGTTATGCGGATCTTCATCGGAAGGACGTGGAATTTAATATTGGGGATCATATATTGTTACGTGTTGCACCATGGAAGGGAGTTATAAGATTTGGAAAGAGAGGAAAGCTCAATCCAAGATTTGTTGGTCCATTTGAGATTCTTGAGCGAATAGGAAATGTGGCATATAGACTCGCATTACCTCCAAGCATGTCTCGTGTTCATAATATTTTTCACATATCTATGCTTCGTAAATATGTTAAAGACCCGAACCACATTATTGAGTTAGAACCAGACGAGATAACTGAAGATTTAACGTACGAGGAGGTACCTGTTAAGATCTTGGATAAGAAAGAGCATGTCCTACGCACGAAGGTTATACCACAAGTTAAGATTTTGTGGAGAAACCATGCTATTGAAGAAATGACCTGGGAGTTGGAATCAGAAATGAAAGCGAGGTATCCTCACCTTTTTGAAACATCAGGTACGTACGTCAATTTTGAGGACGAAATTTCATAAGGAGGGGAGGTTGTAAGACCCCAACTTATTAATGAATAAAATTAAATTTTCTTTAAATATTGTTGTGAATAATAAGGGGTTAATTTGATATAATACTTTGGTTATGGGTGAAATGTGCAAATTTTACAAAATAAGCAAGTGGTTATAAAATATTCATTTTGTCGAGGAATATTCGTTTGGTCGTGGAATATTTTTGCTGTCGGGGAATATTCGTACGACGGCACAGCCTTGTGTGGGCCCCATAACGGAAAGCGATTGGATAAAGAAAACGACAAGTATAAGTTATTTATAACTAACGGCGTAGTTGTTACCGTTAATACTGTTGGAATACCCGGTGATTAAAATACAGTAGCACACGGTATTGCACCAATTATTGATTCTTACGTAAGAAGGCACTACTCAATAATTGTTACAGTAGTTATTGTTCAATTTTTTATTTTATTGATTCAATAATTGTTGCATTGATATTTTATATTATTGTTGTTTCAATAATTGTTGCTGCACAGTATTTTCCATTATCAGATCAATAATTCATATTATTTGAATAATATTATTAGATAACATTATTGGCAATGTCTAGAAAGTTCTGTCTAAGGAGAGGTTTGGTCATCTAATTGCGCGCCAGTAAGGAGAAATTCTTATTGGAAAGCCCCCTCTTTCTTGGGAACGGCCTGGTTGTCATAAATGTGATTCTGTAATATTATTTGTGAATAATTAATTATTGATTCATATGATAAGGAAATATTTATTTTATGTGGGTATAAATGAGGGATATATTTTTGTGGTTAAAAATGAAGGAGTTAATGTTGAGGTGTTTTATCAGTATTTTTATCGGAATGGAGGTATTAAAAATCAAATCAGGATTTTTGAGAAATATTGCGGGTGTTATAATTTTTAATCCGACCGTTGGATCGTGGTAATTTTTGGATATGTTATACATATATAAGTTGAGTATATGTCCACAAATTTTGAACCGTTAAAAATGAACGTATGATTTATTATGAATTTTACGAGATGACTGGTTCAGAAATTGTTGAATTTTCGGAGTTTATCATTTTGATGGAAAATTCTAGAATTGGTGGGCCCCACTTGTGGTTGGTGAAGAAATGTGCTGAATTATATTTCAAATGTGGTGGGTGGGAATAGTAGCAGGTAAAGTCATCAGGTTGCAGGTCAAACCTACTAAAATTTTCCTATAAATAGAGGGCTAAGTTAGAATTGAAAATCACACCAGAAACAAGTTTTCTCTCTTTCTCTCTCTAGATTATTGAGTGTATTTTGTGAGTATTTAGATACTTTGAGAGTTTCTATTCATCAGAGCAAGTTTCTTTCAGCCTTATACCGGTATTCCGACCAGAAGTACTGATATCTTGAGGTAAGGGATATTATTTTCTTTTTAAATGATATTATTTTCTTCAATATCATTATGCTGAAATATTGATATGAGTTTTTATCAAATTTGGAACTTTTTGTGTCGGAGTTACTATTCACGTATACGGCACTATTCACGTATACGGTACTATTCACGAATACGACACTATTCACCGAAAAATAAAATTTTCCTTTTTTGTCCAAGATGTCTATTATGGTTACTATCTTTGATTGTATCCATGTTTTGATCTTTATTTTTGAATTCTGCTTCACAATTGATTATTATGAAGTATTATTGATCTTGGATAAACTGTTATACGAATCCCTACTATTTGTCCTTCTGTCTCATTGGATTCATTTTCTTTAAGATATTTTTTATCATCCTCAGTCCTAAATGATGATATTACTGAATATCTTTGGCCTGTAGTGCAAAGATGTATGATTACTTGATGAATATCTTTGGCTTGTAGTGCAAAGATGAACAGGTGCTGAGATGAACATGACCGACTGGTGATACAAATGAATATCTTTGGTCTGTAGTGCAAAGATGAATATTTGGTTAAAGATGATTATTAATCGATGTTACAGGGAAAAAATATTGATGATGGACTTTTAAATCTTAAAAGATAGTAGAATTCTTTCTCTACTTGACTCTTCTAATGGTTTGCTGTTTCCGCTGCAGTTGTGGATCTAAAACTTGTTGTCGATTATATTCTATCAGATTTTTCCCTGTTGAAGACTAACGATAATTTGTTGTATATTATCTTAGTCATAATATTCTTTACTGGGCTAGTTGAGCTCACCCTTTTCCTTTTTGTTCTATTTTTCTTCTCAGGAGGTGAGAACATAGCAGGATCTAGTCGGGGTATGGAGTGATGGTTCTAGAAAGATGTTCTAGCAGTCCTCACTATTTTTGTAAAATAGTATTTGAATAATTGTATTGAGGACTTATTTGAGTGTGGAGATTGTCTAGAAGACAATATTTGTATTTAAACTCACAGTATGTGCTGTCGTATTTTGCACGACAATTGTATTATTGAAGTTGTAGTTTGCTTTCTGTACCATGTATTTGGCGACTCAGAATGGGTGTTGTATACCTATTTTGGGGGCGTCACACACCAGATTTTATGAATAAATATTTAATTTTTTCTCGAAATAATTTTTTTTTATAATATGGTGTGGATTTGATATAATAGTTATGGGTAGTATTTATAAATTTTGTAAAGTATGCAAGTTGTCATATTATATTCGTTTGGTCGGGGAATATTCTTTTTGTCGGGGAATATTCGTACGACGGCACAATCATTAGTGGACCCCACAACAGAAGTATAGTCGTAGTTAGAAAACTATAAAATTATCTTTCTATAAAAATAACGGCTGAGGTGTTACCGTTAAAACTGTTGAACTACCCGGTAGTAAAAGTACAGTAATACGCGTGGTTACATAGTAGCACACGGTATTGATTATTGATGCTTACGTGAGAAGTCACTCAGCTATACTCAATTATTGCTACAGTAATTGCTGCATCATATCTCTTAAATTATTGTCATAGTATCATCTGTATAATATGTTATATTATTAAATAAATAATTGAGACGTTGTGGTAAGTTTGATTATTTTTATGGGGGGCCATATGTCATCATCTAAGAGTCTCTTCGTCAATACTAATTACCGTCGTCAATAGTAATTACCGTCGTCAATAGTATTTATCTTGGTCAATAGTATTTACCTTGGTCAATAGTAATTACCGTCGTCAATAGTATTTACCTTGGTCAATAGTATTTACCTTGGTCAATAGTAATTACCTTCGTCAATAGTATTTACCTTGGTCAATAGTAATTACTTTCGTCAATAGTAGTTGTCCCTTCAATATTACCAAGAGTCATTTGACCTTTCGTTAAGACCAAGAGTCATTTGACCCTTCGTTAAGACCAAGAGCCACCCTCAGTTTTTCTATAAATAGAGGCCTAGGGCTTCATTATTTTTCACGAATTCATTCAAGCTATAGAGAGAGAAAGTATAGAGAGAATAAGAGAGAGAGAATAAAAGTATTCTGCTACTTCACTTTTCCAATATCCAGTTCTTTTAAGGTAGGGAATATTATTTCTTTTACATTCATGAAGAGAACTCCTGTTATTCCATTCTTTATTATTCTGTTGGAATAACCTATATGTAAGACCCCAACTTATTAATGAATAAAATCAAATTTTCTCTAAATATTATTGTGAATAATAAGGGGTTAATTTGATATAATACTTTGGTTATGGGTGAAATGTGCAAATTTTACAAAATAAGCAAGTGGTTATAAAATATTCATTTTGTCGGGGAATATTCGTTTGGTCGTGGAATATTCTTGCTGTCGGGGAATATTCGTACGACGGCGCAGCCTTGTGTGGGCCCCATAACGGAAAGCGATTGGATGAAGAAAACGACAAGTATAAGTTGTTTATTAATAACGGCGTAGTTGTTACCGTTAACACTGTTGAAATACCCGGTGGTTAAAAATACAGTAATAACGCGTGGTTGCACAGTAACACACGGATTGCACAGTATAGTTGAATTAAGAAGGCACTACTCAATAATTGTTACAGTGATTACTGTTCAATATTTTATTTTATTGGTTCAATAATTGCTGCATTGATATTTCATATTATTGTTGTTTTAATAATTGTTACTGCACAGTATTTCCCATTATCAGATCAATAATTCATATTATTTGAATAATATTATTAGATAACATTATTGACAATGTCTAGAAAGTTCTGTCTAAGGAGAGGTTTGGTCATCTAATTGCGCGCCAGTAAGGAGAAATCCTTATTGGAAAGCCCCCTCTTTCCTGGGAACGGCCTGGTTGTCATAAATGTGATTCTGTAATATTATTTGTGAATAATTAATTATTGATTCATATGATAAGGAAATATTTATTTTATGTGGATATAAATGAGGGATATATTTTTTTGGTTAAAAATGAAGGAGTTAATGTTGAGGTTTTTATCCATATTTTTGTCGGAATGGAGGTATTAAAAATCAGGGTTTTTGAGATATTTTGCGGGGGTTATAATTTTTAATCCGACCGTTGGATCGTGGTAATTTTTGGATATGTTATACATATATAAGTTGAGTATATGTCCACAAATTTTGAACCGTTAAAAATGAACGTATGATTTATTACGAATTTTACAAGATGACTGGTTCAGAAATTGTTGAATTTTCGGAGTTTATCATTTTGGTGGAAAATTCTAGAATTGGTGGGCCCCACTCTTGGTTGGTGAAGAAATGTGCTGAGATTTTTATTCAAATGTGGTGGGTGGGAATAGTAGCAGGTAAAGCCATCAGGTTGCAGGTCAAGTCTGCTTCGGCGTGCTAAATTTTCCTATAAATAGAGGGCTAAGTTAGAATTGAAAATCACACCAGAAACAAGTTTTCTCTCTTTCTCTCTCTAGATTATTGAGTGTATTTTGTGAGTATTTAGATACTTTGAGAGTTTCTATTCATCAGAGCAAGTTTCTTTCAGCCTTATACCGGTATTCCGACCAGAAGTACTGATATTTTGAGGTAAGGGATATTATTTTCTTCTTAAATGATATTATTTTCTTCAATATCATTATGCTGAAATATTGATATGAGTTTTTATCAAATTTGGAACTTTTTGTGTCGGGGGTTACTATTCACGTATACGGCACTATTCACGTATACGGCACTATTCACGAATACGGCACTATTCACCGAAAAATAAAATTTTTCCTTTTTGTCCAAGATGTCTATTATGGTTACTATCTTTGATTGTATCCATGTTTTGATCTTTATTTTTGAATTCTGCTTCACAATTGATTATTATGAAGTATTATTGATCTTGGATAAACTGTTATACGAATCCCTACTATTTGTCCTTCTGTCTCATTGGATTCGTTCTCTTTAAGATATTTTTCATCATCCTCAGTCCTAAATGATGATATTACTGAATATCTTTGGCCTGTAGTGCAAAGATGTATAATTACTTGATGAATATCTTTGGCCTGTAGTGCAAAGATGTATAATTACTTGATGAATATCTTTGGCCTGTAGTGCAAAGATGAACAGGTGTTGAGATGAACATGACCGACTGGTGATACAAATGAATATCTTTGGCCTGTAGTGCAAAGATGAATATTTGGTTAAAGATGATTATTAATTGATGTTACAGGGATAAAATATTGATGATGGACTTTTAAATCTTAGAAGATAGTAGAATTCTTTCTCTACTTGACTCTTCTAATGGTTTGCTGTTTCCGCTGCAGTTGTTGATCTAAAACTTGTTGTCGATTATATTTTATCAGATTTTTCCCTGTTGAAGACTAACGATAATTTGTTGTATATTATCTTAGTCATAATATTCTTTACTGGGCTAGTTGAGCTCACCCTTTTCCTTTTTGTTCCATTTTTCTTCTCAGGAGGTGAGAACATAGCAGGATCTAGTCGGGGTATGGAGTGATGGTTCTAGAAAGATGTATTAGCAGTCCTCACTATTTCTGTAAAATAGTGTTTGAATAATTGTAATGAGGATTTATTTGAGTGTGGATATTGTCTAGAAGACAATATTTGTATTTAAACTCACAGTATGTGTTGTCGTATTTTGCACGACAATTGTATTATTGAAGTTGTAGTTTGCTTTCTGTACCATGTATTTGGCGACTCAGAATGGGTGTTGTATACCTATTCTGGGGGCGTCACAGTTGGTATCAGAGCTTAGGGATATGATCCCTGGCTGAGATGTGAGACAAGAACTAGGAGGGGAGAGACGGGGAATTCCTTCGCTAGTATGACCTGACTAAGTTTATTTGGTGTTTATTTGGTCGGTCAGAGTATAGGGATAATATATGACATGACTATTAACCCTTGTTTTATGGCAGTATTTAAGAATGGCAGCTGAGAACGTTAATAATGGAGTAAATCAGACCGTGGAGACACCTTTGATCACTACCCAGAGGAACGTGCAACAGGAAGGCAATATTCCTCCTGTAAACAACGTTACCGAGCAAACGATGAATGATGGAATGTTTAGGAGCTTTTTGCAGTTCATGCAAAATCAGACGAGGGAGACTCGTGTGCAGAATACGGGTGGAAATGATAACAACGCGCGGTTTGTCACAGCTAAGCAGTTCAAAGAATTGGGACCACCAGAATTTAAGGGAAAGCCGGATCCGATCATGGCGGAAACGTGGGTCAAGCAAATTACCAAGATATTTGATGTCTTGGGATGCACGGAGGAACAGAAGGTTCCATTCGCCACATTTATGTTCCGCGGTGAGGCAGACTACTGGTGGGAGTCTGTGAAGCGTACCCAGCCTGACGCACTCAACATGTCCTGGGAAACATTTCAAAAACTGTTCAATGACAAGTACTTTCCTGAAAGTATTCGTCATATGAAGGAGGTTGAGTTTATTAGACTGGAACAAAACAACATGACGGTGTCCCAGTACGAGGCGAAGTTTGCAGAGTTATCCAGGTTTGCACCTCATTTGGTCGAAAATGAGGAACGAATGACGCGGATGTTTCTGAGAGGTTTAAAACCTGAGATTCGTCAATACCTTATCTCTCATAAATTTTCTCTGTATTCAGACGTTGTCAACAGGGCCCAATTATTAGAAAGAGATAATGAGTATACTCAACCGAGGGACCACCACCAGGGTCATACCGGTGACAGCAATCATCAGAGCGATGATAACCAACGAGGAGGGAAAAATACGAACAAAGGCGGTAACCACTCGAGTGGTCATCGTGGCCATGATAATAGAAGAGGTGAGTCAAGTGGAAATTTCAGAAAGAGGAGATTCAACAATGACGGGAAGACATCAGCAGCAGCACCAGCACCAACAACAAATTTTAGGGGAGGAGAACGACCACCAGTTAGATGTTACAAATGCGGGAAAGAGGGACATATCAGCCCAAACTGTCCACAACAATCCAAGGTGTGTTACAACTGTGGGAAGGAAGGCCACATCGCTCGAGATTGTACTATAGCGAAACCAAGTTCAGCGGGAGTGGTGATTCCAAGGGCTGTCCCGGATAAGGCGAAATCAGCGGTTCCTGGAAGAGCGTTTGTCGTAACTGGTCAAAACGTGAGAAACCCGAACGAGGTGATCACGGGTAAGCTAATCTTGAATTCTTGCGAAGTTTATACTTTACTAGATACCGGTTCTACCCATTCTTTTATCTCTCCTGCTTGTGCTCAACGTTTAAACTTGACTCCGGAGAAATTGGACTTTAACTTATCTGTTGAAACTCCGTTGGGTGAAACCTTCGTTACATCTACAGTTTATAAATCTTGCATGATCCAAGTTGGCACTATCACATTACCTGTTGATCTTATCTCTTTAAAGATACTTGCTTTTGATGTGATTTTAGGAATTGATTGGTTAACCACTCATCATGCTAAAATTGATTGTTTTCGTAAGGTTGTTAGTTTTCATATTCCTAACCAACCTGTCATACGAATTCAAACTACTAAACCACTAAAATCAGTCACTGTCATATCAAGCCACAAAGCTATTCGTTTATTGAAAAACGGATGTCAAGCTTTCTTAGCCCATGTTATGGATTTGAACAAAGACAAGTCAGATTTGAATAATATTTCTATTGTTAGAGAATTTTCCGATGTATTTCCTGAAGAACTTCCCGGTCTACCCCCGGAACGAGAAATTGAATTCTTTATTGACCTTGAACCCGGTACAAAGCCCATTTCTAAAACCCCATATCGAATGGCTCCTATTGAACTTCAGGAGTTAAAAGTCCAACTACAGGAGTTGTTGGACATCGGTTTTATTCGTCCTAGTACGTCTCCTTGGGGTGCTCCTGTTTTATTCGTAAAGAAGAAAGACGGGAGTATGCGACTTTGTATTGACTATCGAGAATTGAACCATGTCACCATCAAGAATAGGTATCCGCTACCTCGCATTGATGACCTGTTTGACCAGTTGCAAGGAGCACAATTCTTTTCAAAGATCGATCTTCGTTCTGGATATCATCAGCTGAAGATTAAAACTGAGGATATTCCAAAGACTGCCTTCAGAACTCGGTACGGGCATTATGAATTCTTAGTAATGTCTTTTGGATTGACTAATGCTCCTGCTGCCTTCATGGATATGATGAACCGTGTATTCAAAGAATATTTGGATCAGTTCGTTGTTGTCTTTATTGATGACATCCTCATCTATTCCAAAAGCCGTGAAGATCATGAGCGCCATTTGAAGCTGGTACTGCAAAGGCTTCGTGAAAACAAGCTATATGCCAAACTGAAGAAATGCGAGTTCTGGCTTGAGGAAGTAGCATTCCTTGGGCACGTGGTGTCAAAACATGGAGTATCTGTCGACCCGGCGAAGATTGAAGCCATACAAAGTTGGGAGCAACCGAAGTCGGTAACCGAAGTACGTAGCTTTCTGGGCTTAGCTGGTTATTATCGGAGATTTGTGGAAGGATTTTCTCGAATCGCTACTCCGTTAACTCAGCTGACTCGTAAAGATACAAAATTCGTATGGAGTGAGAAATGCGAGAAGAGTTTCCAAGAACTCAAGAGGAGACTCATTTCGGCACCTGTTCTGACAATACCATCTGGTTCGGATGGATTTGTTATCTACAGCGATGCTTCAGGCAAAGGGTTAGGATGTGTTCTCATGCAACATGGGAAAGTCATAGCCTATGCCTCACGACAACTCAAAGAATATGAGAGGAATTATCCTACTCATGATTTGGAGTTGGCAGCAGTCGTTTTTGCGTTGAAGATCTGGAGACACTACCTGTATGGGGAGAAAGTGGAGATCTATACAGATCATAAAAGCCTCAAATATTTCTTCACCCAAAAGGAACTCAACATGCGGCAACGACGTTGGCTTGAGCTGTTGAAAGATTACGATCATACCATCCAATACCATCCTGGAAAAGCAAACGTAGTAGCTGACGCATTGAGTAGAAGATCATATGCGGGTACGAGTGCAATGTTTTTAACACAAAGGCCCATTTTGTATGACTTGCAAAGGATGGAGATAGAGATGAAGGCTCCAAGTACCCACATGATGATATCAAATATACGAGTAGAACCGACTTTAATCGATAAAGTTAAAGCTGCTCAAGCTACGGACATAGAGCTGATGCGTATGAAGAAGAAAGTGCAAGAAGGTGCTATTCCAGAAGCAAGAATCGATGAAGAAGGAATACTTCGAGTCACTCCAGACTTTGTGTTCCTAACGATTTTGATTTGAAGCACAAGATAATGATGGAAGCACACAATACACCATTTGCAATTCATCCTGGAAGTACCAAAATGCATCACGATCTTCGACATACATTTTGGTGGAGCAATATGAAAAGAGAGATCGCGGAGTTTATCTCGAGATGTTTAACTTGTCAACGTGTAAAAGCGGAGCATCAAGTACCAAAGGGTCCATTGCAACCACTTGAGATTCCGAAATGGAAGTGGGAACACATTACTATAGATTTTGTTACAGGTCTTCCCAAGGTTTCTCAAGGCATAGATGCGATTTGGGTTATTGTTGATAGATTAACCAAGTCCGCTCATTTCTTGCCGATACGTGAGACTTATTCCCTTGAACGTCTTGCTAGTATGTACGTGAACGAGATTGTGAGATTGCATGGCATGCCAGTATCCATAGTTTCGGATCGTGACCCAAGATTCACTTCACGATTTTGGGTTAGCTTGCAGAAAGCTATGGGCACGGATTTACGATTCAGTTCAACATACCATCCTCAAACGGACGGACAATCAGAGAGGACTATTCAAACTCTTGAAGATCTATTAAGACTTTGTGTCTTAGATCTCAAAGGGAGTTGGGATAAGTACCTACCATTGGTGGAATTCTCCTACAACAACAGTTATCAGGCGAGCATAGGTATGGCTCCATTTGAGGCGTTGTATGGAAGAAAATGTCGTTCTCCAGTATGCTAGGACGAGGTGGGTGAAGCAACATTGTTGGGACCAGAATTGGTACGCATTACTACAGAGAAGATCCAAACGATTCGACAACGTATACAAACGGCACAGGATCGACAAAAGAGTTATGCGGATCTTCATCGGAAGGACGTGGAATTTAATATTGGGGATCATGTATTGTTACGTGTTGCACCATGGAAGGGAGTTACAAGATTTGGGAAGAGAGGAAAGCTCAATCCAAGATTTATTGGTCCATTTGAGATTCTTGAGCGAATAGGAAATGTGGCATATAGACTCGCATTACCTCCAAGCATGTCTCGTGTTCATAATGTTTTTCACATATCTATGCTTCGTAAATATGTTAAAGACCCGAACCACATTATTGAGTTAGAACCAGACGAGATAGCTGAAGATTTAACGTACGAGGAGGTACCTGTTAAGATCTTGGATAGGAAAGAGCATGTCCTACGCACGAAGGTTATACCACAAGTTAAGGTTTTGTGGATAAACATGCTATTGAAGAAATGACCTGGGAGTTGGAATCAAAAATGAAAGCGAGGTATCCTCACCTTTTTGAAACATCAGGTACGTACGTCAATTTCGAGGACGAAATTTCATAAGGAGGGGAGGTTGTAAGACCCCAACTTATTAATGAATAAAATCAAATTTTCTCTAAATATTATTGTGAATAATAAGGGGTTAATTTGATATAATACTTTGGTTATGGGTGAAATGTGCAAATTTTACAAAATAAGCAAGTGGTTATAAAATATTCATTTTGTCGGGGAATATTCGTTTGGTCGTGGAATATTCTTGCTGTCGGGGAATATTCGTACGACGGCGCAGCCTTGTGTGGGCCCCATAACGGAAAGCGATTGGATGAAGAAAACGACAAGTATAAGTTGTTTATTAATAACGGCGTAGTTGTTACCGTTAACACTGTTGAAATACCCGGTGGTTAAAAATACAGTAATAACGCGTGGTTGCACAGTAACATACGGATTGCACAGTATAGTTGAATTAAGAAGGCACTACTCAATAATTGTTACAGTGATTACTGTTCAATATTTTATTTTATTGGTTCAATAATTGCTGCATTGATATTTCATATTATTGTTGTTTTAATAATTGTTACTGCATAGTATTTCCCATTATCAGATCAATAATTCATATTATTTGAATAATATTATTAGATAACATTATTGACAATGTCTAGAAAGTTCTGTCTAAGGAGAGGTTTGGTCATCTAATTGCGCGCCAGTAAGGAGAAATCCTTATTGGAAAGCCCCCTCTTTCCTGGGAACGGCCTGGTTGTCATAAATGTGATTCTGTAATATTATTTGTGAATAATTAATTATTGATTCATATGATAAGGAAATATTTATTTTATGTGGATATAAATGAGGGATATATTTTTTTTGGTTAAAAATGAAGGAGTTAATGTTGAGGTTTTTATCCATATTTTTGTCGGAATGGAGGTATTAAAAATCAGGGTTTTTGAGATATTTTACGGGGGTTATAATTTTTAATCCGACCGTTGGATCGTGGTAATTTTTGGATATGTTATACATATATAAGTTGAGTATATGTCCACAAATTTTGAACCGTTAAAAATGAACGTATGATTTATTACGAATTTTACAAGATGACTGGTTCAGAAATTGTTGAATTTTCGGAGTTTATCATTTTGGTGGAAAATTCTAGAATTGGTGGGCCCCACTCTTGGTTGGTGAAGAAATGTGCTGAGATTTTTATTCAAATGTGGTGGGTGGGAATAGTAGCAGGTAAAGCCATCAGGTTGCAGGTTAAGTCTGCTTCGGCGTGCTAACATTTTCCTATAAATAGAGGGCTAAGTTAGAATTGAAAATCACACCAGAAACAAGTTTTCTCTCTTTCTCTCTCTAGATTATTGAGTGTATTTTGTGAGTATTTAGATACTTTGAGAGTTTCTATTCATCAGAACAAGTGTCTTTCAGCCTTATACTGGTATTCCGACCAGAAGTACTGTCTTTACGAGGTAAGGGATATTATTTTCTTCTTAAATGATATTATTTTCTTCAATATCATTATGCTGAAATATTGATATGAGTTTTTATCAAATTTGGAACTTTTTGTGTCGGGGGTTACTATTCACGTATACGGCACTATTCACGTATACGGCACTATTCACGAATACGGCACTATTCACCGAAAAATAAAATTTTTCCTTTTTGTCCAAGATGTCTATTATGGTTACTATCTTTGATTGTATCCATGTTTTGATCTTTATTTTTGAATTCTGCTTCACAATTGATTATTATGAAGTATTATTGATCTTGGATAAACTGTTATACGAATCCCTACTATTTATCCTTCTGTCTCATTGGATTCGTTCTCTTTAAGATATTTTTCATCATCCTCAGTCCTAAATGATGATATTACTGAATATCTTTGGCCTGTAGTGCAAAGATGTATAATTACTTGATGAATATCTTTGGCCTGTAGTGCAAAGATGAACAGGTGTTGAGATGAACATGACCGACTGATGATACAAATGAATATCTTTGGCCTGTAGTGCAAAGATGAATATTTGGTTAAAGATGATTATTAATTGATGTTACAGGGATAAAATATTAACGATGGACTTTTAAATCTTAGAAGATAGTAGAATTCTTTCTCTACTTGACTCTTCTAATGGTTTGCTGTTTCCGCTGCAGTTGTTGATCTAAAACTTGTTGTCGATTATATTTTATCAGATTTTTTTCCCTGTTGAAGACTAACGATAATTTGTTGTATATTATCTTAGTCATAATATTCTTTACTGGGCTAGTTGAGCTCACCCTTTTCCTTTTTGTTCCATTTTTCTTCTCAGGAGGTGAGAACATAGCAGGATCTAGTCGGGGTATGGAGTGATGGTTCTAGAAAGATGTATTAGCAGTCCTCACTATTTATGTAAAATAGTGTTTGAATAATTGTAATGAGGATTTATTTGAGTGTGGATATTGTCTAGAAGACAATATTTGTATTTAAACTCACAGTATGTGTTGTCGTATTTTGCACGACAATTGTATTATTGAAGTTGTAGTTTGCTTTCTGTACCATGTATTTGGCGACTCAGAATGGGTGTTGTATACCTATTCTGGGGGCGTCACACTATATACGCGGTCTACCCTATATTTGGTGATATTCTCCTATTATTCTGTTGGAACATCCTGTCTGTGTGTTTTACACCGGACCTGGTTCTGTCTTTATTATTATTCTGTCGGAATATCCTGTCTGTGTGTTTTACACCGGACCTGGTTCCATTATTTATTATACTGTTCTTTATTATTCTGTCGGAATATCCTGTCTGTGCGTTTACGCCGGACCTGGTTCAATTATTTATTATTCTGTCGGAATATCCTGTCTGCGCGTTTACGCCGGACCTGGTTCCATTATTTATTATTCTGTTGGAATAACCTGTCTGTGCGGTCTATCGCATGCATGGTGATTTCTTTTGTTATTCTATTCTTTATTGTACTCAGTTGGTTAAGTTTTGACTTCTATACTCCATGAAATTTGTGAAATATCCTTGATAATTGCGTTTCATCCAGTATCTTTTCATGAAAATATTCTTCTAAGCATTCTTGAATTTTACTCCACAAAGCAGTATCATGTTGACAATTTGGACGTTGTTAATTCTTGGATTAATTAATTCTTGAACTTGTTTTATTGAATTTTTATATCATTGTCATCATCCTCATGTTTATAAAATGTTGAAAGTCATCTGTGGCCTGTAGTGCATAGATGGACTTGGTATGATTATGACCAGGGATTATTCGGTATAATCATGACTGTAATGTTATAAATGATGTGGTAAAAGTCCTCATTGGCCCGTAGTGCATTGATGGACAGTTGTTGGCATTATCATGACCATTAATGAATACACGAATATCCTTGGCCGTAGTGCAGGGGTGATTCGATGATGTGGATTATTTTATTAAGCTGAGTCCCAGCGATAACAGTGTTGAAAAACCTTTTAAATCATAAAAGATAGTAGAGTTTATTTTCTACTTGACTCTTTTAATGGATTGCTTGTTCCTCTGCAGTTAAACTTGATGTCTATTATATTTTATCAGTTTAACATTGTTGAAGGCTAATGATAATTTATTCTGCATTATCTTAGTCATAATATTTCTTACTGGGCTAGTTGAGCTCACCCTTTCTTTCACTGTTCTCTTCAGGAAATGAGAACGTAGCTGGGGCAAGTCGGGAAACGGAGTGATGGTTCGAATGATAGTATTAGTTAGTAGTCCTCACTATTCTATGTAATAGTGTGTTAATAAATGTAATGAGGACTCTTTTTGAGTATGAATACTCTCTAGAAGATAATATTTGTATTCAAACTCGCAGTTTATGTTCTGTCGTATTGTACACGACTGTTGTATAATTAAGTTGTATTTGAATTTTGTACCATGTAAGTGGCGACCCAAGATGGGTGATGTATACCTGATTTTGGGGGCGTCACATTAGCCCTCTATTTATAGGAAAATGTTAGCACGCCGAAGCGGACTTAACCTGCAACCTGATGGCTTTACCTGCTACTATTCCCACCCACCACATTTGAATAAAAATCTCAGCACATTTTTTTACCAACCAAGAGTGGGGCCCACCAATTCTAGAACTTTCCACCAAAATGATTAACTTCGAAAATTCAACAATTTCTGAACCAGTCACCTCGTAAAATTCATAACAAATCATACGTTCATTTTTAACGGTTCAAAATTTGTGAACATATACTCAACTTATATATGTATAACTTATCCAAAAATCACAACGATCCAACGGTCGGATTAAAAATTATAACTCCCGTAATATATCTCAAAAACCCTGATTTTTAATACCTCCATTCCGACAAAAATACTGATAAAAACCTCAACATTAACTCCTTCATTTTTAACCACAAAAATATATCCCTCCTTTATATCCACATAAAATAAATATTTCTTTATCATATGAATCAATAATTAATTATTCACAAATAATATTACAGAATCACATTTATGACAACCAGGCCGTTCCCAGGAAAGAGGGGGCTTTCCAATAAGGATTTCTCCTTACTGGCGCGCAATTAGATGACCAAACCTCTCCTTAGACAGAACTTTCTAGACATTGCCAATAATGCTATCTAATAATATTATTCAAATAATATGAATTATTGATCTAATAATGGAAAATATTGTGCAACAATAATTATTGAAACAACAATAATATAAAATATCAACGCAGTAATTATTGAATCAATAAAATAAAATATTGAACAGTAATTATTGTAATAATTCTTAAGTAGTGCCTTCTTACGTAAGAATCAATAATTTCAAAAATACTGTGCAATACCGTGTGCTACTGTGCAATAACGCGTATTAATGTATTTTAACCACCGGGTATTCCAATAGTGTTATCGGTAACAACTACGCCGTTAATTATAAAAACTCAATTTTTGTCGTTATCTTCATTCGACCGTTTTCCGTTATGGGGCCAACAAATAGCTGCGCCGTCGTTCGAATATTCCCCGATAAAAAGAATATTCCACGACCAACGAATATTCCCTGACAACAATGAATATTTTATAACCACTTGTGTATTTTGAAAAAAAAATCATATATCACCCTTAACTTTAACTTTTATCAATTTAAATAGAAAAATTGAATACTTATATTTCATAAAATTCGGGGTCTTACACGTGTGGTTGCATAGTAGCACACGGTATTGATTATTAATGCTTATGTGAGAAGTCACTCAGTTTGATTCAAGTATTGTCAGTTAATAATATGAATTATTTAGCGATAATGACGTTTTGTTTTATTCGTATTATTATCGTACTAAAACAGAAACATCTTTTTATATAAAACAGAATATTTTATTAAAGTTATTCTATAAATAGAATATATTATATGTTATTTAAAAGATTTTTCTTTAAATATGGACCGTCAGATTAAAGTAATCAATCTGGACCGTTCATGGATTAGTTACTATGCATTCTATTTTTTTTATAAATAGCAGCTCATTCCTTCATTATTTCTTACGAATTCACTGAACTCTAAAGAGATAAACTATAGAGAGAAACTATAGAGAGAGAGAAGAAGAGTATTCTGCTACTTAACTACTTCCTTATTTCAGCTCTTCTTTAAAACGGTAAGGGGTGTTATTCTTTCTTATTCATGAAGAGAACTGTTGCTATTCTATTTCTTATTATTCTGTTGGAATAACCTGTATACGCGGTCTACCCTATACTTGGTAACATTCTTCTATTATTCTGTTGGAACATCATGTCTGTGTGTTTTACACCGGACCTGGTTCCGTTTTTATTATTATTCTGTTGGAACATCCTGTCTGTGTGTTTTATACCAGACCTGGTTCGGTCTTGTTATTATTTTGTTGGAACATCCTGTCTGTGTGTTTTACACCGGACCTAGTTCCATTATTTATTATTCTGTCGGAATATCCTGTCTGTGCGTTTACGTCGGACCTGGTTCCATTATTTATTATTCTGTCGGAATATCCTGTCTGTGCGTTTACGCCGGACCTGGTTTCATTATTTATTATTCTATTGGAATAACCTGTCTGTGCGGTCTATCGCATGCATGGTGATTTCTTTTGTTATTCCATTCTTTATTGTACTCAGTTGGTTAAGTTTTGACTTCTATACTCCATGAAATTTGTGGAATATCCTTGATAATTGCGTTTCATCCAGTATCTTTTCATAAAAATATTCTTCTAAGCATTCTTGAATTTTACTCCACAAAAGCAGTATCATGTTGACAATTTGAACGTTGTTAATTCTTGGATAAATTAATTCTTGAACTTGTTTTATTGAATTCTTATATTATTGTCATCATCCTCATGTTTATAAAATGTTGAAAGTCATATGTGACCTGTAGTGCATAGATGGACTTGGTATGATTATGACCAGGGATTAATCGGTATAATCATGACCGTAATGTTACAAATGATGTGGTAAAAGTCCTCATTGGCCCGTAGTACGTTGATGGACAGTTGTTGGCATGATCATGACCATTAATGAATACACGAATATCCTTGGCCGTAGTGCAGGGGTGATTCGATGATGTGGATTATTTTATTAAGCTGAGTCCCAGCGATAACAGTGTTGAAAATCCTTTTAAATCATAAAAGATAGTAGAGTTTATTTTCTGCTTGACTCTTTTAATGGATTGCTTGTTCCGCTGCAGTTAAACTTGATGTGTATTATATTTTATCAGTTTAACATTGTTGAAGGCTAATGATAACTTATTCTGCATTATCTTAGTCATAATATTTCTTACTGGGCTAGTTAAGCTCACCCTTTCTTTCACTGTTCTCTTCAGGAAATGAGAACGTAGCTGGGACAAGTCGGGGAACGGAGTGATGGTTCGAATGATAGTATTAGTTAGTAGTCCTCACTATTCTATGTAATAGTGTGTTAATAAATGTAATGAGGACTCCTTTTGAGTATGAATACTCTCTAGAAGATAATATTTGTATTCAAACTCGCAGTTTATGTTTTGTCATATTATACACGACAGTTGTATTAGTAAGTTGTATTTGTATTCTGTACTTTGTATCTGACGACCCAAGATGGGTGATGTATACCTAATTTTGGGGGCGTCACACCTTCCTTCTCCACCACCATTAATGACTATTTTTTCTGTTTTCAAAAGACAGCAAGCTTTAATCATAACTTTTCTCCGTCCCATTTTACCTCTCCCTCTCTCTCAAACACACTCACACACAATTCAAATAGTAATGGTGGAAATCTCAAGCCCTAACAATGGCGGAGAACCTCTCTAAGCTCACCGTCTCACTGAAGATATAGACAACACCTGTTCCACTCCTTACGTCAGCGCCACTTCTAGTCCCTGTCGCGGTTCCTCCGGTTACTTCTTCAGTGCTCCAGCGAGTCCGATTCAATACTACATATCTGGCCGATGAAGCTCATACAATTAAAAATGTAAACCTTGCCTGTTGTAGTAAACCAAGCAAACCTTGCATGTACTCCTCCTCCTCCTCCTCCTCCTCTGTTTTCTGCCTAAAGGACTTGTACTCCATTGAAGCAGCTCTGCTAGTTTTTGCAAGAGGTGCAAAAAATGTATGCCGAAATTGGGCCTCTTTTCCCTTATTATCAGAATTTCTCACTACAAGTTCTGCCGTTTGACGAGTTTTGGGACTGTTAAAAAACTAGTGATTCAATGGTAATTTCATTCTTTCTGTCTATCATCTTTATACCTTTCTTATCTTTAATCTTGGTTTATGGCCATTTTCTTATTAGAATTTCTCACTACAAGTTCCACCGCTTGACGACTTTTGGGACTATCAAAAAACTAGTGATTTAATGGTAATTTCATTCTTTCTGTCTATCATCTCCATACCTTTCTCATCTTTAATTTTGGTTTATGGCCGATCCGACCAATTCACTACTACAGGCAAGGTTTGCTTGGTTGCCTAGGATTTAGGAGAGAAAGTGTGAAACAAGTCTGGTGTTAATGGAGAATTAAATGAGATCAAAGTATTAATTAAGGGTAAAATAGTAAAACTGCATCTATTGTGACGCCCCCAAAATTAGGTATACATCTCCCATCTTGGGTCGTCAGCTACATAGTACAGAATACAAATACAACTTACTAATACAACTGTCGTGTACAATATGACAAAACATAAACTGTGAGTTTGAATACAAATATTATCTTCTAGAGAGTATTCATACTCAAAAGGAGTCCTCATTACATTTATTAACACACTATTACATAGAATAGTGAGGACTACTAACTAATACTATCATTCGGACCATCACTCCGTTCCCCGACTTGCCCCAGCTACGTTCTCATTTCCAGAAGAGAACAGTGAAAGAAAGGGTGAGCTCAACTAGCCCCCAGTAAGAAATATTATGACTAAGATAATGCAGAATAAATTATCATTAGCCTTCAACAATGTTAAACTGATAAAATATAATAGACATCAAGTTTAACTGCAGCGGAACAAGCAGTCCATTAAAAGAGTCAAGTAGAAAATAAAATCTACTATCTTTTATGATTTAAAAAAATTTTCATGACTTTTATCGCTGGGACTCAGCTTAATAAATAATCCACATCATCGAATCACTCCTGCACTACGGCCAAGGATATTCTTTAGTATCACGACCACGAATTATCCATGCACTACGGCTAAAGATAATCATATTTTTATCAACGGTCCTGATCATGCCATAAAACAATTCATCTCTGCACTACGGCCAAAGAGAATCCATAGCCATAATCATATCAAAAACTGTCCATCAATGCACTACGGGCCAATGAGGACTTTTTCCACATCATTTGTAACATTACGGTCATGATTATACCGAATAATCCCTGGTCATAATCACACCAAGTCCATCTATGCACTACAGGCCACAGATGACTTTCAACATTTTATAAACATGAGGATGATGACAATGATATAAGAATTCAATAAAACAAGTTCAAGAATTAATTTATCCAAGAATTAACAACGTCCAAATTGTCAATATGATACTGCTTTGTGGCGTAAAATTCAAGAATTCTTAGAAGAATATTCCCATGAAAAGATACTAGATGAAGCGCAAATATCAAAGATATTCCACTAATTTCATGGAGTATAGAAGTCAAAGTTTTAACCAACTGAGAATAATAAGAAATGGAATAACAACAGAAATCACCATGCATGCGGTACTTCGCATAGACAGGTTATTCCAACAGAATAATAATAACGGAACCAAGTCAGGTGAAAATCACACCGACAGGATATTCCAACAGAATAATAAAGAATGGAATAACAACAAAAATCACCATGCATGCGGTACTTCGCATAGACAGGTTATTCTAACATAATAATAAAAACAGAATAATAAAGACGGAACCAGGTCCGGCGTAAAGCACAGACAGGATGTTCCAACGGAATAATAAAGACAGAATAATAAAGACGGAACCAAGTCCGGCGTAAAGCATAGACAGGATATTCCAACAGAATAGTAAAGACGGAACCAGGTCCGGCGTAGAACGCACAGACGGGATGTTCCAACAGAATAATAAAATAATAAATAATGGAACCAGGTCCGGCGTAGAACGCACAGACAGGATGTTCCAGCAGAATAATAAGGAATGGAATAATAGAAGAATTTCACCAAGTATGCGGTACTTCGCATAAACAGGGTTATTCCAACATAATAACAAAGAATGGAACAACAACAGTTCTCTTCATAAAGATGAAAGAAAAAAATAATATTCCATACCTTAAAAGAACTGGATATTGGAAAAGTGAAGTAGCAGAATACTTTTATTCTCTCTCTCTCTTATTCTCTCTATACTTTCTCTCTCTATAGCTTGAATGAATTCGTAAAAAATAATGAAGCCCTAGGCCTCTATTTATAGAAAAACTGAGGGTGGCTCTTGGTCTTAACGAAGGATCAAATGACTTTTGGTAATATTGAAGGGACAACTACTATTGACGAAAGTAAATACTATTGACGAAGGTAATTACTATTGACCAAGGTAAATACTATTGACCAAGGTAAATACTATTGACGACGGTAATTACTATTGACCAAGGTAAATACTATTGACCAAGATAAATACTATTGACGACGGTAATTACTATTGACGACGGTAATTAGTATTGACGAAGAGACTCTTAGATGATGACATATGGCCCCCCATAAAAATAACCAAACTTACCACAACGTCTCAATTATTTATTTAATAATATAACATATTATACAGATGATACTATGACAATAATTTAAGAGATATGATGCAGCAATTACTGTAGCAATAATTGAGTATAGCTGAGTGACTTCTCACGTAAGCATCAATAATCAATACCGTGTGCTACTATGTAACCACGCGTATTACTGTACTTTTACTACCGGGTAGTTCAACAGTTTTAACGGTAACACCTCAGCCGTTATTTTTATAGAAAGATAATTTTATAGTTTTCTAACTACGACTATACTTCTGTTGTGGGGTCCACCAATGATTGTGCCGTCGTACGAATATTCTCCGACAAAAAGAATATTTCCCGACCAAACGATTATAATATGACAACTTGCATATTTTGCAAAATTTATAAATACTACCCATAACTATTATATCAAATCCACACCATAATATAAAAAAAATTATTTCGAGAAAAAAAATTAAATATTTATTCATAAAATCTGGGGTCTCACAATCTCCCCTCCTTATGGAATTTCGCCCTCGAAATTTACGTACATACCTGGTATGCCGAACAGGTGAGGATACATTGACTTCACTTCAAATTCTAACTCTTGAGGTATAACCTTTGAGCGTCGAATATGACCCTTCTTATCCAAGATTTTAACACGTATCTCCTCAAACATTAAATCATCCGCTATCTCGTCCGGTTCTAAATTAATAATGTTGTTCGGGCCGTCCACATATTTACGTAACATCGATACGTGAAAAAAAATATTATGAACACACGACATGCTTGGCGGTAAAACGAGTCTATAAGCCACAGTTCCTACTCGATCGAGGATTTTAAATGGGTCAATTACATCGAGAGTTGAGATTTCCTCTCTTCGTCGACTCTTGCTTCTAGAATAACGACCTCTTGAACCTTCTTCTTCACATTTATCAGCTCCGGGTTTGTAGCTTGAATGGCTTTAAGGTTATCGATTAAAGTCGGTTTTACTCGTATATTCGTTATCTTCATATGGGTCCTTCGAGTCTTTAACTCTATCTTCGTCATTTGTAAGTTATACGAAATGAGTCTTTGTTTTAACAACATCGCCCTCGTAAACACATACGATCTTCTACTCAACACGTCAGCTACCACGTTCGCTTTTCCACGATGTTATTGAATGGTACGATCGTAATCTTCAACAGCTCGAGCCAACGTCTTTGGCGCATAATACGTTCGTTTTAGTTGAAGAAATATTTGAGGGTTTAAGAAATAGGTTTTGTACTGGGGTCAATACAAAATTTAATTTTACGCTCTGGGGTAGGCTAAGAAGTCTTCAAGAATACGTCAAGAAATTTATTAACAATAGAAATATCGTTCAAAACTGTGACCCTCATCCAAGACTTGGATAACACGTCACATTGATACCTATCAACTTGTCATTGTCATTTACAACGTTTCCTACGGAAAGTCTAGCTTCGGTGCATTCCACACCAGGAAGTCAACAACGAAAGGAACGGGGATTTTTACTTATGGCTTGATATGACAATGATTGACTTTAGTGGTTTGGTTACTTGAATTCGCATAATAGGTTGGTTAAGAATATGAAAGCTAACAACCTTGCGAAAAGCATGATGAGCAGTTAACCAATCGTTTCCAAAAATCACATCAATACAAGTATTTTCAAAGAGATAAGATCAACAGATAACGTGAAAGTGTTGATTTGAACAAGATTTATAAATAGTGGAGGTAACAAAGGTTTCTCCCAACGGAATTTCAACAGAGAAATCAAAGTCTAATTTCTCCGGAGTTAAGTTCAAATATTGAACACAACTAGGTGAAATAAAAGAGTGAGTAGAACCGGTATCTAACACGGTATAGACTTCGCAATAGTTTATGACTAACATACCCGTGATAATTTTATTCAGGTTCCTCGTCACGAAAAAACGCTCTCTCTTAAACTACTAGCTTTGGCTTTTCTAGGACGGTCTTTGGTGCCTCCATCCTATCTGAACTTGTCTTCGGTGAACGACAAAATCGGGCTAAGTGACATTCTCTTCCACAATTATATCATGCTTTGGATGGCATCGCGCAGTTTGGACTGATGTGTCCCTCCCCTCCGCATTTGAAGCATATGATAGGTGGTCGTTCTCCTTCCTTAACAACGGGTACTGGTTCTGACGTCTTTCCATCATTGTTGAATCTCCTCTTCTTGAAATGACTATTCTTATTGTTTTGGCCCTGATTACCACCGAAGTGGTTACCATTTCTGGCCTGTTGATTCCCTCCACGCTTGTTGTCACCGCTTCGATGACTGCTCTCACTGGTATTATCATTTTGTCGACTGTTCTCTTTTGGTTGCGTTGACTCGTTATCGCGCTCCACTAACTGAGCCCTATTCACAACATCTGAATACAAACACAGTTTATGAGAAACAAAATATTGACGTATCTCAGGTTTCAAACCTCGCAAAAACTTCCGCGTCATTCTCTCTTCATTATCCACCAAGTGGGATGCAAATCGGGACAACTCGGCAAACTTGGCTTCGTACTGCGACACGGTCATGTTATTTTACTCCAACTTGATAAATTTCACCTCCTTCATGTGACGAATACTTTCGGGAAAGTACTTGTCATTGAACAGTTCTTGGAACTTCTCCCAAGACATCTTGAGTGCGTCAGGCTGGGTACGTTTTACAGATTCCCACCAGTAATCTGCCTCTTCACGCAATATAAAGGTGGCAAAGGGAACCTTTTACTCCTCGGAGCATTCCAAGACATCAAATATCTTGGTGATCTGCTTTAACCACGTCTCTGCCTTAATTGGTTCTGGCTTTCCCAAAAAACTCCGGTGGTCCTAGCTCCTTGAATTGCTTAGCGGTGACCGTCCGAGAGTTATTTTTTTGTTGCATGAATTGCATAAAGTCTCTGACCATCCCATCATTCACCATTTCATCGGTATTATTATTTTCATGAGGATTATTGTCCTCTGGTTGCACATTACCCTGAGCATTGATCGTTGGTGATTCAATGGTCTCATGTGCTTCATTGTTTATCTCAACATTTTCGGATGCCATTTGCAAATACTGCAACAAAACAAGGGTTAATTAACATATAACATATTATCCATATACTTTGACCGACCAATTAAATACCAAATAAACTTAGGTAGGTCATACTAGCGAAGGAATTCCCCGTCTCTCCCCTCCTAGTTCTATTCTCACATCCTAGCCAGGGATCATATCCCTAAGCTCTGATACCAACTGTGACGCCCCCAAAATTAGGTATACATCTCCCATCTTGGGTCGTCAGCTACATAGTACAGAATACAAATATAACTTACTAATACAACTGTCGTGTACAATACGACAAAACATAAACTGTGAGTTTGAATACAAATATTATCTTCTAGAGAGTATTCATACTCAAAAGGAGTCCTCATTACATTTATTAACACACTGTTACATAGAATAGTGAGGACTATTAACTAATACTATCATTCGGACCATCACTCCGTTCCCCGACTTGCCCCAGCTACGTTCTCATTTTCAGAAGAGAGCAGTGAAAGAAAGGGTGAGCTCAACTAGCCCCCAGTAAGAAATATTATGACTAAGATAATGCAGAATAAATTATCATTAGCCTTCAACAATGTTAAACTGATAAAATATAATAGACATCAAGTTTAACTGCAGCGGAACAAGCAGTCCATTAAAAGAGTCAAGTAGAAAATAAAATCTACTATCTTTTATGATTTAAAAGATTTTTCATGACTTTTATCGCTGGGACTCAGCTTAATAAATAATCCACATCATCGAATCACCCCTGCACTACGGCCAAGGATATTCTTTAGTATCACGACCACGAATTATCCATGCACTACGGCTAAAGATAATCATGTTTTTATCAACGGTCCTGATCATGCCATAAAACAATTCATCTCTGCACTACAGCCAAAGAGAATCCATAGCTATAATCATACCAAAAACTGTCCATCAATGCACTACGGGCCAATGCGGACTTTTTCCACATCATTTGTAACATTACGGTCATGATTATACCGAATAATCCCTGGTCATAATCACACCAAGTCCATCTATGCACTACAGGCCACAGATGACTTTCAACATTTTATAAACATGAGGATGATGACAATGATATAAGAATTCAATAAAACAAGTTCAAGAATTAATTTATCCAAGAATTAACAACGTCCAAATTGTCAATATGATACTGCTTTGTGGCGTAAAATTCAAGAATTCTTAGAAGAATATTCCCATGAAAAGATACTAGATGAAGCGCAAATATCAAAGATATTCCACTAATTTCATGGAGTATAGAAGTCAAAGTTTTAACCAACTGAGAATAATAAGAAATGGAATAACAACAGAAATCACCATGCATGCGGTACTTCGCATAGACAGGTTATTCCAACAGAATAATAATAACGGAACCAAGTCAGGTGAAAATCACACCGACAGGATATTCCAACAGAATAATAAAGAATGGAATAACAACAAAAATCACCATGCATGCGGTACTTCGCATAGACAGGTTATTCTAACATAATAATAAAAACAGAATAATAAAGACGGAACCAGGTCCGGCGTAAAGCACAGACAGGATGTTCCAACGGAATAATAAAGACAGAATAATAAAGACGGAACCAAGTCCGGCGTAAAGCATAGACAGGATATTCCAACAGAATAGTAAAGACGGAACCAGGTCCGGTGTAGAACGCACAGACAGGATGTTCCAATAGAATAATAAAATAATAAATAATGGAACCAGGTCCGGCGTAGAACGCACAGACAGGATGTTCCAGCAGAATAATAAGGAATGGAATAATAGAAGAATTTCACCAAGTATGCGGTACTTCGTATAAACAGGTTATTCCAACATAATAACAAAGAATGGAACAACAGCAGTTCTCTTCATGAAGATGAAAGAAAGAAATAATATTCCCTACCTTAAAAGAACTGGATATTGGAAAAGTGAAGTAGCAGAATACTTTTATTCTCTCTCTCTTATTCTCTCTATACTTTCTCTCTCTATAGCTTGAATGAATTCGTGAAAAATAATGAAGCTCTAGGCCTCTATTTATATAAAAACTGAGGGTGGCTCTTGGTCTTAACGAAGGGTCAAATGACTCTTGGTCTTAACGAAGGGTCAAATGACTCTTGGTAATATTGAAGGGACAACTACTATTGACAAAAGTAATTACTATTGACCAAGGTAAATACTATTGACGAAGGTAATTACTATTGACCAAGGTAAATACTATTGACCAAGATAAATACTATTGACGAAGGTAATTACTATTAACCAAGGTAAATACTATTGACCAAGGTAAATACTATTGACGACGGTAATTACTATTGACGACGGTAATTACTATTGACGAAGAGACTCTTAGATGATGACATATGGCCCCCCATAAAAATAACCAAACTTACCACAACGTCTCAATTATTGATTTAATAATATAACATATTATGCAGATGATACTATGACAATAATTTAAGAGATATGATGCAGCAATTACTGTAGCAATAATTGAGTATAGTTGAATGACTTCTCACGTAAGCATCAATAATCAATATCATGTGCTACTATGCAACCACGCATATTACTGTACTTTTACTACCGGGTAGTTCAACCGTTTTAACGGTTTTAACGGTAACACCTCAGCCGTTATTTTTATAGAAAGATAATTTTGTCGTTTTCTAACTACGACTATACTTCTGTTGTGGGGTCTACCAATGATTGTGCCGTCGTACGAATATTCCCCGACAAAAAGAATATTCCCCGACCAAACGAATATAATATGACAACTTGCATATTTTGCAAAATTTATAAATACTACCCATAACTATTATATCAAATTCACACCATAATATAAAAAAAAATTATTTCGAGAAAAAAAATTAAATATTTATTCATAAAATCTGGGGTCTCACATCTATTCTTAATCTATGTGAAAATCTCTAAAATGTCAGATACAATGGGATGGAGGGAGTATTTTCTAGCATCATAAATATCCGAAAAATTAGGGCAATGTAATGTTGGAACTTGCGGTTTGATGGGTTCAGGAGATTCGGTGAGTCCCATGCCACGTGGCAGAATATCACAGCAGGGGATTTGACATTCTCGAGAGTCTACCCTCCAAATGGACTTATGGCTCCGTTGTTCTATTTGACTTCTTATTTATAAGAAATTTGAATTCTATTCAGTCAGGGGATTTACAATTATCTTTACATAGGATTTCTATTCCAATTGAGAGAGGTGAGGTCAAGCTATAAATACACATGCATAATTCAGGTTTTAGGCCTGTAATGACGTACACTTTGTCTATTTTTACTCACAAAATTGCAATTACAAACCTTCATTGTTGACGTTTTTTGGCATGTACTTATTTTCACACCGGAGCTATCTCCTGACAACTCCGACCATCAAGGTTTTTAGTATAATCGTTTGTTTCCTATGTAAGTTGAATTTGCTGTTTAGTGATTCGGCGAGCAGACAGATTTTGACGTTAACACTTAATTTGATTATTTCGTACGTAGTTGTACAAATGGAATTTTATTTATTTGCCAGTTCAAAATATAGTCATGCAATACTAAAATTTTGCTAGGGCTTTCGTTTGCATGCATATTATTACCACCTTAGTTATCAAAATTAGCACCGACAAGTAATAACTTGATCGATTTGTGTAGAGAGAGAAGAAAATCAAGATATTATATTATATAAGCATAGGATAAACTGCATGTCCTCTTATAACTATTTATTAGAAATACAAGTACTAGAGGAAATTAAAGATAAAAACAACATAAAACAACACATTAACGCAAAACACTCGTATATAGAGCATGCATGCATCTATATAAACAAAACAAAACAAAACTAGCTACAGTTGAGCTAGCCCGGCTGGCCCAACAGAACTTATAGCTTCCCCCGTCCATCAGTTCATTGATGCGACCATATACATACCTGATACCTTTACGCAAATTAGGTGGTCGAAAGATCAACAATCACCACGCTGATGTTATCATCGCTGTTTCTTGCCAGGGCCAGACGCGCGAGGATTGCAGCTGCTGATGCGCTTGCAGATGGGCGTAGTGTTGCTTGTGAAGTCCGAGCATCATCTGGGGCCCGAGGTTGGCCATATGGATCATTAACATCAGCAAAAATAGGAGGTGTTTCGTCTTGGAAACATGCGCGTGTAACCTCACAAGCCAAGTCATTTGACACAACATCCCACAAGCCATCGCTCGCGATAATCAGGAATTCGTCCTGTGAGTCCCTCCTTGTGAAGGATACTTCAGGATCCGATATCACAAACGGTTTTAGATGCTTGGCTCCTGATCATTACATAACCAAATTAAATCAAATCAAATCAAAAATAGCAGTTAGACTTGTGCATGCATTTAATTTATTTATTCTTCATGATAGTGTAATTATATACTTTGAACAGGCTAGCTACGCACAAATATATATATTTACGTACATGCATGTATGTATGTTTTAATAAATAAAGCTAGATTAAAAACTGTACGTAAATAGATATTATTCAAAAAAAGATAGATAGATCGAATTACCGATTGCACGGGTCATGCCAAGCACTCCTCCGACTCGAGGTCCTCCATTGGAATAGGCGACTTGTCCTCCAAGTGATTCAATTCTTGCAAGTTCATCTGGCCTATCCGGCTGCATGCCACCAATGATCAAGATCATATATATGGAAAAAATAAATGTACACATGTACTACACAGTCGACTATGTCGACGGGTTTTTGGATTATAGCGATGGTTTCACCCGTCACCATAGCTATTCTGGGCTACGGCGACGGGTGAACCGTCGTCATAACCCAAAAAATCCGTCGTCATAGCCCGACTGTGTACTACACAGTTGTGTATATACATATAGCTCTCTATATATATAGAGAGACAGAAATTCCAAGTTATACATTACGAGATACAAAGTTGGAGGATTTATCATTTTTTTTATATGTTAAAGTATATTAGACACGTAGATGTAAAAAAATTATATTTGAATTTGAAAAATAATATATATATCGGCAAATATTTTACGAAATTGGAATGTGACAAATTGAAAGTGTATTCGATAAAATATAATAAATTAAAGTGAGACGCTTCTTAATTTTTATCTATCTCATATATGTTCATGCGTCGCAATCATAATGGGACTTAAAACTTTCGAACATGACTCATTAAGTTTATCCAATTCAAACATGAATATTTAAAAAAAAACAAGGGAAATATGAGGGATTACTATCTAATTACATTAATGTTCCTAATTCATTTTCTTTTTGACCTTTTTATTTCCTTATTTTAACTTAAAATGTTGGATTATATTTCCTTTATCCCATAAAAGAGTATCATTTCTTTGGAAAATCTAGCAATTATATATATATATATATATATATATATATATATATATATATATATATAATCTGTCGAATATAGAAAATGCAGTCAATCGTTTACTCTCCGAATTCCATCTCTCCATTAATTTCAACTCGAACGGTCAAACTTACCTACGGTAGAGAAAAATGCATGATCCAGATTATGGGTGCTGCATAGATAGAGGTAAATGTCAAGAATTCAACAAGTGTGTATCATAATATAATTTGACCTTCTGATCAACGGTGAGTGGCATGGCAATTCCATCACGGCACAGGACGGCGCGTGAATCCCCGCAGTTAGCAACAATGATGTGGTCCGCTGTCAAAACCGCCACTACGGCGGTTGATCCCGCGAACCCAGTCATCATCGAGTGTTGCTTACAATCGTTGCCAAAGTCCCCGCACTCACAAGTGCCCAGCACCACCTCGTCCGTCCTATTGAAACACCGCGTCATAACCATCCTCCACCACTGCCCCACCGCCGCTTCCCTCCCGCAACCACCCGCTGGCGCCGCCATCATCTCCTCCGTCAGTACCTTGTGCATTAATTCCTTACAAAAGGCCGCCACCTACACATGCACAATGTTAGTTCGTAATTAATTTATAAAAACAAGGTCATTTCTGTCTTTTTCGTCTAATACATTTACATAAACAACAAAAATTCGAAAAGACTAGTGCAGTTGAATTCATATTACGTGTGCCCCTGCATGTCCATCGTACACGCCGAAGAAATGCACTGGCAACCGGAGATTAATCTCCGGCCAGCACATGTTCTTCTTGACAGCAATCGCATCCTCCATAACTCTCATCCTTCCGGCCACCGACACACTCCCACACATCGGCAGCATTTCTGTAATTAAGTTCACGACAACCGGCGGGGGAGGAGGCGGCGGTGATGATGGTGGCGCCGCAGTCACGTGTCCTCCGAAGGGTGGTTGCGAAGGAGGAGCATCGACATCGGAATCAGCAGCCACATTGTTCATGATCAAAGGCTCCGAGAAACGCGAAGGACCAGCGGCGCCGGAACTAAAACCCTTTCTCCTCATCTCGATCCTACGCTGACGGCGCTCCCGGCATTTCTCCGGCGAATCCCGTTGGAGTCTCAGCTCACTCTTACGAGATGTCACCGGCATTTTCAGAAGGTTATGTAGTTTCAGGAGTGCGCACGATAGCAATGAAATGTATAAGAATTATTCACTACATTTATTTTTATATAAAAAGAGGAGAGAGGAGAGAGAAAAAGTAGCATAGCGACACGTGGACGGCATTTTTAGTCTCGAAATATCGTGGAAGCAGCTGACGACGTTAAGCTTCATGAGTAACAGAAACGTCAGAACACGCGTCTTTAGTGACGTCAACCTTTTTTCCCTTCATAGGGTAATAGTCTCACGATATTGAGAGGAATATTTGGCCGAGTAGAGTATTTACTCAGTTCACATGGGAAGTGTGGGCCACTGACTTAAGCTAAAATAGATTGTTCTAAAAATCCAGTGGGATACACAGCAGAAGAATTTGTCAGCACTAGCGGTATCATGTTTTATACTATTAACTTTTTGTTCTCTATATAAAATTAATATTAACTTTATTAGTTTTTGTTCTTTTGAAATAATTAATTATATATACGTTTAAATCATCCTTATAATTTTTTTATATACAAAAAAGTGCTTAAATAATACTTTCACTTTGAAATTAAAGAAAGGGCTTAAAATTAGTTTTTCTCAAATTTTTTAGTAAAATTTAATTGTATAAATAAAAAAATTACGCAAAAGTATGAGTAAATAATGTAAATATTTAATTTAATTTGAAAATGTATAGTATTATTATTATAATATTATGAAATAAATATATTTTGACTAAGATTAATTGAATTTTTATTATCATAAAGTCGATCATACCATTTTTAATTTTTTATTACGTTAATGTAAATGATCTTAAATTAAACCAATAAATAATACTCTTCATTACTTTGTTATTTTCTTAATCGTTTATTGCATCACAATTCACATGTTAATTTTGTCTTATTCTTGTGAAATAAATGATTAATTCAAACAATATTTGTATCTTATAGCACAATAATTACAATCAACTCATTAATTACAAAGATTTATTACATTATTTTTTAAAATAAGTTACTAATCTAAAATGCACTACGCATTTTTAATGACTTTTTTTGTAGAGATTTTATTATAAGACTATATTATATATATATACACAGCTGTGTATTACACAGTTGGAATATGGCGACAAATTTTTTTAACTATAGCGACGGTTCACCCGTCGCCGTAGCCCAGAATAGCTATGACGACGGGTGCACCAATTATTATTATTATACCTCTTTTCTTCATAAGTTTAATCTAAAGTAGACAAACATTTTAAAGCTAATTTGATTAGCTTTGATGTAAATAATTCTTTGATTCAGAAAACCCATATCTTGCTTTTAGCCTTTAGTTTAGAAGGTAAATAATACAACTACGTAAACAAGTTTTAATACATTCACTAAATATTTATGTATTAAATCTCAATATCGTAGGTAGGTAAATAGCTAGCTAGTACTTTCTTAGTGAAAAAGTTCTTAATGGGTGTTACAATACCAAAGTTTCTCCATCCCCGGAATCATATCAACTTGAATACCCATTGTTTTCCTTATTTCAGTAGGCATCATCCATTAGCAAACACTCAATCCTAGTTGGAAAGCGACCCGGACGGTTTGGACTCGTCTCATCGTATAAGAAAATTTGATAATCGACTGTAAGTGAGAGGTCGAGAATCCCACGTTTTATGAGATTACAATTAAACACAGATGCTTAAAATTTGACACGTAAATGATAATACAACCAATTTATATTCGTATTCACATATGTGGATAAGGATGTTTCAAATAGCGTTGCGTTGACTTTATATAGATGATTTCTCGCGTTTAAGTAAAAATATCATCTTTGTTATACTTTATCGCGTCTAATTTTTATAATGACTCGATTTTTATAATATTGACAAATCTAATGATGCACTTTATAATGTCGTTTTACTTTGTAATTAATATAAGGAGAATTATTACACTCCTTTCCCAAAAAATATGTGAATCTTGATTGTTTTGTTAGTGTATTCCCTGGTTCTTGAATAATTAACTTTCATAACAAATCTCATTAATTATAACACCAACAAATCTAATAATGTATTTTATTATGCCGTCATATATATAGTGCATATATTATTATTAGTTAAATATTTGAATAACGTAAAATAGAATAAGGCAGGCTTTCAAAAAAGTTTAGGTTTCTTGGATTTGTTAGAATAATTTTCATATTATTCTTAATTCTTAAGAAACAAAAATGGGCCAAATATATAAAAGTTGACTTTTGTTTAACCATTAAGACTCAATGTTATAGGCTAAATTTGGTGGCTACATGTACGTATGGTGTATGAGTTTGCATCGTAGCTATGTAACGTTCTATGCGGCAGCTTGTACTAGTCGGCTAATAAGGCGGCATGCTACTTGAACAAGTCTAGTTTTCCTTGGTCTTAAGTAATGGACCGAACAAACTGCCATGCACCTTATAAATAAGGGCAGGAACATGCCATTCAGATAGTATAAAAAAGTAGTAGTTGGCAAGAGCAAGTATAAAGGGATCGGAGAGATAAGTGAGCACATCAACACTCACTTCTTGTTTCTGAAGACGGTTTGATCGTCAGATCTATGCATTGGAGGAGTAGGGCTAAGCACCGTGTTCAACAAACGCATAAAAATTTTGTACTTCATGGTTAACAAATTCGGTGAAATCTTTCCTTGTTAATTTAATTTGGAGTATATTGCAAAGCCTTTGGGACATGAGTGCATTAAACTCGAGACCTTTGAAGGTTCTAATTTTAGTGCTTGGAGACATAAAGTTGTATTCAGAATACAACTACTAAAAGTTTATTACACTGTTGTCAAGGTTCTATAAAGGAAGATCGATCAATGGACAATGGGAACAAGATAATGAATTTTGCAAGAGTTATTTGTTAAGCTGTCTTGCTAAAATTTATTATCGCAAAGCTACAACTAAAGAAATTTGGACTGCCTTGGAACAACAATACAAAGAGGAAGAGAAATTGTCAAAGGTGCATTTGATATACAAATTTCTAGACATGAGATTTGAAGATGAAACTTCTGCATCAAAGGTATTTCATGCTTTAAGAGGTATATATGACTTTGATTCTCCTATTATGTATAAATATATAAATAGCATGCGTATAAAATTTCTTACAAATTATATATCAATCCTATGTATTTTTCTTTGACTACTGATCAAGATTTCTGTTTTATTAAAAATATAATGTAAACTTAGCAAATAAGAGCTGAGGAGCAGGAGCACTAAATACCCATTTGTAATGGACGGAGCCTAAGATGAATATAATAGTTATGTTCATATTTATTTTTTCACTCTAGGTTTGACCTTTTGATTCACTCGGTGGCTCGAACGAAATAAACTAATTAAATTTAGTCCATAATCATTTTAAATATAATATAGTATTATGCTAATTATATATATTAATAAATTATTATACATAGAGACGTGTGTTTAATATAACGCGTATTTATATATATTTACATGCGCTAGACAAGATAAAATCATTAATATCAAAACTCTCAATGATAAAAATATTAAGTTAATTACGTTCAAGGGCATTCAGAATATAAAACGTAACATTTTAGAATGGTGAAACAATAAAATATTAAATACATTATTATGCATATAAGACTTATATTAAATATTACATCTATTATTTTATTATATTGATTGTTTATAAGAAATTGAACAATATCATATATTTAATTAAAACACCGGTTAAATCGATCACACTATTTTTGAATTGGAGTAATGAAGGTAGAAATCTAATGACTTATTTTTATAGAATAAAAAAATTATGTTTAGTTACAATTAAAATGAAAAAAAATTATATTTAATTCCTTGAAACATATGAAATAACTCATTCTAATTATAATGAAATCTTTCGACTCTTAGTTACTCCATCCGTTTCTAAAAGATTGTTGTTTTAAAAGAAAAAATTTGTTCTAAAAAGTTTGTCGTTTATAACTTTTAAGGAGAATAAATTATTTATTTTCTTATATTATCCCTACTTTTTTTTATTGTTCCAAGAAATTATCTTTTTTGTATTAATAGTTTTTAATTTTTTATAAAAAGATAGTGATAGAATTTTAAATAAATTTTATTTAATAAATAATATTTTATTAATTTATGTGTTAAAATTTTAAACGATAATATTTTAAGAAGGTAGGCATTATATTCTTTCTATCCAAACTTAGTATGAGAGTTGAAGCCCGGCCACTAGAAAGTGTGATATTTGGGGTTTCAATCATCCTCTTGGCTATATTCCACAAGCCAATACACATGTTACACTTCTCCAACTTTCTAGACCCATCTCCATTTTCTCCCTTCTCAATAAAATTCTACTTCTTCTCCAAATCCCATCATGTTCTTCATCCAGTTCAATACAATCTTCATCCCCTTCAATGGCCACCTTTTTCACTACTTCATACTGTTCTTCTTCATTTATTCACAACAAGAGTCTAAGGTACTTGCCTTCTTCTCTCTCCAAAATCCCATTTGGCCAGAACTTCACACTTTCTCTCTCCTCCAAACCCCACTCCAAAAGACACCATTTTTCTGTCAAAGCTGAGAAAGATGATGAAACTAGTTCAAATTCTTCATCACCTGCTGCTGTAATTTCTAAAGGGGATGAAGACAAGGATACCCAGAAAGTAGATTTGTCTGTAGAAGGAGGATTGAGTAGAGAAAGTGAAGCAAAGTCTGAGGAGAGTGAGAACGAACAAGAAGTAGATTGGAAATTAGATGATGAGTTCAAGAAGTTCATGGGTAATCCTTCAATTGAGGCAGCTATAAAGCTTGAAAAGAAGAGGGCTGATAGGAAGCTTAAAGAGCTTGATAGAGAAAATAGTGATAACCCAATTGTGGGGATATTAAATAGAATTGTGCGTGACAATTTGTCCAGAGAAAAAGAGAGGTTGGAGAAAGCTGAAGAGGCTTTTAAGGCTCTTGATCTGAATAAGGTGACTGCTTCTCTCATTTGATTTTAAAAATTCTTTTAATTTTGGTTATGAATTGTGTTGTTATGTATTGTAATATCTTTGTTTATGACAAGAAATGAAAAGTGAAAACATATGTTAAGTTTGTTTGATTTTTGGAATGGCAGTTAAAGAGCTGTTTTGGATTTAATACATTTTTCGCCACCGATGTGAGGAGATTTGGAGATGGGGGGATTTTTATTGGAAATTTGAGGAAACCCATTGAAGAAGTAATACCAGAATTGGAGAAAAAGTTATCTGAAGCAGCCGGGAGGGAGGTTGTACTGTGGTTTATGGAGGAAAAGGCAGATGACATTGCCAAACAGGTACTTGAGCATTACACGTATCTGGTTATATGAGTTATTTAGTATTCAGGATATTGGGTTACAATTACTTAACACTCGTAAGATTCTAAGAACCTCTGGTAAAATCTGTCTTTAAATGATTTTATGTGTCTGTTTAAATGATCAAATTATTGGTCTTTAGTTGCCACTTTTTTGGATCATAATTGTGTCTCCTCAAGTTGCATTACAATAGAAATGTAATCTACTGCATTAATCAGATTATCGACCCTATGAAATATGCCTAGAAGTCCATCTATGATTGTTGTCTATTTGAAAACTAAAATCTATACATCTTGAGGGGTTGTGCGGTTAAAGTCATTATTCAGTTGGTTCTTAATTTTGCCTATACGATTTGAAACCTTTGTATTCTCAACTGTTTAATTTTTTCTTAAAGGTTTGTATGGTACAACCTAAAGCAGAGATTGATCTACAGTTCGAGTCAACCAAGCTAAGCACTCCTTGGGGTTATCTTAGTGCTGTAGCTTTATGTGTCACAACTTTCGGGACAATAGCTTTGATGAGTGGCTTCTTCCTTAAGCCTGATGCTACTTTTGATGACTACCTAGCTGATGTTGTACCTCTCTTTGGCGGCTTTCTAACAATTTTGGGAGTTTCTGAGGTATGTTCTCCTGTTATAACTATAAAAGTCTTATCCCTTGACTTCTAAGCTATTAACTTGCATACTATTTCCCATTTTTTATGGCAAACATGACTAGTATAATCTGGATGCAGTAGTAGAAGCACCTGTGTACCAGACAATATATAGTTTATTAAAACTCAGGCCTAAGAGACCTCGCAATCCCTATTCAGAATCACCAGTAATCCATCATTCACCACCTGCTTTCTCATCTATCTCACCTCTTCAATCTCTGTCTCATTGAAACCCACAGTCATCTCATTGGTATGATGAAAGCCTTACTTCAGTCTATAACCAGAAACCAACCCCAAGCGTTAAGTTCTAGAATAGTATAAAAAAACTGAAAATTTGAGTGGTCATTAGCAGCAATGTTTTTGCTTGCCACTGGTTGCCCAATTATTAATAACGAAGACTCTTGTTCCTGACTATACTCGTAACATGTCGACATACATTCCCATAGAATAAGGAAAGTAGTCATGTCTAAATATGAATTATTACAGCATTTTTTTATTACAGTTTTAATTATAGCGACTTTTGGTGGTAGTTTTGCTGAATGAAGAAGAGATTTTCCGTAGAGAAGTCTTGAGATAAAGAGGTAGGTTTGCTTTTCTGGGAGAAAACTAATACAAATTTTCTAGAATTGTGGGCTCATTTCATGATTGAGCCAGTTAGGGGTGTTCATCGGTAATGAACCGAACCGGACTGTACCGGTTACCGAATACACCCAAAAATGGGTACCGAATGGACCGGTATACCGAACCGGTTAGCAGGTTCGGTAACTGTTTTTTTCACTTTTGTATTGGTTGTTTTTTCAAATGAGAAGTCATGCTAAGGATAAGGGAAATCGAATCGGGGAAAATGGAAATTCCTCATATTATACAGATCACTTCTATTTCAGCAAACAAGGGAAAAGGGAAATCGAATCAGGGAAAAAGGACAAAAAGATGGGATGCGTGTTGACTGTTGAGGGTTAGATTTGCTTCTTCTTGTTCCTTGTTTCTAACTATAAGTCCAACTTTCTTACTGAAAATGATAACTTTTTTGAATGCTTCGTCCGGCTCTGTTGTTTACAACTTTCTCACTGCAAGGTGAATCACTTTTTGATTCTTTAATCTCTGTTGTTTAAATCTTTCTTATCTCCATGGTTTGAATTTACCATTTTTTCTGGCGACGTTTCAATATTAGCCAAACCTACTTATTGATTACTTGGGAATCTGAGATCTCTGAGATCAATTTGGGAATATTATTAAATAAATCGGTACAACCGGCTCGATTCGGTATACCAACTGAGTATGTACCGGTTCCGCGTACCGGTACCAAATTGGTTATTCTCTGTTCCGATTCCCGAACTGACCGGTTCAAACCGGTTCGGTTTCCCTAAAAACCGAATATACCGAATTTTTTGCTCATCCCTAGAGCCAGTAATGATGATTTATACTCGTATATAAACTTTAGGCTTATGGAAATGCCAGTCAGTAGATATATATTAACCAAACAAAATAATAATGGCCTTCCTAGTGGGTGATCCTCTTATAGCATCAAGGATGGCCCATCTTAGTTTCATCTCATATGTGATAGTGACCTATATAGGTATCTTGAGGAAGGTGCAACTGGTATCCATGGCTTTGGGAATGATTCAAACTGAGCTTCAATCTTATATACTTACACAATATAAGAAGGAAATAAGACTCTTGACATGCCTTGATTGTTCTTAGTTTCATCTTGGCATGTTCGTTTGTAGAACAAGCACATGCCAATATTTGTTTTGATGGTAATGTCAGGTCATCTAAGTAATATAGGTAATTGCAGCTTATTAATATGAATAACACTTATATAGGGGACCTAAAATGTTACAAGTTTCATGGTGCTTTCAAGCAACCTTGATTTTTTCACTCATTGAAAACCTGAATTTCTCTTTAGCGTATTTTAGATATTAAAGATTTTTCTATCAACAAAAGATATTAAGGATTTGCCTTGTTTTTATGTATTGTTGCAGATAGCCACGAGGATAACAGCAGCTCGTTATGGTATTAAATTGAGCCCATCCTTTCTGGTGCCCTCCAATTGGACAGGATGCCTGGGAGTGATGAATAACTATGAATCTTTGCTGCCAAACAAGAAGGCTCTTTTTGATATTCCAGTGGCACGAACTGCCAGTGCGTATCTGACATCATTAGTACTTGCAGTTGCAGCTTTTGTGTCTGATGGCAGCTTTAACGGAGGTGATAATGCATTGTAAGTGTCTTATTTATTCTTTTTCAGGAAAAAATGTCTTCTCATTCCAAAATAAATCTTATGCATAAATCTTATGCTTGTATTCTTTTTTATGCCCTATACCTTGGCATTCTAGGTCAAAATAGAAACAAATCTGCTAAAGCTATTTTCTTTTTCCTTTTACAGATATGTAAGGCCTCAATTCTTTTTCAATAATCCATTGCTCTCGTTCATCCAATTCGTAATTGGCCCCTACACAGATGATCTGGGGAATGTATTACCTTACGCTGTTGAAGGCGTGGGAGTCCCTGTTGATCCACTTGCTTTTGCAGGACTCTTAGGTGAGTGTCTTAGTCATTTATGATTATTAACTTGGTTCTGAATCTTCTGATCCTACACTGGCATAACGTTTATATGCAATTTGTGTTTTTCAAAAGGTGAGATTTAAGCTCTAATTGCTCATTGACCTGACTATGTCAAAAAGATTGTGACCTGATCTGTTGTTATTGGCACTCAAATGGAGCCGGTACTTTAAAACTTTACTGATGATGCAAGTTGGTTTAGTTTTAAGAACTGTTCCAATGATAACAACAATACCATTTTTAGATTGGTAGTGGTGGCTAAACAGTCGACTGATGATCCAATAGATTTCTGCTTAAGAAACTTCTCTTACTCGGATTTTCTGGCAGTGGTGAATAGTATTCTTACTCGATCTTCAGATTGAAAGATCTTAAATCGCTTCCATTTCCTGCAGGAATGGTGGTTACTTCTTTGAACTTGTTGCCATGTGGAAGACTTGAAGGAGGACGCATTGCACAAGCTTTGTTCGGGAGAAGCACTGCTACTTTGTTATCTTTCGCTACTTCGTTCCTCTTAGGTATTGGTGGTCTGAGTGGAAGTGTGCTATGTTTGGCATGGGGACTTTTTGCAACATTCTTCCGAGGCGGAGAAGAAATTCCGGCAACAGATGAGATAACTCCATTAGGAGATGATAGGTATGCTTGGGGCTTTGTCCTCGGTCTCATATGTCTACTTACTCTTTTCCCAAATGGAGGAGGGACATTCTCCAGCTCATTTCTCAGTGCACCCTATTTCAGGGGTGATTTGTAAACAGATTAGTATCCATGTATGTAGTTCTTGTTTATATATAAAAATGTCATCTTTTATAGAATTTTTTAATTTTTTTCTTTTGGGGGTGCAATGGAGGCCTATCTTGATGACTGGATTTCTGGACTTAGTTCTTATGGCTAATCTAAAGACAATGAAAAGAGATGTTGCTGATGAGTAAACATCATAGCAATGTAGACCTATTTTCTTCTTCTTGTTCCAAGAAGAATAAGATTTGATTAATTATTAGTCACAGACAGAATCCATGGATAAAGATCATTATCTGCACATGTGAAAGCAACATCACCAAACAATGAAGAATTTCCATTTTCCCTTGTTTGGTGCATTTATTTATTATGAGAATTATTATTTTCACAAATAAAAAATTAATACTTTTACAAGATATTTTTTATACAAATTCACTTGCTGTGAAAATATCAATTCCATTTATTTCCTTTATTTATTAGATTATCTGTCCCCAAAAGTTTTTCTTTACAAATATTAAACTTTCCATAAAAGATATAAATTTACAAAAAAGTCGTATATAAACCTCAATCTTCATAAAAAGGGGAAATAGTAAAACTCCCCCCAAAAAGTCGTGTGGACTGTGGGGTCCTACTATTGAATTGTAAAAAGAAAATCTTATAACAAAATAAATTATTAAAAAATTATAGAGAACGAGAATAGATTCTGCAATCATTTAATATCTGTGGACAATTCGATTATTCAATAATTCTATTTCATAAAAAATGTCTTATTTGTTAAAAATTTTCTTCTTCCTTTATTTAAAAAGAGTCTTATATTTGCTAGTAATTTATGAAATGACATAATATTATTAAGTTTACTATCAAAATATAAAATCACAAATTTAGAAATAAATATGGAATAAAAAATAAGATTCTTTTTTAAAAAAATATGTGAAATATTATTAAATAATCTGATGATTACTGTATCATCAAAAATAATATAACTTTTAATATATGATGTTTTTCAGTCAAATTATAATTATAATATATATGTATATATGTGATAAATAAAAATTAAATAAAATAGTCTCCACCTTTTATTCTATTTTATGTCACATAATCAAATTTGGTAATAAATAAATAAGCTATATGTATATACACAATGTGCAGTACACAGTCGTGCTATATTGACGAGTTTTTTGATTACAACGGTCGTCATAGACCAAAATATTTATGACGACGATTGCGTAAAAAAAAAAATTATTATCATAGACGATCGTGTAATGTATATATATTTTTTTCTAAATATATATATCATATTTTTTTTCCATATAATTTGACCAAACACTAAGCAGCACCTTATGGCATAAGATCTGAAAGTTGCAATGCCATACCCTATGCATGTCTTTTCAAGTTCTGTCGACCTATAAATAACCTTTTACCTTTCAATTTCATCTCTCAAACCTTTTCAAAAGATTCCCCTGAAACAAGTGTCGCATGGTTCATTCTTTGCTCTGCCATTTTATCACCTCTTCCAAATTCAATTCAATTCAATTTCTACAAAAATAACTGGTTTGGTTCGATCTTTACTTCTCTCCTTATAATTATATCAATCACCACTTTAATTGCATTGCTCGATTCCTGTTGAGCTCTTTGTTCAATCGAAAACACACTGAACTTTGTAATTCTGGTTGCTGAATTGTACAATTAGGTTTAAAGGTTTGTTTTCAGGGCTTTTCTAGACCGACTGTAATTGAATTTTTAGGGCATTCAATTTGGGGTTTTCGTTTTTTTAATTGGGAAATTCAGTTCGAGTTTGTTGCTTCAAAGCACATAAATATTTATGGCATATATAAAATTATAAAATTTGGGGTTGTGATAAAACTAAAACACAAATGGTGAAGAAAAAGAAGTAATGTTTTATTAAAATGGTTTTTCTTTAAATACTTTGTTTATCATCATCTGGTCTAAAAATTCAGTACTATGAAAGGGTATTCTGCTACCACAGTATAATTTTTTTTTCATCTCTATCTGTTTTCAATAGGAAAGTGCTGAACTTTATGGTTATGGTTGTTGAATTGTACAATTGGGTCCAAAGGTTTGTTTGTTGAGGATTCTATAGACCATCTGCTTGATTGTCTGTTGAGAGCTCGAAGTTTTGGCAATTACATTTAGGTTTTTTTGTTTATGTTGGAGTTTTAAATGTGTTGGTCCGTAGTACCATTTCATTTTGGCGTGTATCAAATCATAATATCTGGGTTAAGTAAGACAAGTATTGGAAAAGAGTAATTTTTTTGGTAAAGGTTGCATCTTTATGTAATCCGTTTTATTTACGATTCAGCTGGTCTTTACCATAAATGTTGAGCTTTGGTCCAAGTCAAAGCTTAGCTGTTATGTTCAGTTTGTTGATTACCTAAACTGGTCTATGATGGTGAATACAATTATGGCTTTATGTTCACTAGACGATTAGTATTGGCATATTATTGGAATAACACGTATTTGTATTTTTAAGAGAGGGAGAGGTGGTTATGAAACTTATAGAGAAGAATTCCACGTGTCTGATTGTTTTAATGTTGCTAAGAGTGAGTGTTATATTTATTGTTAGATTGCATGGGTTGCTTCTTAAATTTCGATTCATACCGTAAAGTTCTTTTTAGATCTCAAGCGTTGAGTTTTCAAAACTTAGTTTTACTTCATTAAGTAGCAAATGAATATGGCTTTTTGAGTATTTGAGGAATTTCTTTCATGTTACATTTTTTCACCACAGAAATGTGGATCCTTAGTTTACCTAATGTGAAACAGGGAAATTTTTGGCTTAGTTATGGTAATTACTAATTTCCCGCCACTTTAACGGTCCAAAATATATAGTCCAAATACTTACTAAGATAATGTAGAAAACTATTTTTTTTAACAGTATTGATATTTGAATCCTTTGGTTTTGGACCCCACCAACCCCCCAACCCCCGCGCCGCAATTCTGTGATTGAAAAATTGAGTAAGCTCTAAATATTGTTTTCACTATTTAGCATCTTGTTCGGGAAGGATGTAAAATTCTAAGTCAAAATTTTCTTATTTATTCATTGTACTTCAGGTACTGTATGTTTTAGCATTCTTTCTCTAATGTGCAACTGATGTTTCCTGTTAATTGATCAATTTCAGAGTGTTGCGTCCGTAATTAAATGGCCAACAATTCACAATTTACTGGCATACAGGTAGTTTGTGAAAACTGATTTCACTTTGTTGCTTGTTATATAATATGAAAAGAGTTATATGCTCTAGAATAGTAATTTATATGCTTTAATAGTTCAAAAACTTGTGAGTTTCGATAGTGGAGGTGTGCATTGAAATTTGGATAATAAAAACTGATGGTTTTAGCTGTTTAGGGTCCATTACTTTAAGGCTCACTCTGTAAAGGGCAATGCGGTTTCGTAGGCCTTGTGGGCCTTTGGAATGGCCATAACCATTTGTTGTGGCATTGTAATTTCCTATACATTAAAAGAAAGTAAAGTCAGCTGACTGTCGAAAATGAGATGTTACCTTTTGTTCTGAAGGGCGATGTAGTTAACCAACAAATGCCATCCTCTATGATCAGACTCAGGAAAAATATTCTGTTTACCATGTTTCTCATTCTATGTTCTCTCTGCATATTAAAATGCTTTTTGCATTGTATGCGTGTAAGAAGAAAAAGAAAGTTATAATTTCCCAAATGATTCTTTCAACATCATGCCTACAGTTTTTCCTTTTTTTTTTAGAAATATTCACAAATTGATTTCCCTTTTCTTTGGATATGTTCATAAATGAAAACGGGGATTGTATTCTTAAAATTATTTATATTCTTTCCTTTCTTTCTTAAAGTTTTGATTTATTAGATTGAAATTTGTTGTTTCACAATTAATGCTCCTCATTGAAGAAAATGGTGCCATTATTGCTTTGAGGACTTCAAACTATTGAAAGAGTCGAGATTGAGTTTCATCTATATACTGGGGTATTATCTAGAACCATAACCTGATTGCCATGTCAGATTTGTGTTTCTCTGCAGATCTTTAGAGTTGTGTCCATGCTTTTGAATCTTTGTCATCTTACTTATAGTTTTGCTTTGCTAAGTTAACTAAAAAACTTGTATTTTTCTTATTATTTACTTCTTTTCTTTGTTTCCGTGAAAGCCTATTCGACAACATGCCACTGCTCCTTTGGGTCCTCCGCAAAGTGCTCTCCCATCTGTGCCAATGCAAGTATGTTTTTTTTCCTTTGTTTAATTGGTATATAAATATGTGTGTGTATTCTCTAGCATAAAATTTTTGGACAGAAATTTCAAGATCAAATATTTGTGGCAGTTCCGACCTGCAATTCCACCCCAGCAGCCACCACCATATATCCCGGTAGATTGTCAACAATATCTACCTGTTGGGAGACCGAACATTGGGGTGCCTTCTATTACTCAGCAAGTACAGTTTCCTCCACCAATGATGCATCAGTCAAGACCTGGTCAGGCAGGACATGTTATGCCACTTCCACCACCAATTCCAATGCCTGATGTTCAGCTAAACATGCCTGCCATAACTGTTTCACCACAGGCTCAACAAACTTCTCAGACTCCAAATAATTACATGCCAGGATTAATGGGCCCAAGAATGCCGCTTTCTTCACCATATATTGTAAGATTATATGAGTGTGAAATATATTTTGCTAATTCTTGTTGTTGAGTATCTTCAGTGCTTGACAGTATTGAAATAATTGTTTTTCAGTTATCTGCTCCTTCCAGTGGCCAACTACAGATAAATGGGGACACCACTAGTCAGTATCAGTCAATATCCCAAACGAATTTGCCCAGTTTTCCTGCTGGGGGACAAGCATGGCCGTCAGGGTGCCAGGGTATAAAATCTGCAACACCCGTGCTGCAGTCTGAGGAACAACTTTCACATTCCACAGCAGTTCCAGTATGAACTCTATACCCTTACTCGTAATATATATATATATATATATATATATATATTTTTTCCATAGTACTGAAATTCTGTGGGTAGTCTTTCTGCAATAATGCCTTTCTATTTTAATAACCATTTTATGATTGTATATATTCCTCTAAAATTTCAGGCAACGGAACATCATAATATCATTGAGAAAACACCATCTGATTGGACTGAGCATTCTCGTGACGGAAAAAGGTTTGTGTTTCGATGTGTGTAGCATTATCGAGGATTGTTTATTTAGTTTGTAGTGGTTCAAATGCTGTTTTTATGTACTTGACATATAGAACCAATAGCTTCTTGACTTATATGACATAATTTTGCATAAGAACGTTTACGGCATGTTAGATGCCCAGAATTAAATCAGCTATTGATTGTGGAGGCATATCTATTTGATTTGTGATACAAAATCTGTTTGTGCACAAGTTGGACCTTGACGAGCAAACATGTAGACCATGACAGAAAAAAGTATTTTCCTTACGGAGGGATAATTACATAATTTTCCACGATTTATTTGCTATATGCTTCAGCCAGCCCATTCCTGAAGTGGCGGCATTAGCTAGTAGCTTTGCTATGATTCTCGCATCATACGAAGGTATGCTTATTTATTCTTTTGTGTGTATTTAGTTACAATATGGGATATTTTGTCTTGCTACCCTGCCTTATCCTGTAGATGTATAATCAATAATCATGAACTGCTTTGCTGAGCCATCTGATAATCCATTTGTGGCGTGTTGCCCATGTTCGTTCATTTTAATTAATTTCATCCCTTACAGGAAATTTTCATTTTGACAAGTTCCCTTACATGACCATTGCAAAGATTTTCCCAATTAAGCTTTGAAAATTGGCACTTCTGTTATTGCTTATATCGAAGATGTATTACTATGATTCTTTAGGAGCTTACTCTAGATTTACACAAATGATGACGCTTGCCCTTATGGAACTCCTGATTATGTTTTCATAATTATTGACAATGAGGAGCTGCGCCATATGCTTCTGAAATCTGAAGCCTTTGAAAATTTCTTGTTTTATAGTCCGCCAATCGATCCGAAACTAAAAGAGAATTTCTTCCATAAATCTCCCGATACGGATGATATTTTTTCTTCGTCGATTGAATAACGTGTTTTTTCTGTACAGTTTCTGCTAATACTTACCATAGCTTGTATCAAAGGTTCATGTTTCTGTGTTGATTGGTGCATATGTCCAAGTGCTCATATGAAATAGCTGACTTATAATGCAGGAAAAAATGTACATGAATTTTGTGCACATGTACTGTGGGGGCCTCAAGTTGACAGTTTGAGGCTCCACATTTTCCCCTTTTTTCTGGTCATAACATAACAATCTAAATATGGGGAAGTTGAATGATAGCTGAACTTAAATTCGAAATTTCCTTTTAGTTCCAATCCTATATTATGCTCTATTATATTAAAACTTTTGACATGACTATTCAGATTCTATTACAACAAAAAGATGAGGTTATCTAGCTGGGAGAAGCCTATGGAATTAATGACAGCAATTGAGGTGAGTCACATACATATATCTTTGATATTCATTCTGTATCTATTCCTCCAGATTGTGGTAACAGCATATGGATTTAATTCCATTGATTTTCTTCTGTGCAATGTTCGTTTCTCAATTGCTCATTCTTACATGTGTTATTTCTAATGCAAGCTTGGTGGTGGAAGATCTTTTTATTTCTTCAAAGTGGGCCGTTTTTACTATTACGATTATTCACAATCATGTAATATTTTGCTAGTTTTGTAATGGAAAAATAGAATGCCTGAGAATTAATTCTAAAAATGGTTGTTTTTGTTGTTATAATTTCCTTTTTCCTATAGGGTTTATATTAAACTATAGAATTTAACATATTTGGTCACTTTAAACACATCCTATTTTTATTATAGGAAAAGTCAATTGGCATGTCACAACCAGACATATAAAACAAAAGTATGTTAGGAAAGCTCTCATCTCGCTCATTTGATGGTGGATTTAATCAACTCAACTCAACAAAGCTTTTATCCCCAACTAGTTGGGGTTGTCTGAAAATGAATTTATATGACAACGTAAAACTGGAAAGCCAAGGAGGAAAATAGAGAATAGAACGGATAAATAAAGAATAAAAATGCCTGAAAATATATAAAGACAAAATCCCAACTACATATATAAAAATACATATATAAATTACACACACACATATATATATATATTAAAGTTGAAAAGAAAAAAAAAGATATACAAGGGAGGGAAAAGAGAGAAAGATAAAACTAAATAAAAAAAGATGTAAACATGAAAGTTAATTTTGTGGATTACATTTCTGTTCTTTTGTAACTTGGTTGACTTCTATAGGGTTGAAGATGCTTACAGGTACATGCTGTGCTACTCTATTGAGAGGTAGGGAATGCTGTGGGTATTGCTGCTTCCTCTACTTATGAATTTGCTTGAAAGCTAGTAAATTCAGTCATTCAAATCTGTTTTTGGAATGCTATGATAATGTTTGCTCTGGTTCTTGGTTGCTTCTTTATTAACAGGGCATCTTTTGCATTTTTGATACTTAACTTTGTCACTAGTCCTATTGTCTTACCATTTAAAGAATGAGAAGAAAATACTTTTGTAAGAAACTACGAACAATTCTTAGTTTGGATGTATTTATCCCAAGTTAATTCGATTAAGTATAAATATATTCCTTGTCAAGAAGATTTTATGAACTTTGGCATGTTTTTGAAGACTACGGATTTGAAATAATGTAAACAAAAATTTGGGTGCATAAATTATTTCCAAATTTGTAACTCAGAAGTGAGTATCATAAGATCTGGCTTCTACTATATACTTGGAAAACAATAACCAATTGGAAAAGAATTGTTAATGAAGATCATTTAACCCCCTGTCACTGCTATGAATGAAAAAGTAGCAAAATTTAACTGTTAACAATTATGCTTCGGGAATAAATTTGTAAAAACATGTTTTAAGGAAGCATATGATGGATAGATAGGTTCATCTACCAAGTATTCATAGTGAGAGCATTGATGCTGGTGCACAATTTACAGACATTTTAGTTACAGGGTGACTGATTTGCTCAAGTCATTATGATTTTAGACTTGGGCAGTGCCGCAGTGAAATGGTCCAAATGGTGTTTAACAACCCCCAACCCTGCACCCCATTTTTTGGGGTGGGTGTTATCAAGAACTTTGATTCACATCCATTTGGTCTCAGTGGGTGGGATGAAGCTTTGAGATTCAATTTTTGATTTGAACATCTTGGAATGTATCTGTGGTCATCTAAATTAGAAAACTGTAGAGAGGGATCCAAAAAATAAAAAAACAAACGAACTTCAGTGCCTTTGTTACCACAGGCTAGGAAGTGAAAGTGACATGAAGTTGTATTTCCTTTCTCTTGGTAACACATTGACATTCTCTTATTTTATATTACTTGTGGTATTATTCAGGAATTTCACCAATATGGTTTCTGAACATTTATTAGTTTGCTGTTGGTTGGTGTCTTCTATCATTAGGCATATTGTATATCTGTTCTTTTGGTGAATGGAATGGTCTTTATTATTTTCTTATTTTAGTTTTCCTTCATATATTGTAGGTTTCTTAATCTTCAAACATGATTCATGTTCTGTACCCTATTATTTTTCTTGGTATTTGATCATTCAATTCGTTATATATTTTACTCTTTATGCATTATAACCTCATTGGGTGAATAGGATATACATGGTGCATTGTTCAAAATATCAACATCTATCCCTTCCACCCCTCAAAAAAAAAAAGAAAAAGAAAAAAATGAAGAGAGCACTGAAACAACTCAAGAGTGGACTGGAACTTATTGTTTCTTTATGTTGCACTGTCAATATATTAGATGTTTGAGAGCAGAAAACTGCATTCCTAACAGCATCCGCACCCACAATAAAATGTACCATCGTTTATGCATATGTTATTTAAAAACCCGCATAATGTGGTTGCAGATGCAAACTAAATCAGCCACATAACCATGTTAACATTGTAATTATATACATATCTATATATTTACTATATGTTATATTCTATACCATGTCAAAATTTCAATTTATTATATATTTTTACTAAATTATTTTCATATTATTAATAATAATCTAAAATTGTCTTATACAGTCAGACTCACAAACCGTCACGGCTGACTTATAAACTATTATCATACTTGGTTTATGTTATAAGAGTCTTGCTATGTATTGCGAAACTTTTGTGCCAAATTACAATTGGACGTACATTAATAAATGGGATTGAATAGAATTATAAGATTGGCCCTTCATATTACATATCTGATTAAAAGAGTTACCACTAATAGTTATCCACGTGACTGACAACGAAAAAGTCGATACGTAAAGTCGCAAGATGTATCATTTTCCTATGTTATAATTGGTTTGATTTCATTTTTGACGAGGAGTTGACCTAAATATTGTTGTGGTGGGTTTAACTGTAAACATCTAATTCAGTTGTGTGTTATTTACTCTTGATATATATAGCATCTTTTTAAGCAATATACTGTTTGTGGATTCCATATTATCTAAAGTGGTTTTCATCTGTGTCACATGCAACCATAACCGGAGAAAACCGCATTCGCACCACACCGCATGTGCGGTTTATGGTCGTTGATTTTAGATATCACACAATGTGGATGTGATGCCTAAAACCACACCAAGCTATCCCGTTGGCGTACAATTTAGTATTCTTTTATCTAATCTATAGTTTATGTATTATTCCATTTATCTTCATCGAGTTTACCATTTGTGTGAAATTGTGTTGTGTTTGTAAGATTTCCTTGGCACATTTTCATGTGTTCTGCTGTTGTCTGTTGTATGCTTTCTGTCATGTAACTGTTATTATATTGAATGCTTTTCTAAACTTTTTATTTTTATTTTTTTAAAGTTACTCTGCTTCTACATTCCTCTTAATTCACTTTTTATTATGAACAGAGGGCGGATGCATCCACTGACTGGAAGGAGATTACAAGTCCTGATGGAAGAAAGTGCGTCTTTTATTACAATCTTGATTCTTAATTCATTCTTTTGAAGTTTTGAAGTTTTGAAGTTATTATGACAATCATCTGTGATAATTGTAAGTATCTTGATGGATCGAAATTTACCTTTTTGTAGGTATTACTACAACAGGGTTACCAAGAAATCAACATGGAGTATCCCCGATGAAGTCAAGGTCTTTTTTTTTTTCTTCCTTTTTTCTGTTCTATGCATAAAACCTACCCATATGTCCATTTTCTCTTCTGTTATCCCCTTATTCTGCTGGGAATATATTCATCTACAGTTGGCTCGTGAGAAAGTTAAAATGGAATCTAGCAAGGGAACACAAGAATCTAGTAAGGATGCAAATTTTCACACCCCAGCTTCACTTTCTTCTACCGCGATCAAAGCATCATCCCCTATTGATGAAAGCGCTTGTGAGGTAGTGTCCAGCCCAATTCTGGTGGCACCTGCTATTGCAGTTAAATCAGTAGCTGTGGTGACATCTGAATCATCGTCCTTATGCATAGAATCTCCTACTGTAGCAACGAATGCAACTGTAGCACAGACAACTTTTGAATCTGTACCTCCACTTGCTGCTACTTCAGGAAGTACTGAAGTTCCGGTCACTTTGGCCAATACTGATACAACACCAATGTATTCTAGCTTCAACCGATTATGTTTGTTGTGAATATAATTTGTAACTGGATGGTGTTATAATCTACTTTCATTGTGGACTTTGTAGGAGTAATTCTGATAACATTTCTGCTAAGGATGTTGAAACTGCTGTAGATGGAGTGTCTGCAGGGGATATAACGGTATCTATTGCCTTCTGTACTAGATTAAAGTTTATAGCATTGGCAAAATGTAGTTCGTAGCAAAGCCTTTATATCATATGCCGCAAATCAACATTTGGTTTATGCTGTGAAGGAAATCAAGAATGGGACAATCACCGATGAGAAGGATGTTATTGCTGCAGCGGAGGATAAAATCGTTGATTATGAGAATAAATTGGTACATATTTAACCTTATTTTTATTACTGGAATTAGCTTCCTAGGTGTTTAAAGTATCTATTTCTAATCTTGTCCCAGGAAGCAAAAAATGCATTTAAAACACTTTTGGAAACTGCAAATGTTGGGTCTGACTGGAGTTGGGATCAGGTGAATTACTTACAGAATATGATATGTTAATATTTCATCAGACAGGTGCTTGACATCTATATTTGAATTTATCAGGCCATGAGAGTGATTATTAATGACCGAAGGTATGGTGCTCTCAGAACACTTGGAGAGCGGAAGCAAACCTTTAATGAGGTAACTTTGTCATGGACAAATTTCTAGCAATGTTTTCTTTCCTTTAATTTTTTCTAATTCTTTTATATATATTCTAGGGTTATTCTGCCACATAGTTTTGGTGTATCCGTTAGTTACTGTATGTTAAGTATTTAGTATTGTGTTTCAGTTTCTGGGGCAAAAGAAAAAACAGGAAGCGGAAGAGAGGCGTGCTAAACAGAAAAAAGCACGAGAAGATTACAAAAAAATGTTAGAAGTAAGTTTTTCGTTCATTGTTTCCTGGAAAAATCTTATAGGGATGTTGAACTCTTAACCGTCTCCATCAATACGTCAATAATATATTTTCTTTTTCGGCTCCCTCACCATATGTTAGTTTTCTTTTCTTTTCTTTTTTAAATTTTTTTTTCCTTGTCTCAATTTCTTCTCAGGAGTCCAAAGAGCTGACAGCGTCCACAAGATGGAGGTCTCTGTCTTTTCCTATATGATATATGATTTCCTGGGGATGCCCAATTTTTTTTTGGTCAAATCTCTTAGTATTTTACTTCTATTGATTGAAGAATTTAACAATCCTTCAGCAAAGCGATATCTATCTTTGAAGATGATGAACGTTTTAAAGCTGTTGAACGAGCTAAAGACCGTGAGGACCTTTTTGAGGATTATATTGTGGAACTTGAGAAAAAGGTAAAACTTTTTGACCTTTTATTCTTTTTCCTTTTTAGCAAGTGTATTTTCTTGACGTTAGCCTCTTGGCTCTTTGTGAGTGTACATATTATCCACATGTATATTCGAGTGTATATGGAAGCGGGAGGGCATCAGATCTAGCTGTTTGAGGATTACAATCTAACCACTATAGCTTCTCCAAGCTGACACACCAGTGAGGCTAAGGATTTATACTACACCCTTGTATTCCCCAGAATGTGAATATATATATATATATATATGTCAATATATATATATATATACATAATGTAATTATATATAGGTGGAGTGAGAATACATAACCAAAAGAATATTTGGAGTGCATGGAGCATTTGAAGTTAAAGAGGTTGTGATTCATGAGGCCACTCGCAGTCCCAAGCATAATTATGCATCTTTCACAGTTTTGAAAAATTCGGTTTGGTCTTATGGCTTCTTGTTGGAGCATTGTTTTCTTAATAATTGCTGAAATATGTTGTATTGGATGCATGCATTTGAGGTGGTAGAGGTATTGGGCAGTACTCAATTTGGACACATGATTTCTTAAGTTTTTATCACTCAATGATGTCTTAATAGATTAAATATAGTAAGATGCTCATGTTCCTTATATGTCTTATGTATGCTATATTTATTACTTGCATATTGCACTGAACCTTTTGACACTTTAAACTTTAAAGTACATCATGTTTCATGTTGATGGTCATGAAGTTCTTCAATATGCTTCTTTATCTGTATATCTTATTTGACTAAAAATTCGGTAAGAGAAAAATAGTATTCTTATTGGGGGTAACTAAGGTTGACTCTCTTATATGTTGGGTCTTTTACAATTAGTATATTATAAATATTGGTTGAATCTGACAAGTACTATTAAAATGCTTAATATGTTTACCAAGATATATATGGTTTGAAGAGTGGTAACTCACTGATTCTTCAAATAAGAACCATCATAACTCCAACAAACAACTTACTGCTTTGATTGGGATTTTGATAGGAGAGATCAAAGGCATTGGAGGAGCATAAGCGAAATAGAATGGAGTACATTGAATTCTTGAAGTCTTGTGACTTTATCAAGGTTTTCTCTTACTGGAGTTTTGAATTTTGTTATGAAAGTACTAATTTTTAGGACAATCTACTCACACTTTTTCTTAATGGGTTATATTTCCTCTTCAGGCAAGCAGCCAATGGCGGAAAGTGCAAGACCGTTTGGAGGCTGATGAGAGGTGTTCATGTCTTGAAAAATTTGATCGCTTAGAAATATTCCAGGTACAAACCCTAATAGTTCGCTTACATACAGGATTGTTTTCAGACTACTAGTTTGGATAAAGGCATTGTTGAGTTGTGTTGAGAAATATTCTAGGTTTCTTCAAAAGAATGTGTCAGTCTGTACCTACAACTTTTAGTTATCATCCTAGTTAATCCTCAAAATTTTCAGGAATATTTACGCGACTTAGAGAAGGAAGAGGAGGAGCTGAGAAAATTACAGATGGTACCTAAAACATAGAGTTTTCTGGAAGCAGTAAGCCTTAACTTTCTCTCAAGGATTCTTCTTATTTTTTTTTCTCTCTCTCTCACTTTATACAGGAAGAATTGAGAAAAGCTGAACGTAGAAATCGTGATGAGTTTCGCAAGTTGATGGAAGAGCATGTTGCTGCAGGCACACTTAGTGCAAAAACTCACTGGCGTGATTATTGCTTAAAGGTTAGTTGGTCAATTTTAATTTCTCTATTCTTTCTCTTGGACTGTTTATCCAGTATTTGTCAGATTAGGTTGCTCCTATTTTAATTTTGTTGTGCCAAGATTTATGAACTGTTCTGCACTGTATGCAACTTCCTTTTGACGTTTAGGTTAAAGAATTACCTGCATATCTGGCAGTCTCATCAAACACCTCTGGGGCAACAGCAAAAGATCTGTTTGAAGATGTTTTGGAGGAGCTAGAAAAACAGGTAGTTTGATCTTCATTTTCCTCAATTTTATCAGGAGCATTAATTTCAACAAACAATCTAGTGCCGCTTTGTATGTAAGAGGAAAGAGAGAAGAAAAAAAATGAAATTGCTATATCATTTATATTTTGCTCAAATTTCTGCCCTTTGAAGTGGCAGTATAAAGAAGCTACAATATTCAAGTATGGGATGCTTTCAGTATTGAATTTCTTACTATGGTAATTTCAGTTTACCCACTTTTACACAATTCTTCTCATTGCAGTATCTTGAGGACAAGGCTTGGATAAAAGATGAAGTGAGGTTGCGGAAGGTATAAGTTTTACTATTTTGGTTTTTTGAGGCGTAATATACATAAGTCATAACGATGTTATATTTTGGTTTTCAGATTACCCTGTCCTCAACTTGGACAATTGCAGATTTTAAGGCTGCAATTTTAGAAGATGTTAGCTCACCAGCAGTCTCAGATATCAACTTAAAGGTATATATTTTCTCGTAATCTTTATTTCTTTAAAACTCTCATTTCTTCCCAGATCCAAATAAATAATTAAAAACAATGGGTACTTTTTGAAATTATGTATATATATTGTATGAATCATGCTGCTGGTCAAGGAAAACTTTATATGTGTGTGTGTGTGTGTGCGCCTCTGTGTGTGTATATATGCACAAACAGTTTTGGATAACAGAATAACGTAATAGATAAGAGAAGTAAAATTTCTTTTTTAAAAAGAGAAACTTACATAAGGGGAGGACATGGAGTTCCGTGAAATGGAAATACAAAAGAACAAAGTGCAGCACTAATTTTTTACTGGCCAAGAGTGATGCATTTCAAATAAAGCTTAATTTTCAAGTAAAGCTTGTAATTGGTCATTTTTCTGGCCAATGTTTTAAACTTTTTGGTTCTCTCCCTTTTCTCTTTTGCTCTTCAAACTATGAATGTTTTGCTTTTACAGCTTGTATTTGATGAGTTACAAGAAAGAATCAGGGAGAGAGAGGAGAAAGAAGCTAAAAGGCGCAAACGTCTTGCAGATGATTTCTACGAATTTTTGTGTAGCTTCAAGGTTTAGCAAGCTGCTTTTTGATCAATCAATAATGATTCTCTATATTCAAAATATCAGAGAATTTAGGTTACTCATCTTAATTATTACTATTTTATTTGTTCTTGCTACTTTACAGGAGATAACTGCATCTTCAAGCTGGGAAGACTGCAACTCAGTATTTGAAGATCGGTAAGAACTAAGAAGCTAGTGTTGCTTGCCTTTGAATGTTGATACTTAAGTCATGATATAAAGTGTAGAGTATATTATTCCTTATTTACTTGTATTTATTTTCCAACAAACAATTATTGATTATTCTGTGTTTTTACATGTACACAACGTTTCCATAGAACTCACATATTCTTTATGACAACCTGTGCAGCTGTTGTTTATTTTTGTCAACATTTGTATAAGTGCTTGCCCTTTTTTCTTATATTTTATCAAGTATAATGTTGTCGCATGTCCTTGTGTAGATTTAACAGGGAGGAGAGCTTCTTAAGGGAAACTTTTGAGAAATACATAACAGAACTAAAAGAAAAAGCAAGAGCGAAGGAGCGAAAGCGTAGGGAGGAGAAGGTAACTCATCTATTCTTTGAATTTTCTTGTAATATATGAAGTTAATTTCCCTTCACTTTTGTTAGTGGGATTCATCGTTATTTTTGAATTTAGCAATTTTAAACTTATATTTAGAACTCACTCAACTCAGTCTATTTGATGTAAACATATAGCATGATTATGTAATGATCTTTTGCTTACAAAATACCCAAAATATCACATAAAATTTCTGTGTGCCTGTCTTTGTTTTGCTAGAATATATGCTTCTGAAAATTTTATTTTTATGCAAAATCCTCATATTCCTACCACTAAGGGAGCTCGGTAAGGTTTGAAAGGAAGGCATCTACTCGTTGTGAATTAGGCAACTCGACATGAATTAGGTGACTCGAATCTTATCCCTGCCCCCAGCCTCTCACTTCGTTTCATTATTCTTCTGTAGTGTTGCTTAAATGAAGACACCCCCAACTTTCTTACACTTTTTATTTACTTAAGTTTAAGGCTAAGTCGGTTTTCATTTATTTTACGAGATTGCATTTTAGGAACATTGCATACACATATTTGAAGTTGTAACGTTTGAATGCTTTATTCTCTCTTGGGACCTTTCCATCAACCTTTTAAATGAGAAATAGCTTCCCTTTTAAATATACTTATTACATGCCTTAGTTATTGAGTCCTAACTTCAACAAGGTGGCATTGTGCCTTCATTTATGTACCTACTAAATATTTTTCATGTAGGATTTATGTGAACTAGCAAGAACAATGTGAATTAGGTAGTGTGGGGATTCACATGGTTGTCACAAAGACCAAATCTATCGGGTCAAAAATCATTTTTTAACTTATTCTTTTTCCACTATCCAAATCCTAGGAAATTTCTAATGAAGATCGATCACTTTGTCGATTTGAAGACATTTCAAGGCTAAAGTTATCTATGGTATGAGAAATTAAATCTGGAGCCCGAACTGGATTTGGTTGTTGACATGGTTTTTTATTTCATTAATGAAATTTCTTTGCCTGTTACTTCCTTTTTGTGTGTGTTACCTGTATATATAACCTTGTAGTTCAAAGAATCATTATACATGAAGCTCAACTACATAAATGTAACATCTCTTGTTCTAATGAAGGTTAATACCATATATTAGATGCATGGACACATAGATGATAATTGATAAATATGAGTTTATCTTCTTCATTTTGTAGGCCAAAAAGGATAGAGAGGCAAAAGATAGAGACAAGAGAAAGGCAAAACACAGAAGGGATAGAGAGAGGGGAAAAGGGAAAGAAAGAGCTAAAAAGGATGTATCAGACAGTGAAAATGGTGATGGTGATGAATCCTACAGTTTAGAAGAGAACAGAAGGTCGGGAAAAGATAAGGAAAGGAAACATAGAAAGCGGCATCCAAGTACTGAGGATGATACGAGTTTTGATGAAAAAGAGAGAGACCGTTTGAAGAGTTCCCATAGACATAGCAGTGACAGCAAAAAATCAAAGCAGGTATCCTAGTATATGTACATATATATATATATATATATATATATATAATATTTATTGTCATTATACACACACATATTTATTGTCATTATACATGAAGAATGATTACACTTGTGTGTGTATATATATATATATGTGTGTGTGTGTATTGTCCTTATATAGGAAGAATGATTACAACTGTTCATTGGGATACTGTGAAGTTGAAGTAAATAGATTTGAACTTTTACTGTGGTAGATGGAGCAGCAATCTGAAGCAGATTATGATAGCAGGCACAAGAGACACAAGAGAGATCACCACAGTGGTTCTCATAGGAATGAAGATTATGAAGAATACAAAGAAAGGGAAAATGGTGAGGATGGGGAAGTTTTGTAGTTATATTCTTACTACAGATAATATATTCTTGTTCACTTTGTGTAGTTATCTTCAGATATATATATATACACACATACATACATATATATACATGTGATATATACATATATATATATATATATATATATATATATATATATATACATGTGTGTGTGTTTTCTCTTAAAAGAAATAGTTGATCATATTTGATGTGCCTCAGTTCTGGTATCTGCATTTCTTTAAATCAGTTGTCGATCCATAACTTGTAGTTTTTGGCTGGTAATGTAGTAGTGAGATGGTGCACGTATCAGTTGAATGTCGTTTACCAGAATCATTTGTATCTAGGATCTGGTGAATTAATTCATAGCCATGGCATCAAACTGAGTTTCTGACTTGAAAAGCAACTGTAATCACTGAATAACTGGAACTAACATGTTGAAGTTTATAGAAACTTGAATTAATTGGTGACATTTAAGCTTGAAAAACTAAAGCTGAAGTTCATTTACTCGTATGCAAGACTTAGAACTTCGTGTTCTGAATTTCTAGTAGACTAAAACCGACTCGTGGAATTTTTACCTTGTACTCCTGTCGTAGAATCTGATGTCTAGGGGAATTTGGCACCTGGATAAAGCTGCCAGCTGTTGCCTTTTTCATTTCTATAATATCTGTACTGGTGTTGGTAGTTGGAAAGATCAAGTGTTTGAATTTTAACATGGCTTTTGTTATTGATCAGTGTCAGTTGATTATATTAGAGTCAGACTTAAAGACATGGCAGTAGATAGGCACGAAAAAAATTCATTGTTATGAACTGCTGGATGACAGGTTTAGATATGCAAATCAGCTTTATCTATTCTCAACTGTAAGAACAAACTTAACATATGTACAATTATGTCAATATTTATATTATTACTAGAGTAACATTAATAATAATAAGAACTTTCTTGGTTAAGAAACATAGTATGGCTATCAAAAATAGTTTGTTATCAATCAGTCTTTTTGTGTTGTGTGTAAAGCGCAAAGAAAATTATATCGTTGTTTCTCTATGAATAATATGATATATGTGTTCAATGCACAATGTTAGTGGATACATTGGCTCTAATTCATCGTTTTTTTTGTTTTTGTACCAGTGCATTAGTCCATTGAAAGCTTGACTATCATTTGTTGTAAGGGAGCCTATTTGATTCCATGCAATTTCTAAGTGACTGGTTTGTTGTATTGCGATGCTTATACCTCCAAGAGAAATAGAAGAATGGCCTTTCTTGTTCTGCAAACATAGGCTTAAAATACCCAGACAGTACTAGCTTCCTTTGAAGGTTTGCATATACAAAAGGAAGGATGCTGGTTTAGAGTTAGCAGCTGCTTGATGCCTATCATGATTTGGAAGGCTTGATTAGCTATATTGACCTCATTTCACCTAAAGAAATAAAGTAGCACCTTAATATTATGGAGGTTCAAAAGACGTTTATTTTAAAGTTTGGTAGTGCTTCTGTAATAAAGACAATAAGGCTTCAATATTACCGGTTCTTACATATCATCCAACTGATCAGAGGAAATTATATTTGTAGTGTGTGGAATTCTCCCTTTTTAGGCAGCATGATCTATTACTGTTCTGCCTTTGTTTTTTTTCTGCTTTTTCACATGTTGACTAATTCAGCATTACTTATTGAAGCCTTTTTTAACCCTTCTCTAAGTACAAATTCTATTACATATTTGAGTACTATATGCTTTTAAATAGAAGTCTTCTGTTTGCTATTGGAGTTTAACCAAGTCTCATAGTATACATATGAATTTCATGCTATTATCTATGTTGCCCACAACCTTTGTTTGAAGTTTCATTTTTTGTTGGCTTATGTCTTTGTTGAAGACAAGTTAGATGTATTCCTCCTGACTTTTCTGGAGATAGCAGTAGGTGTGTAGACCTTTGATTAGCATTGCGAGTTAGTTTTGTGGGTGTGTTTGCATCAGATGAGCCCGTAACCATTATCTTCATTTTCTTGTCGGTGAGAATGTGGAGAGAGAGACTTCCTCCATCTTTGGAAATGAATCAATAGTAGCACGCGGCAAGTAACTGATGACAAGCTGTAACTGACATAAGAAAAAAAAATAGACGTCTTCTACGTTACCCATAATCTTGCTGGTTTTTGGAATTCGACATCAGGAAGTATTTGAGCAGCCCTCTTCAAGTAACTTGAGATAATGAGAGGAGCAAATTGTTGGATGAAGCAGCTATGATTTTCCTCAACTCTATACATTAATTTAAGTTGATAAGTTCTGTGATAATGTCATCTAAGATGGAATCTTCTATCTCTATTTCTGTATCCCTGTTTAGTTGCTGGAAATCGCTCCATTCCTCTAGTGTAGAGATGTCCGAATCTATCAGTTGAGTTATGTTCTTATGATCTCCAGGTTGCTTTCTCCATAAGCAGATTTGCTTGTAAATTATTTGTCTAAGCCCATCATCAGGTACTAACATTTCTCTAGTACTCTTTCCACTTCCCTGTTTTCCTTGGATATTCGCATAATCAAACAAAAGCTTGTTTGTTTGTATTAAGACTGCTCCTCCGTCTTTCACATACTTGGAGAAGCCAGACCTGATATTCCATGAATCTGGTGTTGACAAATATGGTGATTCTTGTTTGTAGGATATAAGAGGATGACTGTTTTTATATAGCGGTGAAGCGACAACAGGAGATTGATGTAGTCTTAGTATGATCTGTTTGCATTGACATTTTGTTGTAATAGCCTGTTGACATTGTTTGTAATCAAGTAATTATTCATTTACTTTCCAAGTATGTAGGAGAAAGGGTGAAGCCTAGAATATTTCGAGTAAAAAAAAAGGAAGGGTTGTGTTATTTTACCTCTGAATTCTGGACTTGTGGTGAGAAATGAAAATTCTCTTCATCTGAATAGGAAAAACAAGCTGTCCCTTTGATAAGCTGGCGATTTATGGCAGATTCTTGTGTTTGAGCTGTAGAATGTATGCTGCATTTTCTATTTCTATAGGACATGATCTTGTTTGTTATCAATTTCAACATTCTTGAACTCTTCGGGGGTCTTATTCTTTTCATCGGATTGCATATGCATGATGATCCCTTCAAATTCTCACCAAAATCTCTTCTTGAGTTGTTTAAAAACCTCTTGGATATGCACATATCTAGTGTATAAGGCTCTTGCCTCTCTTGTAGAAATTCAGCCAGCCGTTTCACCGGCACGGGTTTAAATGTAGAAGAAGCCATGAAAAGCTGCAAATATGTTGTATTAACAGAATATGATGACTGGGTTTTAAGGTGTTAGGAGAAGACGAGGTGAAAAGCAGCAGGGGAGGGAGAATAATCATCATCAGCTTGCCCTGGTGGGAAAAGCTGATCGAGCAGGTAGGGAAGGAAGGTTATAATTGATTTGGGACGCAGGAATATAAAATCTTAATAAAAAGGCAGAAAAAGAAAAAGGGTAATGGGCACTAGTTTTGGGACAATCTTGCAATTAATTCTTGTTGAGAGTTTCTTTTTCTCGTATTTGGTAGTACTTGGCATATTCATAGACTTAATAATTACTACAAAATAAGATATTAATTTATCCTCTCTAAATATTAATTATAATTAATAAAATTTATATATTCCTTGAGACATTTTTGTTTTGTTTGAAGTGCGGGATACTAATTAAAATGAATTTTCATAATTAACATTAAGTATCAAAGTCGCATATTTGAATAAAAAAAAATATTTTGAGTTGTCCATTGTAATGAAAAGTCAAGTTGATGATTTTTACTCCTTATATGAATTTTGGAATGACTATATATATAATAGCGATGGAGAAACTTGCAATAATCACTGAAAAAATAAAAAACTAATTATAAGCAAAAGCAGATAAGTTGCACAATAATACGGTTGGTTAAAAAATGATAACACTCCAAGATATCAATGAGAGCAGATTCTCTGTCTCCAAATTCTCTGTCCCCTTGTGTCCCTCCATTTACATTTTGACACATAGTCTCTTACTTAACACTAATTAATTCTAAAATAAAATAAAATAACATGTGTCATAATTTAAGTGGGGGGACACAAGGGGGACAGGGAATTTGGGGACAGAGGATCTGCTCTCGATATCAATATAACATAATTAGATTTTACAAAAGCAATATATATATATATATATATATATATATATATATATATATATATATATATATATATATACATAGAGCGTCTAAATCGGAGTGCATATAATACTCATATTGAGAGCGCGCTCATAATAGATGAAGTGGCATAATTATTTTATACCAAATGCATGGTTAGCTTTTAAGCAAAACCCCACGCACGGTGAACCCTAATTATTACTATAAGTGTGTGTGTGTGTGTATATATATATATATATATATATATATATATATATATATATATATATATATATATATATATTATGACAAACAGCCACCTCCAATTAATAATAAGATGAAATGATGCATTGGTCTGTTTTCTCTTCCAAATTAAGAATGCTAGCAACAATTAAAACTGGACACAGTAAGCTTTGCCAGCTGAACTATATATATATATATATATATATATATATATATATATATATATATATATATATATATATATATATATATGTAAACCCTCAAAATAAACAACTTTTTTCCATCTATATTTGCTCGACCTTAAAGCCTCATTGAGACAAAAAAAATTTAATGCTATCCAATGAAGTTTCTTTCACCTTTTTTGAGCATCATCAAAATGGGCTGCCCATGCTTATATATTAATTATTCATTCTTAATTTTATTTTTTCAATTAACCCCACCACATAACTCAGTTATATTATATTATCCGGGCAGCATGCTTGAATTGTGGACCTCTTTTTTTTGGGTCCTTTTCTCCTCTTAACTTGAGCATGCATGGTATGAATAATAATCATGATATATTATCCGTTGAGAGTATATATGCGCGCTTAACCTAATGAATATATAATTAAGGTCATCTATGAATCTGAATAAAAATGAGATATTTATTTTAATTTGAAATGTTTACGCATATATATTAAGATTTTAAAGTATATATGGCATATCTTTAATTCTAGGCTAATTTTATTAATTCCTCCTAGCTCAAAAACTTTAATTAGTCATGAAGTTTATTTTAAATATATCCCTTCCTTCAAATGAAAATAATGTAGCATTTATTTGAACATGGAGATCTAGTATTATCAGAAAAATGGCGAAAAAAATGTACAAAACTTTCATTAATGAAATTGGTAAATGACAAAATTAAATTAACAAAATTCCTTTACCACAGCCAAGCTTTTCGACACACACACACACACACACTGCCTTCTATAGCATCAGCCGCACAGAGGAATAATATTGCAAAATGCAAATAAAGCATATTAATTAACAATTAATGATTTGATTATATTAACATAATTTTTTTTATATTAAAGTTTGTGGATTAGTATATGAATTACATATATAATCTTCTTCGATGCATGAGATTGCAAGTCCAAATATGACAGGTGTTTGGTCTTGCGCTTGCATGTTGAAAAAACTAAAACACGTATATAAGTCTGCATGCAACTCCATATATATTTTGTACGTAACATTTCATAGTCTACTAGTTAATTCTATCCTCTAATTCTTACATCTACAAGTACATTTATCAAAATTCGGCAAGTCCTCATATTCTATTTTCAGCCAGGCCAACCCTCTTTTTGAATTTATCATAGCTACCTTTATTTCTAGCATTGGTATTTTTCTGACAATCTTTCTTTTAACTTCCTTATTTGCCCCTCTAATTTTAAGTCTATAAATTCTTTCAAACAAAGTCTCGAAAACAATTCGGGTCAAACCCCAAGTTCGAAACAAATCTTAGGTCAAATCTCAAATCCGAATCGAACCAAATCTATCCAAACAATGTCTTAAATCACTAGCTCAATAGTATTTTCTTAGATCATTTTATCTCATCACAAACTCACTCAAAAGGTCATGATTGAGTCATTAATGACGTACGGTAGTATTGTTAGTAACTTAATTTCTTATATATTTACAAAAAAAAATTCATATCTTTCGATGCATTGGGGTGTTATAGTTTCTCTCCCTCTCTCTTCATTTCTCTTTTGCCTCCAAACGATAACACAGTCGACTACCAGCCAGAGGCGGAACCTGCAGGGGGGTCGAGGGGGGACATATGACCCCCCTGGAATCTTCGGCGGCGAGGGAGAGAGAGTGAAAAAGAGTTTGTCTGAACTTGATGAACTGAAGGGGGTTTAAGAAGAGCAGAGATTTGGTCTGCGAATTGGGTCTCTGATCTGGATGTTTGATAGGTTGTGGATTCCTCGAAAAGGATAGTTATGCTGGTGGGGTTTGCTTTTCTGGTGATTCTGCTTGCTCGGATGGTTCCTCTCCATATGTGTGTTTTTCCAATCGGAATTTTTCCGACTGGTTCATGCTGATGGTTGCAGGTGGGGCCCACATGAGCAGGTATGACCTATGATGAAGATGACATGCGGAGCCCACATGCTTTTATTTCAAATTTTAAATTTTTGGGCTGGTTGCTTTTGGAATCTCCCGGGCTTTGCTCTTGTTTGCTGATAGGTTTTACTCAAACTGACATATGCTTTGGGCCATCATCAAATGAACTGCTAGATTTTTCTAGCCGAAGGATGCTGACTGGGCCGTGTAGTTAGCTGGTTTTGTTTCATAAACCTAACCTTGGGTTGTGAGGTTTAAAAGGCTATAATCAACTGAATACCTAAATGATAATTGCATTTGAATTTAATTCTTGTAGAGCATCGAAAATCAACAATACATCTTCCATGCCTCGACACTCTAATTTTATGGTGTTTTCATTTGTCTAGTCTTGGGGTGTGCAATATTATGTAATTAGACTACGCAATTATAATTATGTAAAATGAATTTAAAAGAAGCACTCCAAGTGTTAATAAATAATTTTTTTTATTGATATATTTTGATCCCCCTATAAAAGTGCTCTGGTTCTGCCACTGCTACCAACGACATTTCACTACGTTACACCGATGAAATTAATAAGACCTATGTTATGTGTTTAAAAGGTCATTTTTGTCAATGATTATGACTATATTTTTGGTGGGTTTTGATTAAAATTATTGATATACTTAATATTGTATTTGATATACTTAATATTGTATATATGTCTTACTAAATTAGGATGATGAAGTAAGTGAAGGTTAATATAGAATACAATTGTTAGGGACTCGAAGAAGAAGAGTGCTTGATGAGGAAGAACGCTGACAGCTCATATTGATACATAGTGGCAGAAACACGTACAATTCAAAATGTCACTTTTTAAATATATAGAGTATGTATATGTAATTTTGTGTAGTTAATATTGTTAATATATATGTTTTTTATTTTAATTCACACACGGTATGTGTGTAGGATAACTAGTTTATATTGTCCGTCAGTGATGATTCTTCAGAAAAAGAAGAGATTTCTATACTTTTTATGTATATAATATATATATTTTATTGAAAAAATTACTCTTATTTATATATATATATATATATATATATATATATATATATATATATATAATGATTTTTAAGCCCATACGAAGAGCAAGGGGTTAGGCCTAACATGTGTATCATATGATTCATAAGTTTATAACTTTTCGTGATTTTTGGTCTGTGAGAATTTAGTCAAGTCTTTTTATATATAAATTATCATGACCTTAGCCAAATATTTAAAAAAGAAAGAAAAAGATTGACTATCTAGAAAGCACAAGTAATTAAATCCCAGGTCATATATACTTCTTGAATATATATGGGAATGTTTCTTTCGGGATTTTTTCCTTCATTTTTTTGGCTTATAACTTATTTTAATTAACCAATAAGTTGTTATAGGTTATTTGTTTATAAACACTAATTTGGTCTCATTTAAACTGCTTATTTAAGACTTTTGAGTTTTATGGTTTACACTCTGAGGCTTTGTTTAGCAACCCAATTCCAATTTGGAATCGGATTTGAAGCAATAATTTTAATGAGTATATAAGAGTTGAAATTAGGTTACCAAATATATATATAGTCAAGTTTTAAATTTAATAATCCAATAGACTTTGGGTGATGGAAAGAATTAGCGTTACGTACTAGGGAAGGTGTTAATTTCCTCACTAAACAGCTAATAATACACAATAGATAATGTCAACATATATGAACAAATCTAAAAATAATTAGATTTGTTGGCTTATAATTGTCTAACTCACTGTTTGAGGTCTTACATAATCTAGATTTGCATGTTGATAGCGGATACTATTTAAAATGAATGTGATTAAATTATAAGTGGACTTTAGATTCCCGGGTCTTAATTTGGTTCGTTTATTTTTTCAACCTTTATTAAACTTAAATAGCCTATATATGTCAGTTGCTTGCTTAAGATTAATTCTTTGACTAATTTTGTTTTAAAAATTATGATTAGTTAATGATTCATCATATATGAGTGAGTTCAATAGTTATAACTAATTATGTGAGCATGGTGCGGTTTAAAGCTCAAACCGTAAACGAAATCGCTCAAGTGCGATTTGACAAATTCAAAACCGCACATGAAACCACTTGTGATTGGTGCGGTGCAATTTTGAACTGTGTAGCGCAGTTTCGGTTACAAAACCAATTGAATTAATCTATTTCTAGAAATATCGTTACAGTTACTCGAAAATGAAATGACTAATCATAATCTTTTATATAAGAGGAATATTTGAAGAGGTTATATACAAAAAAAACTAAGGAATAAAAAAAGATGGATACTTGAATGAATAATGGATTATTTGACTTGTTTATAATTATTCATTGAGAAAATAAATAAGAAAAATGCATTAAAAGACTGATTCATAGTTTATAATACAAAATTAATTCAATTTAACAGTTTATAATGTTTTACCAAATTTTTATTTTTCTTCTGTGTTGTAAATGGCAAAAAGTTTTCCGAATATGTGTGAGTCAATAAGTAAGAGATATCCAGAAAAGTCAATGAACAGTGAGATCAATGAGATGATAATAATAAGAAGGAAGAACTTCCATTTTATGTAACGAAGCCTCATTCTTGTCAGTAATTTAAATTGAAAAAAAAAAATCAAAAGAAACATGGTGCGGTTTTAATTTTATGCATGCGGTTTTAGGTTATTCTTATTTGACTCTCTATTTTAATCTCTATATAAAATTTTACTTCCCAGTGTGAGGAAGTCAAAAGATCATTCTATATATATACAAAATGACATTTCACACCCTCATTTAAGTGGACAACTCATCAATCATACACATCTTGACATTTTTTTACTATTTCATTTTCAAATTATAAACTTAATATTGAATTATTTTTTAAAAATTAATTTCAAATGCATTCAAATTTAAAATTGATATAAATTTATTTAATTTATGTCAATATAATTATAAATATTATAAAAGTACTATTGATTATAAAATTTATTATTTTAAAATTTTAAATGAATCATATTAAATTTAAATTTAAAAATATCACAAATTAACTTTTTAAAAGTTAATATTGATTTTATGTACATTTGCAATTACAATCCATTCAATACTCGCTCCATAAATTTCTTAAAGTTTAAAATAAAATAAAAACTATTTCACAGTGGAATATAATTGATAAATTATACTATCTCTTTTATAAATTATAAGATTATTATTAATTTGATGTTTTGACCGTTGAAACTTTTAAATTTTAAATTTCATTATTTAAGAAAACAATATAAAGAACCTGTTGGAAATATAATGAAAAAATTGAATTCCTATCTTACAGAATAACCCAATAACATTACGGAGATAAAAAAAACTGTTGGAAGGTACGTTCACACTAATACACTAAACAATAAGTATCAAGAATACTAGTAGTAGTTACATCATTCATTCACATCAGTTAATGCTTGTGTTAATTCTCACACTTGAAGGTTGTCGATAAGATTTGCTTCCAAACTTTGTGATTTATTGTTGCCTTCAGTTCATAGTAACAATAGAATTCGATCTCTGGGTATTTTTAGTAAACTCGACCTTAAACTTAAATTTTAGTAATATGAATGAGTAAGTTTGGGGCCGGAACCTATATTAATTTCACATCATACTCCATATTTTTATGCAAATCTGAGAAGGTGTCAACAAAAACCTATATTAATTAAAAAGAGTCAGAACGAAACAGCTAAGCTAGTGGCGTATCCGTAAAATACGGTAGGGTCATATTCTGACCATCGCCAAGTCAATAAATACCTCGGAATGGGGCACGCAACTACATAGTTGTGGCATTCTCACACCAAGACACCACCCCAACACCCACTCTATTCATTTCATTTCCCCACCTCCCTTAAAACCAGCAACAACAGACAAATACTTATCACTGGCAAACACTGAGCACCAGATTCATATATACATAATACACGAGGAGAGAGAAATGGCGAACCAGTTGGAGAATTTGGTGGAATCCATAAAATCCAAGGTCCGATCGTTGAAGAAGAAGAAGAAGAAATCAAATAAGCCCTACATAAAGATGGAGAAGAGCTCCAGCGTCAAGGTCGAGATCCGAAGCAGGCAAGCTCGTAAGCTCATTGACAAAACTCTCCAATCCGCTGATCGTCCTGCTAAACGTAGCATTTTCGAGTAACCCTAGCTAGCCTCCTTACTTTTCTGTTTTAATTCTCTGTCAATTATCTATATCTGTATCCGCCGGTAGAGTTTGGGTAGAAAGAAATAGAACTCCGCCGATTCCGTGTTTTTTCCGGCGCCGGTAAAGGTTTGAAACCGTTTCGGTGGATTGTTAGACTTTTGGTTGATGTTCAATTAACAATTATTGATTTTCTGGACTTTTGATTTTGATTAATTTTTGAGAGTATATATTCCGTGTTTGCTTTTTGGTTTTCATGTGTGTGTAGTTAATCTGTTTAGCTTTAGTTGTTGAATAGGATAGATATGATGTCGGTAGTAATTGGTTGTGTAAATTAGCGTTGATATCCTCCAAATTTTAGACTATTCCCTCCCTCTATCCAAGATAATAATTGTAGTTAATTTTTTACACACAAGGAAAATAAAATGATTAAATTATTCATATTTAAATTATTATTTAATTATATAGTTTTTTTGTACTTCTCTAAATATGTATAAAAAATATAAATATAATAATTAATATTAAAAGTATTATATATAAATTATTATAAAAAATAAATTATTTAAAATAAATAGATATTTAACATGACACTATCTAAAATATTACTAATAAGCACTTTTATCCAAGAGTAATATATTGGTTATTTGTAATTGGACATGAAATTAAAATTTGTTGCATGTGTTTCTAGCATGGAAACTTATTGATCATGGCAAACACTGTATACAGGTATTTATATGTCTTAATTTGATTTAAATGTTTTCCATATGTTTACGTCGGAGGTATATACATATATAGAATCTTAACGGATTTTACTATTGACTAGAGAAGTGTTCACCTTAATTTTACATCTATCTATTTACTTATGTATCTATCCATGCAAAAATATAACAAGATAAATATTCAGTAATTTTAGTTGATTTCGAGTTAATTCGGTAGTCCAAAAGTTATTTATATTTTATTTTCATATCTTTTTATTAATAAATATTAATATTTTTAAAAGTTGACTCAACAACTCAAAAATCAAGTTTTTCACAAAATTTTATTATACACTTATTCCCTCTATTCCTAAATAACTAGTGTTTAAATATGTTGCTCATAGATTAAGAAAGTATTTAATAATTTAAAACATTCCTAATAAACCCTTAATTAATACCCTATTAAATTATTTATTACTCCACAACCTTTTCACACTACAAGAAAAAAGTTTATCTGCGACCATCTGCGATCGCATAAGGTCGCAGATATCTATGAGCTAGCGACCGAATTCAGTCGCTGATAGTGGTCGCATGTAATATGGTCACTGTCTGCACAACATCGACAACTTTTAGCGACCGACAGGTTCGCGACCGTTATATAGCGACCGGATCCGTCGCTGAGCTAAGTCACCGTGAGCCAGCTCGTATTAGTGACGTGGCTCACGTGTCCGCAACCACTGCGGTCGCTAACAGCCTGGGTTCATAAATCGTCGCTGATAAACATTAGCAAACCAACATTCCTACAAATCTATCAAGATCCATCGATCGATATATATATATATATATATATATATATATATATATATATATATATAAATTAGAGTTGCACAACGGGCCGTCTTGGCCTAGTTCGGCCTGGGCCTGTCAGGCTTTGGCTGTTGACCAGGCCAGGCTTCGTCTACAAATTAAAATCTGACCTGTTAAGGCCTGTAGGCCAGGCCCATGCTGGTCCGGTCTGGCCCTGTACTTAATTTTTTTTAAAAAAGTTATGTGTCTGAATTGATTCATACTTGAGACTTCTGGACTAGTCAACTTGGCTTTGGGCCTGGCGTCCCTTAGGCCTTACTGCCTTAGCTCAAGCCTTATAACAGTTATAGCCTCATAAGCTTATTTATTTTAGGGTCCTTAACACTAATATACAACAATTAGAAAATATTTACAAAAATAAAACATTCACAAAATAATTACAAAAATAACGCAATAACACAATATTACGTCGCTAAAATTACGGTCATTAACACCCTACACGTCAGTTACCGGCTTTTATATTTCCAACCAACTGATCAACAATTCACGCTAATGAAGAAAACAAGCAACTTTCAGATCCGAAAAAACAGAGCAACGACAGATCGGAGAAGACGATTTCTCCTACGACGATACAACTTTGAGATCGGATAATATCGAAGAAGATCAACAACAACTTCAGATCAACAGCAACTTCAATATCAACAACAACTTCAAGATTAGTAACCAGCCTCGATCTGTAACAAATTTGATTGTTGATTGTTGATTGATTCTTTACATAACCAAACTGAAACCTTTTCTTCTTCAGACCCAAACTGAAACCCTTTCTTCTTCACATCGACGATAAAAAAAGAAGAAGGAAGCTTTGAGGCTATCTCTTTGTCACATTCACTCTGAACTCAGGCATCGGTTGCTGCTTAAAATGGTGAAACGGCGTCGTCGTGAGACAGAGTCTGGTAATGGCACTGCAGAAGGAATAAATTGGTTACTGTTTTATTATTGATTTGGTTACTGTATAGTGTTTATTTGGTTGCTGAATACTTTAAATGTTTATTTGGTTACCCCGTGGTTACTATATACTCGTATATTGGTTACCTTTCTTAAGTTTTTCGCTCTTTAATTGGTCACAAAGTCAGTATGCTAACTGTTTTGATTGCAAAATGCATGTAAAAATATGTTTTATATTCTGGTTACTAAGTACATAGAAATTGGTTACTGTTTATTATTGATTTGGTTACTGTATAATGTTTATTTGGTTGCTGTGTAAAATTATAATGGTTAGTGCATAATATTACTTACTAATGCTGACTTGGTTATTAAAAAATGATGACTTGGTTACTGACTAATGCTGACTTGGTTACTGTTTAACATTATATTGGTTAATGGCTAATGCTGACATGATTACTATGTAAAATTATAATAGTTACTCATTAGTGCTGACCTGGTTACTGTATTAATCTAATTATACTTATACTTATGTGTTTTATATTAATGGTTACTTGTTAGCTACATTGGTTACATTCTTACAATATTTAGCCTTTAGTTGGTAACAATCAAGTTATACTGTTTGGTTTTTACTATAAAAATGCAATGGAGAATGTGTTTATCTTGTGGCTACTAAATAAATATGTGTTGGTTACTGTTTAAATTGGATTTGATTACTGTATAATGTTGTTATGATTATTACTATATAATATTACGGTGTTTATTATTTGTTTGTTTTATTATGATGGTTACTTGTTAGCTCCATTTGTTACCTTCATACAACTGTTATAGTTTAATTGGTAATAAATATCAATATACTGATTATTTCCATTGTAAAGTGAATGTACAAATGTATTTTATGTACTGGTTACTAACATTATGTAGTTTGGTTACTGGCTAACATTGATTTGGTTACTTTACAGTACTTATTCTGTTATCAGACAATGGAATTGATTCCTGTTGTACTTTATTTCAACGGTACATGGACTGATAGTAACCAATACACCAAATTTGAAGTTACCGGCATACTAGTTCCATCAACTTGTTCGCTTGGAGAAATACAAAACATGATATGCATTGTTCTATCAAATTTGGAGTGTCGAATTTTGGCGTTTCCAGAGCCTAGTTTCATTAGAAACGGGTCAACGATCAAAAGTCACAGCGTTGCTGGTGAACTGCAGGATTTTTTGGTCAAATTCCATCATTTAGACCTTCAAAATTACATATAAAAATGTAGTTTATATTCTGGTTACTAAGATTATGTAATTTGGTTACTGTCTAATATTAATTTGGTTACTTTACAATGTTTATTCAGTTGTTACATCTCAAACTACTTTTATTTTAATATGAGATCTATAAATGACTATCATATATATAAATGGAAATTCTTAATTGGAGTTTCTTATTCCATCATGATGACAGGGTATAAATAAAATATATACATTTAACACTTTATAACAGTCCTCATACGAACTTATAATTATAATAAAACAGTAACCACATAATTATATGATAGTAACCAGAACAAGTTTTAATGGTAACCAAAACATAAACATCATGTAATGAAACCCAATTTAGACAATTCATGTATACTAAATAATTACATATTAACCAGAATAAAAAATAAAAATAACCAAAATTCCACACTGGGGAAACAATGATAGTAGCCAAACCATAATATAACAGTAACCAAAACATAATAAAGAAGTAACCAAATAGTTATATAAAAGTATCCATAACATGTTTTAATGGTAAACAAAACAGAAACAACCTGTATATCAAACCCAATTTAGGCAACCTATGTATACTCTCACATGTACATTTTAACATTTGATATATGTCATGATACGAGCTTGTAACTATCTGGTTACTACCAAAAAATAAAATAGTTACCCTTTTATGTATGTTTGGTTACCAACTGCAATTTTCAAACAATATATCAGACACAACTTAGAAGTAACAAATACGAACCAACAAACAATGTCAAATAATTGATAATATAATCAAATATGTAATCTCATTTACATAAGCTCCAATAAACATTACATATTTACTAACCATAACAAATGGTTATGAATATCCAACAAAAATAAAGGTACGAAACACAATTCAGAAGGACAAGACAACAACAACCGAACTAATCAAAATCTGTTACAAATCTTCTTGAAACTTTAGTTTTTTGGCTGCTGCTACTTTTTCTTCATGACTGCTCTCATTCTCTAAAAAAGACTTCTGCATTATGTATGAACCTGTGGGAGGAAGAGAAATACCTTGGGATTAGTGAATAGAGAACCCATTAATCATAGGTATCAAATCATAATATAACATTAACCATACCATAATAAAGCAGTGACAAAAAAATTATATTATATAAACTAATTGTAACCAAAATATAAACAACATGTAGTACAAACCATTTTATGTAATAAACAAACAGTTATATATAATATTAACCAAAACATAATTTAAAGGTCACCAAAACAAAAATATGTATACCAAAAAATATACTAAAGAAGTAACCAAACATTTATATGATAGTAACCAAACCATGTTTTAATGGTAACCAACACATAAACAACGTGTAGACCAAACCCAGTTTAGTCAACCAATGTATACTAAGCAAATACATTGTAACCAAAACAACATATAAAAGTAACCAAAAACTCAATTAAAAGAAAAAGAATGGTATCCAAATCATAAGCTAAAGGTAACAAAAAATATACTCATGAAGTAACCAAACAGTTATATGTTAGTAACCAAAATATATATTAATGGTAACCAATACATAAACAACACATAGACCAAACACAGTTTAGTCAACCCATATATATTAAGCAAATACATGGTAACCAGAACAACAAAAAATAGTAACCAGAATCCCAACTCAAGGAAACAAAAATAGAATCCAAATGAGAAACTAACAGTAACCAAAAATATACTAAAGAAGTAACCAAATATTTATATGATAGTAACCAAAACATGTAAAAATGGTAACCAATACATAAACAATATGTACACCAAAATCAGTTTAGTCAACCATGTATACTAAGCAAATACATGGTAACCATAACAACATAAAAAAGTAACCAAAATACCAAATCAAGGTAACAAAAATGGTATCCGAATCACAATCTAACAGTAACCAAAAAATAATACAGAAGTAACCAAACAGTTATATGATAGTATCTATTTTTTATTGCTTGACGTAGCTACAACGTAAGCACTACATCAAGCCCCCAAAAATTGGTCTTGTGTCAGTATATGATGCAGAAGTAAAATGACAAAATGAAGATGAGACAATCATGATCATTCAAAAGCAGACTATATATGTTAAGAGCCTAAACAATTTAAAAATAATTATCCACTTTAGCAAATATTATGCTGTTAAATGATGTCTATCACAAATAACCCAGTCATGGAGATAAAAAAAATTCATTCAATAAAAAAATTAACATAAACAGAATGTGGCCAGAAGTACAGACTCATAGTATGACAACATCACTTCAACCATGTACATACCAAAGCAAGAACTCCATCGTCTGAAGAAATAGATTCAGTCCGCTGACGACGAGTGGCTTCAAGAGGAGAGAGAAGTATTAAGGGCGGAGAGAGAAGTAGATTCAGTCCGCTGACGACGAGTTCAAAAGGAGAGAGAGTAGTAAGGGCGGAGAGAGAGAAACCGAACGAGAGTTAAGGGCGGAGAGAGAGACCGAACGAGAATGGATGTTTGATGAAGATGGAAACTAAATTACCATGTCAACCTATTAATACTAATCCCTTAATTTAAGGACTCCTAATTGTATTAGTATTGTAAATAAATATGATGCAATGTCATATTTTTGTAATTATTTTATGAATGTATGATTATTGTAATTATTTTTAAAAATGTACTATAATATGTAATTAACCCTTTATTTTACTCTTTTTCTTTTGGTCCAATCCACCATTGCATAATCCATGTAAAATTTTAAGGGTCCAAATGTCCAATCCATCATGTATCCAAAATTTAAAGATTACACGGGACAGACACAAGCTGGCAGGCTACTAGGCTAGGCTAGTAAGTCTTATTCTCTTTCTCTCTCTCAGTGTAACTAAATGAGTCTCACAATGACCTTACAATTAAAAAAATTAGATTTTGCCCAATAATTTAGAAAGAAAAAAAAACTTGCTTCATTTCTTTTGTATATTAATTAATTAAGTATACTTACAAAAAATTAAGAATGAATAATTAAAATTTCAAACTTGATTAATGTATTAATTAAAAGTAATGTTTTACAACTTATAAGTTACAACTTACAAATTATATAATGAATAAGTAAAAAAATTAATAATTTGATGAATAAGCATAAGTTTATAATTTTAAAGTATAACTTAAACAATAATCAAGAATGAGTCGATTACAAATATTTATCTTCAAATCTTCAAAAAATGTCTACAAATCTTCAAAAAATATTTGTATTTTAATCTTCATAAAATATATCTTCACTCTTTATATATTTGCACTTTCGACAGTTTCTGCTCCGACTTCGAGATCTTCCGAGCTATCTTGTTTGTCTATTACGTTTCATACTCTTCTTTGCGTGGCAAGATAATCTCTATAGCAAATGCATATTTCCAACGATTTCGGACCAAGTCTGCTTCTTTTTTCATCTAATATCCTGCTAAATAAAGAAAAATAAGATTATAAATTAATCTACGGTACTATCTTGAATAGTTAGTAGATCACGGGGCATCATAGCCAAAGTAGAAAATTTTCGCTTATGTATTTCCCAGAAAGCCAGTATATATTAAAATTTTTAAATTCTTAGTCATTTATAAAACTCCTAAAATCAGTACTACAATATAAACCAAGTTCGTTTAAACTACTTGTGTGTGTTGAAGTTCTTGGTTTCTTGGATAGTGATTAATGCAAATTTAGAAGATGAAGTGGCAGGGGGTGGTGCATGTATAAATGTAGAATATATAAATTCATATTGTTTATAAAATTCAATAAATGTATTATTAAAATTTCTTTTAATATAATCAATATTAGTATATATTACCCATATTTTCTACAATATCTTCTAAAATAATTTCTACACCTTGTAATTTTATAATTGGGTTTAATACAGTCGCACAAGTAATAACAGTTGGCATGTCTTCAAAGTACTTTTTTAATTTTTCCTCCATTGACAAAATAAGGTTAGCCCAAAAAAGATCATAATTAAAATCTTGAAACATATTTGTTATTTCTAAACATGCAAACAAAACATGGTGAATTGTAGGATAATAAACACCACTTAATATTTTTATGTGTTTAACTTTAAGAATATTTAAAAGTTGACCAAGTAGATCCCAATCTTGATTTGTTAATTCATGTTCAGCTTGTGTATTATAAAACTCCATAAGTATATTTTTACGTTTATAGAAATCTTTTAACAAATCATATGTACTATATATTCCTCCTAGTGTTATTATAAAATTTTGCTCTTTTAAATTTTGATCCTTTTGCATGACAAAATTTTTTAAAATTTTGAATTCTTTTATTTGAATCATAAGCATAATTAATCATAACACGGATTTTACATATTGAACCTTGTAAGTAACTGAATCCGGATTGAACAATTAAATTTATTATATGATATATACATCGAACATGAAAAAATGCACCATTTACTACAGGCATTAAATCATTTTTTAACATGTTAATAGAACTAGTGTTATTGCTTGCATTATCTAAACTAATACTCATGATTTTATCTTTAATTTTAAAAGTACAAATAAGAGACATAATTTAAGCATATATTGTTTGACCGTTATGAGGTAATTCAAAAAATTCAAATCTTATAATTCTTTTTTGCATTTGCATTTCAGAATCTATCCAATAAACAGTAATACAAATATAGTTAACTCCGGGTTGATGATCAGCAGACCAAACATCACTAGCTAAACAAAAATTACCGTCAAAATTTTCAAAATATTCAATTAGTTTCTTTTTAGCTTTATTATATAATTTAATTGAATCACATTTAGTAGTCATTCTATTTACATGTTTATATTTCGGTTGCCATGCGCCGTGAATGTAATTGGTACATCGCACATCGTCACAAAAATTGAACGGGAGCTCTTTCTCGATCACTAGTTTGGCTTGCCACTCTTTTTGTAGCATTTGGTTATAACTCCAATTGTAACCGGAATGATCAATTTGTGCTTGAAAGCTTTCATCGGTTAGTTTATGCTTTTGCAAACACAAATGGTAGTGTCGTTGTAATGTGTTATTGCCTATATATAGTACCAAATAAGGTGTTACATATTTTGCATTGGGCTTTTTTAACACTTTCGGCAACCCACACTTCGATGAAATGTTTCCAAATAGCTGTTGTACGTTTGCTTTGTTCACCAGTAGGATGTGGAAATAAAGTACTCGAACCCGTAACGACACTTTCAGGCATAATGCTATTTGGATCGTTTTGAATAAATTGCGGTATTTGTGGAGTGTTGGAGTCGAACGGATCCATTGTATTGTAATAATAAAAATGTAATAATAATATAAATTAAAAATTATAATAATAACAATTGAAGTTTTGTAATTATCAGAGAATATCAAAATACTAAATAGAGAGATGTGAAAATTGTGAATAAAGAGAATATTGATCAAGAACGAAAGTTGGGGAGAGAATGCAGATTGCAAGATATAGATATGTGAATATTTGTGCAGTTAATGAAATGAATTTTATAGAAACAAAATGGGTTAAATACTTTCTAAGTCACTGTACTTTACGTCAACTTACAATTGGGCCACTAAACTTTTTTTACTTACAGTCAACTTACTGAACTACATTTTACTAACAAAAATTTAAATTTTTGTAACATGCATTAATTAATTGGACGGAAAACTGACGTGTAAAACGAAGGGTCCCATTTAATCCTAGTTGGAGCCTACCTGTAACTGATTTTAACACCTAAGCTATAGCCTACACATGGAAAACTAAGATCCGATCCACCCAATAAAGATCCGATCCGATCCGATCCATCCCAACAAAATGATTTTTGTTAAATAACGAACAAAACTCAAAAGGGGGCAAAATTAAGGGTTCATGGTGGTCGTTGCATTCAGTCGAACAAAAACTCAGTTGTTACTAACAATCCGTTGTTGCGTTTCTTGAGATGACTACCTCAAGTGGAGTACACACTTCTTACAAAAGGAAATCGGTGAGTAAATCTTCAAATTCTGAATGCGAGTCCATGTTTTCTTCTCCAATCGTTTGTCGTTGTGGAATCGTTGCACCCATGTGGGAAGCTTGGAAAGAAGGAACCCTAGATCCAGGTAGAAGATTCGTTGGCTGTAGCAGATACAAGGTAAGTCAATGAGCAAGATATTTTCCCTCTTGGTTGTAGCTAATTTTCCCTCACCAGATTCATTTGTTTTAGCTAATTTTACCACACAAAAATTGTTTTATTGTTTTGTTGAGAAGGATAAAAATAGGTATTGTGGATTTTTCAAGTGGTGTGATCCTCCATTTACTGAAAGATCAAGGGAAGTTATCAAAAAATTGAGGGATGAGCTTATAACTGCTAATGAAGAAGTACAAAGGCGTAGCTTGATTGAAGATATGGAAGTGAGTTAAATGTGGTAAAAGAGTTGATTATGGAATATGTTCAGTCAGCTGGAAAACTCAAGAAAATATGGATCATTTTAATTTGTTCAACGACGGACCGGGCGACAATTCAGTCCGTCGCTATATATAGAACCGTCGTCTTAGCTTTTATCGACGGACAACATATAGCAACGGACCGAACATATAGCGACGGACCGAATTGTCGCCTGGTCCGTTACTAAAGGGGGGTGAGCAATGTATGTTAGATAAGGGGTGAGTTTAAGATCTGGATCGTATATATATATATATATATATATATATATATATATATATATATATATATATATATATATATACCTAACTTTATGATTTATGTGGTTAAAAATTCAAAATAAGACACTTACCAAAAGGTGATTGATTGAGAAAAATATGGTGGCAGCTATAACAGATATCACAATTTTCTTATGGATTAATTGTAAAAATGTGAATTTTTCTCTCATTATTAACTTTTCATTGGAGCATGCAATTACTTTGGAGTTTAATATGTCACATGTATGTAGCAAGTTGCAACTAAAGTCCAAATTTAACTCCTAATGCTATATAATATATTTCAATATCTTATTCTATCTTATCAGAGATTAATCTAATGTCTAGAGTTATCTTTAGGTAATCCACAATTTGAGGTTCCTGAAATTTAGACCTTATACTCGAGAGGCTAAGCTTGCTGGTATCGTCAACGTCTGCTTAATGTCTTATTTATTAGTAACTTTTTAATGTGATGTATTTTCACCCAATAAGATAAAATAATTATTGCTTATCCAAAAAATTACATAAACAAATTTGCTGCCAAATATCATACAATAAGTTGCCATTATAGTTTAAACCTCTTAAATTGCAAGATTTTTTTACTTCTTAATTTGACATGGTGTTCGTATATATAGTTTAGCTTAAATAATTTCATTATAACTTGAAACTAACAAATTAAAGATTTGAAGATTTTTTATTAATTGTGAGCGATAACATGAAAGGAAAGATACATCATTAATTTTAATTTTAATTTTTTTGCTAAATGTATATTATTAATTTGTTCAATTTCCATAGTCTATGAAAATCTGTTTTTTCATTGCGAGTTTATTTTAAAATTTCATGTCTGTTTGGATGTTAGATTTAGTAGTCATAATTCACTTGTTCTAAATTATATGTAGAATAATGTTAGAGACACAATTTATTTTATAACTATTTTACAATTTGTTGATGTGGCATATTTCACCTCAGCTTTTATGTGGGGTCAAAGACTACATTGAAGCAATTTGTTCATCAATATGCTGAGGTGGAGTATGTCACATCAGTAAATTGTAAAATAGCTGTAAAATAAGTTGTGTCTCTAGCATTACTCATCTATCATATGTACTGTAATAGAGTATATGTCAGTCATAATGTTCTCTCCTATATTCTTATTTGCAAGCCATACAAACTGTACAATTAATACTATTCTAAATTGATAATCTCCTTTGTTCTGAAATTAGAGAAATATTTTATTTTCAAAAAATTAATTTATGAAAATTTAAATTTTAAAATGTACGCATTTATTTGCTTTTAATATAAAAACACTATAACGGTTGTAAATTAATTAAAATATTTCTCTAATGCCCTTAATTAAAACCTGGCCGTTCGATCGATCATTGTCAACAGATTCTTCTTAGCGTTGGCTTTATCAATTTGAATGAGAAGTCTTAACACGCAAAGTTCAACTTTAAATGGTTTAATTATGTATGTAAGCCACACTCTTTTCCTAATAAATATTTTGACTGGGAAATTAAGCCACATTGATTATATTCTTGTGTGTATGCGAGGTTTTCTTTAGCGTAAACAAAAGGATTTGGCCTCCATGTTCATGAATAGAACAAAGGTAATTAATTAGGAGGCTTTCTAAAGCCCAGCCTACTCTACTATATCTTGAATTAGGAGGTTTTCTTTTTATTTATTTATTTATCTATTCGTGTATTATGATCCTTATTCCTTCATATACACAATAAATTAATAACTTACGAAAAATTATACTGTATCACTTTCATTAAAAGAGTCCGACTGAAGTATATAAATTTTTGTTTCTACAAAAAAGTTTGACCATATTATAAAATAACCCAATGTCTTTAAAATTATCATTAAATTTTCTTTATCATAGTGTCACTACTAAATTATACACTAAATAAGATTAAAATAAACATAAAAAATTATATTTGTAAATTTTGTTAATGTCTCTTTTGGGAAAATGGGAGGAGTAAATATACGTACACAATTAAAACAAAAGACAAAACTAAGTTGAAACTCTCATATCAAAATGGACACACACATATCTCTTAGTGGACGGTAGTAATCAACTTTTTTCATCCTCCTTTCAAATATTGATGATGCCTATAACAAACAATATGGCCGTCCAAATAGATATTATATGCAACCATTTTTAATAACTAATTAAACTATGTTTGTTATTTATTAATTGCTCGATTTATTTACATTATTTGTTTCTTTAATTTCCCCCTAAAAAGTTGGGATGTATATACTGTGTCTTTTCATTCTTGTGAAGCTAGATTCTGAATTTGTCCACTTCTTGAGTTTGAAATAGTCTCCATTTGTTTAAGTTTCCTCCCAACTTTGCCGCCCGGCCATGCAAACTTCAGCACTTTCCAAAGAAAGCAACACAAAAATATTTATCAAATCCAAATGTGTGTGTGTATATATATAAACATAATAATCAATTAATACCTCCCCAATTCTCATCATCATCTCGTAGTACGTAGTTCACACACACATATATATATATACTTTCTCATATACTCTATTAATTTGATTGTTACTTTGAAAATGGTGGCAAAGAGGAGAATTAGCAAGGAGGGATCAAAGAAGCAAAGCAAATTTGTCTATTATTTGTTGGCTCCCGTTAGAATTCTACGCTGCGCAAGAGATTTTTACACAAACACATTGTGTGATTGTGCTGGTAAGATCAGCCATGGAAGCATGGTAGTTGGCTATACCGCTCTTCCTCATCAAATGTCTCACTTGCCCAGAACATTTAGTGGTACTTCTAGTAGCTCAGTGAAGGAGAACAAAGATATTGAGGATTTGAGGGAACTTATTAGGGTTATGACTATGAGGAACAATATTACTAGTACAGGGAATTATTACAATAGGATGGAGACGGGAAGCCGGAAGAGGCTAAGGGCTGCGGTGGAGGGTGGTGTGGGTGGGAGGAGTTATAGTTTTGGGGTTGGCCGTATTGGAAGAATTGATGAAGACATGCCTTGTGATTTTATGGAAGTTGTTGACATTAATAAGAATAATATTGTGTATCCAAGGTGCAGAAGTTATGCCATCACTAATAGGAATGTTGTGAGTTAGGCAGAAATTGCTTAGTTTATCTAAACAAATTTTATACTAGTATTGTACAATACAATTTTATAGAATTTTGTCTGCATAAATTAGACAAACTCTTATCTAATTATCTAACATTTTATTTAGTGGAATTTTTTATGATCAAAATCGACACTGATACACTAAAAATTCATTCATTTTATTATTCCTTATTTTGCCTTTTTATTATATTGGTTTATTTAATTAATATACATAATCACATAATATTATTTTTTTTGGGTTGGGTTGGATGGGGTGGGGGTGGGGGTGGGGGTGGGGGTGGGGTGGTGATAAAGGGTGTATACATAATCACATAATATTATATTTTTTGAGTGTGGGTGGGGGTGGGTGAGTGAGAGTAGGTGGGGTGGGGTGGGTGTGACGCCCTCAAAATAGGTATACAACACCCATTCTGAGTCGTCAAAATACATGGTACAAAAACAACTATAACTTTATTAATACAACATAAAAACTGTGAGTTTAAATACAAATATTGTCATCTAGACAATATCCACACTCAAATAAGTCCTCATTACAATTATTGATACATTATTTTATAAAAATGGTGAGGACTATTAAAACGACTTTTTAGAACCTTCATTCCATACCCCGACTTCTTACTCACCCGTGCTAACCCCCTTTAGGCGACGGTTTTGGTCATACAACCGTCGTCTATACTTTTAGCGATGGACAATATATAGCGTTGTTAAAAGTAAAGACGACGGTTGTATGACCAAAATCGTCGCCTAAAGGGGGATGAGCATGAGTGAGTAAGATAAGGGGTATGCACTTGATCCTTGGTATATATATATATATATATATATATATATATATATATATATATATATATATATATATATATATATATATAGTCCATTTCTTAAGCTCACTCTTATTGAGCTCACCTCGAGCTCACCCTGTTTTTTTTTTTATATAAAAAAACATAACTAATAAAAAATATATAATAATTTTTGGAATTGAAAGTTTAAAAAAAAAAGTGTTTTGAGTGTGATTTGGGTACATATAACAAAACAGTGTTGTACAGTCTGTACAACACTGTTTTGTTATATGTACCCAAATCACACTCAAAACATTTTTTTTTAAAAAAACTTTTAATTTCAAAAATTATTATACATTTTTTATTAATTATTTTTTTTTTAATAAAAAAAAAGGCAGGGTGAGCTCAATAGGGGTGAGCTTAAGATCCTTGCTATATATATATATATACGGTCCGGATCACGTGCATACCCCTTATCTTACTCACCCGTGCTCACCCTCCTTTAAGCGACGGTTTTGGTCATACAACCGTCGTCTATACTTTTAGCGACGGACAACATATAGCGTCGCTAAAAGTATAGACGACAGTTGTATGACCGAAACCGTCGCCTAAAGGGGGGTGAGGACGGGCGAGTAAAATAAGGGGTATGCACTTCCTTACTCTATATATATATATATATATATATATATATATATATATATATATATATAGAGAGAGAGAGAGAGAGAGAGAGAGTCCGGATGTTAAGCTCACCCCTTATTCAACTCAACCGAGCTCACCCTCCTTTAACGACGGATCCGGCGACGGGTGAGTAAAATAAAGAGTATACACTTGATCCGGACCGTATGCACTTGATTAATTAGAAGCATGACAAAAGTTGGGGAGCTCAAGTTCAGCTGCACATCAGGGATAATATTGAGTCTCATTCTTCTGCTAGTTCTATCCAAGTATATTACTTTCTTCTCCTTTTTTTTGTTTTTATTAATTTGATCAGCTTACTTATACCTTCCGTCTGACTAAATTAAATAGTTTCATTTGTTAATTTTCTTTTTTTTTAAAGTCCAATTCCGATTGCTGATTTTATAAAATGAGACAATATAATATTTTCAAATTTATCATGTTATTAAATTAGCTAAATACTAAGTAAATTCAGGAATATATATTCAGTATGATGATGATTAATTTGTGTGTAATTAAGGTGTATTGGAGTTGGAGAGGGAGAAAATGTGGAGTTATTCTACTACTTCGTGGAGTCTGAACGGAACCCAAAAGACGATCCCCTCATGATTTGGATCGCTGGTGGACCTGGTTGTTCTGCTATTCGTGCCTTGTTCTATCAGATTGGTATATTAATTTCTTATTCTTAATTCATGCCAATTGATCACTTAACATTAACTAGATCTACTCTTCCTTTTTTTTGATTAAGAGTTCGATCTTCTATCAAGTTGGTATACTAACAATTTCTTGCTCTTAATTGTCGCCATTAAGATTAAGTAAGGGCCTGTTTGGAAAACTCCTTATTTTAAATTACTTATAAGTTATTTTAAGTTGTGACTTATGAGTAAAAGTGTTCGGTATCAATTTGATTTATAAGTCAAAAATTAAGTTAAAATAAGTTACGAAGGTGTTCGGTTCATAATGACTTATAAGTTAAAATAATGTAAAGATGACTGAAAAAGACATTAATAAAAAGAGAAGCAAAATAGACATTACATTTGGTCAAACTAACTTATTTTAAAATGACTTAAGTCACGAATAATTACTTTATTTTTTACTTAAAAACCAACTTATAAGTTAAAAAATAAATAACTCCCAAACACTCAAATATTGATTAATTATGACTTATAAATTAGTTTGACTAACTTAAAATCACTGAGAAACAACCCTAACAATAACAGTAAGTTTACTATCACATAAAACCGCTCACATACACTCACATACATATTTTGATAGTCCAAATGTAGAGCAAATTATGTGAATCATCAAAATATACATATGAGTGTATGTAAAAAATTTTATGTGATAGTAGACTTATTTTACCTATAAAAATGTTAACATCATCTCAATTTTTTTTCTTCTTGTTTTTCTCTTTGGGGACGTTAACTTAACATCAACTCTATTTGTTTTGATGAAGAGAAAAAGGGGGTTCCCGAGAACAGAAATGACATCATTAGAGTAAATTTAAGTGACACATAACACTTTATAACGGTATTCGTTACTCCATTCTCAGTCTGTTAATATCAATAACTTTTAAAAATATAAGTAGGATATTTATGTTGTGAAGTATACAAACAGCATACAAGTGAGTGTTTTATTTTTATAAGGATAATTAGCTATATATCTCCTTAATTTTTCCTTGTTTACATTTTATAAATAAAGATACATTTAGATTTTTTTTTAAAAAATATTCTACGATATTCTAATATTTAAAATCTATAGAAATTTATTTAAATTATTCTAAGATAACATATATTATTGTATACTAGATAAAAAGTATTCTGAGGTACTATATTTGTTGCTTTCAGATCATATCAATTATAAATTTTTTAGAATATATGTTGCAAATTAAACTAAAATATCAAAATGATGTATCTATAATTTAAAATAAAATAAAATAAAAATACATTATCAGTATATTGTCTCCAATTGATCGAGTTTTAATTAATAACTGTATGTAGGACCATTGACATTAAAGTATACAGAGTCTAGTGGGACAATACCTGATTTGGAGTTAAACCCTTACTCATGGACAAAGGTAAAAACATTAATTAGCTTGCCTGCTTTAAAATAAGTCATTTCTTTTGCAATTTTTACTTTTATTTTTATATATAGGTGGCCAGTGTAATATTTTTGGATGCACCTACCTCTGGATCTTCCTACACTAAATCCCCGGAAACTTACAAAAATAGCGACACACTAGCAGCAAAGTATACGTATGAGTTTCTTGTGAAGGTACCCGTGCTGATAAATTACAAATATTATTCTATATATATTTTTCCATTTTAGCTAATGCATGCATATATGTAATTAATTTTATTTTTTGTACGTACTTAATTTGTGATGCAGTGGCTTAAGAATCATCCCGAGTTTATCAGCAATCCGCTATACATTACTGGTCTTTCTTACTCGGGCATAACTGTTCCAATCATGGTTCAAGAGATTTATAATGGTATAGATTCATGGTCATGCAGACACAGTATCATATAGATTCATGTTTTATCTTTTGCTTGCTTTTATTTATAGCTGAAAATAATTTTTTCACAATTATATATATATATATATATATATATATATATATATATATATATATATATATATATATTGAGATTGACTCAAACTTCTACGAGTTCGAGTTCGACTAACGGCCAACAACGTAGTCAGGAGTATCGCTCCCCTGTGAATGAGCGGTTGCCTAGCTCGTCGGTGAGTTGGCGGGGGTTGCAAGGGGCAGCGTCCCGGGAAACCAATCGCAAAGTGTAATTGGGCTTGGAGATTTATTAGTAGTCCGGTATTGAGTTTTACTAATGTATTGGGTTTCATTAGTTTAAACTCGTCATGTTATAACAGCTAAGGTTTTTCTAGTTAAATTAAAATCATTGTTGTAGAGTGTGCATATGAGGCATCTAATGAATACATCTGAGAAACAAGACTAACCAAATTGGTCGTATGTTTTTAATTTTTTGTCTTTCATATAATATTTGTGTGATTGTAATATTATTCGTTCTTAAATTCTAACATATTGAGTATTAATGAATTTTATTTTGCCGATAAAAAAAATATAACTTTCTATGTACAAATTATAAAATGCTAAATGTAGAATTTTCTTTTAATTTGTCTAACTTTTTGATACCACAAATGTCATTTATAAATTAAAATAATTCACTAATTTATGAACCATGTGCTAGCTAGAATTTTTAATTATTTGTTTATTATTCGTTTTACTTTTTCTAATTCTCCTTTCATTTTTTGTAGGTAATGAAGCCGGAAATGAGTCGATACTGAATATTAAAGTACTTAAAAAGATAAATTCAGTAATTATATATATATATATATATATATATATATATATGATTATGATTTAAGAGGTTGAATGACCTCAATTACTTGCAATTAAGTTGCAACAGTATTTTATATATTCTGGTCTTTTATTTTTATTTTTTTGAACTTTAATTATATCATGCATGGATATAAAATGATCTTACATATGGTGTTTGTAATTGAATTCAGGGATATATACTCTTCAACCCTCTAACAGTTAGAAATATTGACTTTAATACAAGGATTCCTTGTGCTCATCAGTTCGCACTTCTATCAGATGAACTCTATGAGGTAATAAAGCTTAACATATATCTTATTATATATTTTCAAGTTTCTTATTATATATAGAAGGAATATCAGCGACGGACGAATTAATACGTAGCGATACCAGTAGATATCAGGGATGGCCAATTGGCCACTCTGTCACTAAAGAACTCCGTCGTCGTTCCTCAGCTATATTTAATTTCATCTCAATAATTACGTACATGACAAGTATATATGTACTACTACAAAAAAATGTCTCGATATTTCCAGTCAACGAAAGCAAATTGTAATGGCGACTACATAAATGTGCATCCCAGCAATGAATTATGTCTAAATGATCTACAAAAAGTAGACAAGGTTAGCTGGATTATATATAACTTTGGTACAAGCAATTTTCAAATTTCTTAAAGTATATCACCTTACTGCTAATTAACAGGTATTTACATTAATGGTGTACATTTTGATATGCAGTGCCTTGAGTATGTGTATGTATATCAAATATTAGAACCAGTTTGTGCTTCAATGACGAGCTCTTTCGAAGAGAATCTCATAAATCCTCTCCGATTACCAAAACTTGATGAGGAGCCATGGTGTCGGGTAAATTTTGAATTAGAACTTTCCCTCTAATTAAAAAGAATTTTCTCTCTCTAGCTCTCTCTCTCTCTCTCTCTCTCTCTCTATATATATATATATATATATATATATATATGTTCTATACTTTTTTCTGTTTTAGAGACACATTTTTTTTTACTATAAAATGATATAAAATTTCTAATATGTCATTACTTTTATTCTTAGTTAATTGTGTGTCATATCTTGTTACTAGTACTAAATTTCTAACAAATGCTAGACATAAATTTTTCGTTTTTTATTATTATTAAAATATGGAGGGGGTACAAAACTAAAAGACTAACGTGCTCTCTTTATATTATTTCCATAGCAAAATACTTATGCATACTCTTCTACTCTTCTATTTGGGCAAATGACAAAGATGTTCTTGGTATCCGGGAGGTATAACATCCATCCATCCTACAGGGGCTTTGACCATCCACATTTGGACAAGATTTATATATTAATTAAGATTAGTTTTACTTAATTACTTTGTGAAAATCAGGGAACAGTAAAAGTGTGGGAGAGATGCAACTCAGATCACTATATTATTGGTAAAGATGATTCCCCTAATTACTCACATGATGTCTCTACCTCTCTTGACTACCATAAAAACTTGACCAAAAAAAGTTGCCGAGCTCTAATACTTAGGTAATGTGATCTTAGTTAATTTTTTTTCTTTTAATTGTTATATATATATATATATATATATATATATATGCGCTTGCATGCTACTTATAATTAATAAATATATATATTTATATATGTTTATTAAATTTTTCATCACGCATGCATGCATGCAGTGGTGATCACGACATGGCTTTTCCATACATTGGCACGAGACAATGGATACGTAGTATGGATTTGAAAGTTGATATCACTTGGGAACCATGGTTTGTCAAAAATCAAGTAGCAGGGTATGTATGTTAATTGGTACCTTAACATTCCTTGCATTAGTTAATGTACACCGATATGATTAATTAATTAATTAATTACCTTAAGTACTGCATGTTAATTGTATATTAAATTTGTTTAATCTTAATTATGCATGCATGCATGCAGATACATGGAGAGTTTTTCACATAATGACTACTCACTGACATTTGCAACTGTTAAGGTATGAAATTAATTTTGTATTACAATTAAACTCGATCGATTTTGCTCTTCATTTATTGTCGTACGTCTTGATCTTCTATTTGACTTGTGTAGGGGTCAGGTCATGCACCTCCGGAGTTCAAGCCTGAACAATGTCTAACTATGGTGGATAGGTGGTTTGTTCATAACCCTCTCTCTAATGATTCGTACTCATTCTAATTCTAAATTTATTTATCAATGCGGTTTCTTGAGCCATAACAACTCAATATATTCCAAGTTTCGGAATTAATCAAAATAAAAAGCACATTTGTAATTTCAATTATTAAAACTTGCGCTCAATTCTAATTCCAATACTTGAATTGAGTTGCCCTTAAATAAAATTTATTAGCACATGTTTATTTGGTCTTTCTACAATTAGCTAGCTTTCTGGATATATAATGTTTTGTGTTCCTAGCTAATAAAATTTGTTTTTTTTTGTCGAATAAAATCATGTCAAGATGTCAAAAATCTATAATTAGAGGGTGCGTTACATGATAATACTTTAATTAATACTCCCTCCCTCCGCAATAACTGACTTAATTTGAATTTTGAAAACAAATTGATCAATTTTAGATTTATTTAATATTCTTTTAATTACAGGTAAAGATATTATAACTATAAGAAATTATTTTTAATTTACTACTACATTCAAGTGTTTGATAGTTCAAAAATATAAATAAATTTGCTTAATTATTGTAGCAAAATTATTGAATATTTGAAATTGGCCATTATCTGTATGATGAGCCTGGAGACACCACTAGATATTGGAATGATGTAGAAAAGAAAAAGTATTACAAATCGAATCACTACGTACACATGTTTTCTTACACCCAAAAAAACAAGTGAGCTCAAACTAAGAGCCATGGGCCTATGCCCGCATTCTGATGCCACAGGGCTCACGCTCTTAATGTAGTTTAATTTGGTCAATAATTGTATTATTTCATAATAATATATTGTTTTAAAATTCAAATAAAAATGAATAAAATGTTTAAAAAGTAGTAGACCACAAATGCTCATATAATGATAAAGTTAAAGAGTATAATTAAATAAGTTTCTGTTTTATCAGTAATGGACTTCACATAAATACATTAAAGTTTTTTTCTTTTTCCTTGAAGGGAAAATAAATTTTATATGGTATTTTGAATTTTTATTAGACATTTTTATGAAGAAAAATAAAATTATTGTACTTCAACCATCTTTTATGCGACGAATGAAATAAACTGTAGTAATTATGTCAATTTAGAAATTTATTTTACTTAAAATTGTGAATGCGCGTGGTAATTAGTAGTTAATGGACACCTAACTTAGGTTAACCAATGATGGTGAGAATTAAAGTTTGGTAAGGTTGTGTTTGATAAATTTGAGAATTAAAATCTGAATGATTATGATGTCTTAATAAATTAGATCATCTGAATAGTTATGAGGTCTGAATCTAAAAAATTGTTTGATAACAAAAAAGTAAGTTGTCTCTTAATGACACTATTTTACTATTTTAAAGGGTAAAATTTTATTTAATAATTTTAAATATTCAATTTAATAAAAATGAGTGCATAATATTGTTGAATATATTTATATAAAAAAAATTATCAAAAAAATTTCATTAAGAGGTACCTCTTAATTATTAAGATTTCATTTTCTGTCTTACCGATTAAGAGGCATTCAGAGGTAACAAAAAACAAAACAAACAGTATCATGCCTCTTAGCGAATAAGAGGCAGTCCATTAAGAGGCAATCAGACGTAAACAAACAGCACCTAAATTAGCTTATTGTAACAATAAGATTTACTATTTTCACTGTATGTTTGGACAAAGGTTCAAAAATATCTCTAACGTTTTTCTCGATATTTCACTTTCAATCTATACTTTCTTTTTTTTAAAGTACGCCTAACGTTATTAATTTTAGGTCAATTGTACCCCTGACCCTAAGAGACATGCCACCTAAACTAACTCCGCTTACACCCGACATTTTTTGCTGACAGAACTGACACCTAGATAAACATTCAAGCGGATCCCACTAGAATCACAACATAAAAAAAAAACTAAAAACCAAAAGAAAAATATTTACTCTTCTTCTTCCCCCGCCTCTCCCAAAACACACTTCAGTTTTGTTCACCGCCACGAATTCTCATGCAAATCCGCCATCGCCTCGGCCGCCTCTACCTCAGTCTTAGCCTCCGACTTCGAACATTCAATTTCACTAAAAAATCCTTCTTCTTCTCTATCTGGAAAATACAGGGTTTTTGGATGATGAGAACTTGCAAATAATAGGTGTTTGATCGCCGATAATCGACGGTTAAATATGTGATTTTGAGGGGGTTGTGGTTTTATATGGAAGCTCATAGCGGAAGCGGGTGAAGGCCACCTCATTAGGCCCTTCTTCTTCTGCATTTGGTCCAACCACGCGTTCTACAAAGCACGCGCGTCTCTGCTGCACCCAATTCCTCGTCTACAGCCCCCACTATCACTGTTGCTCCTGATAATTCATCGATCTCGACCCGTTCACGCTTCAGGAATGGATGAATCTTCTACACCTCCATCAAAAGAAAATGGTACCCCTATGCAGGCATTTTCATGGTTGATGCTTAAACGATTGTCCTTTGGGTTTCTATTTTAACTGTTATTAAATAATTAAACGATCGATCTATATTTTGGCAACTCCGACCGACAACCCACGTCGGTGATATCCACTACTCAATTATTGGACTTTAGGAACAAACGTTGTTGTGGGATTGAATTGGTAACCGAGATTTTCCACGATTTCATTGTCAATTTGTTGAAAAATTTGAATTGGGTCAAGTTATAGAAGAATTTGGCAAGTGGGTTTTCATAGGTTTTGGTCATGGGGGTTCTGGTATTAAGAAGAAGCATTCTAGTGGTGGTTTGCTAGAAACTTTGAAAATGGAGACAGTGGTGGTGGTGCAGAGGATCAAGAGAGGGAGAGAAAAAAAATAGAGAAAGGAGATGGTGATGCATATGCTAAAAATATTTTTTTTATTAAATATTATTTTTATCACGTGTCACCAAAATTTATTCTCTTCATGTCTCGTCAGCAAAATATGTCTACATGTCAGTTATGTTAGACTAGGTGGTATTTGTTAGGGGTCAGGGGCACAGTTGACCTAAAATTGATAACGTTAAGCGTACTTTTAAAAAAATATATATATATAATAAAAGTAAAACATCGAGAAAAACATTAAGGGGCATTTTTAGAACTTTTCCCCTGTACGTTTACCACTTAAGCATAAATATTGTTTGGAACTGTGTATACAAATTCTTGAACGGCCACTAAATATTTTATAATCACTTACAGCTATATATATAATATTTTAGAGTTGCGCACAAGAATTAAAAAAATAATTATATGATATTAAATATAATATTATTTGTTTGTAATATCGCTTACCATATACTTATCTCAAATTTTTTTATGAGATGTAATTTTGAAAAGAATGTGGTTAATTTTCTTAGATTATATAAAATATTAAATAATTTAGAACAAATGAAATCATCTAAAATATTATATATATTATGCGACGGAGAGAGTATATATTTGATCTATCTACTACGATACAGTAACACCGTACTGCGACTTTCCCATATAAAATTAGTATTTCTATTTCATTGATTTTTTAGAAGAAAAAAATTGTTTCAATTTATTTGGCGTTTACAACTTTTTAGGATAATAAATTATTTACTTTCTTATATCACCATTAACTTCTCTCATTATCCCAATAAATTTTCTCTCTTATATTAATAGTTTTCTAACTTCCCATTAAAGGGTAGTGACGAAATTTCATAAAAAAAATTAATTATTAAATAATTTTCTTAATTCATTTACATAAAATTAAAATGCCTATTATTATGAAATAGAGATAGTAAAAAGTGTTGTGTTTTTAAAAATATGGTCAAAAATTTGTGATTTTAAGTCATAATGTTTAAATTTTGAAATGAACGACATTATATCGGATTGTTATAAGATAAGCTCTCGATAATCATATCCATTGTGTGTTAATAAAATAATATTCATTTTCTCCCTTAATATAAATCATTTTACAGAAATATTTTAAATATAAGTCGTTTAAAAATTTTAAATAAGTATTAATTGCATAGTTTTTAATAGTATCACAAGTATTAAATAACACTTTGATTCTCTCACTATTTTTTGTCCAATAAATAATACTATTTTTTTTAATACAAAGACAATTTAGGCAATTAATATTATATTTAATGTTATAAGTACAATTATTTTCTTAATATTTGTGCGCAACTCTAAAACGAATTATATTAAATGACGGATGGAGTATAATCTGGGAGAATTAATCAAAAAACTTTCCAAAATTACCTATCATGAAAAAATGTCACAGATGAGAGAGTATGAGATAAGTACTCAATCTGTTCCATAATATATAATGTTTTAGATAATTTAATTTGTCTCAAAGTATTTAATGTTTTATATAACCTATGAGAATTATTCACAATATTTTCAAAATTACCACTCTAGAAAAAATGTTATAGATGAATGAGTATGAAATAAATATATGGTAAAGGATATTATAGATAATTAATATTATATTTAATGTTATATAATCATTTTTTTAATTCTTATTGCACAATTCTAAAATATCATATATTATGAGATAAAAAAAGTATATAATAAATAGTATTATAGATAATTAATTTTATATTTAATATTATACAATTATATTTTTAATTTTTGTGTAAAATTCTAAAATATCATACGATATTATAGGAGGGAATATGATAAATACGGATCCGGTTAATATGAAGTTATTTTTTTGGTAAGTTAGTTAATTGGCCAATAGAATACTGACACATATATAATTTTATTTATGTGTCAATATTCTATTAATCAATTGACCAATTTATTTTAAAATAAACTTCATGCTAATCACTTCCGGTAAAATAGGTTGTTATCAGTAGCATGTGCTAAATTTAGTACAATTTTATAACGACCACATATTTAAATATTGATAGTTTATATATTTACTCCTTCTGTCTTCTTGCATTTAGTTACGTCGTCCAGCTGCAGCCGGTGGTCCTTCCATCGATGTAAGATTTGGAATTTTGGTATTATAAATATATACATATATATATATATATATAAGAGAAAATTATTTTCATATTTATTTTTAATATTTTTATATAATTTTTTTCATGTGAATATGTGATTAAATGTATACTCATGTGAAAGAGAAATATGTATATATAAAAATATCGCTGTAGTTAGCATAGCTATAGTAACAGGTGAAACCGTTGCTATAACTTAAAAAACCGTCGTCATAGTCTACTGTATACGTATATTTTTTCATAACGGTTCAAATAATTTATTAAAATGAAAAAAAAAATCAAAATTTGGGAGAAATCCTAAAGTTAATACAGTGCCTAACGCACGGAATACAGGTAGTATATAAATAAAGCATCTGGTTTGACTTATGATAAATAATATCTTTGCTAAACTAGTATACCTGTGCCTTCGTTTATGTAGTAATATATACACATATGTATACCTGTGTCTTCGTTTATAATATATACACATATGTATATCTATGTATCTCTGAATACTAGGTAGAAGAAATTGTTCCGCACCTCAGAAGCATGACAAAACTTGGGGAGCTCAGTACATCAGGGCTAATTTTGGGTCTCATTCTTCTGCTACTTCTATCCAACATTACTTTCTCACACACAATCGTCAAGACTCTACCGGGATTTCCCGGTGACCTACCCTTCAAACTTGAAACTGGGTATGTAAATTATATATAATACTATAACTATAAGCAGCTGCTGCTGCTGCTTCTTCTTCTTGTTGTTTTTATTAATTTGATCAGCTTACTTATACCTTCCGTCTGACTAAATTAAATAGTTTCATTTGTTAATTTTTTTGTAAGAAAGTTCAATTACGATTGCTTCTTCTTCTTCTTTTCTTCTTCTTCTTCTTCTTATGATGATTTTTGTGTGTAATTAAGGTATGTTGGAGTTGGAGAGGGAGAAGATGTGGAGTTATTCTACTATTTTGTGGAATCTGAACGGAACCCAAAAGACGATCCCCTCATGATTTGGATCTCTGGTGGACCTGGTTGTTCTACTATTCGTGCCTTCTTCTATCAGATTGGTAAATTAATTAATTTATTATTCTTAATTCATGCCAATTGAATTAAATAAGAACACCAGGATAACTCGATCTATTTGTTTGCTTAAGAGTAAGTAAGAACAAAAATGTTAACATCATGATGCTGAAATTATAGTCTTCAGCTAGACTTTAGAGAAATTTAGGAGAAGAGAAAGAAAAACAGAGCAAAAGATATATATTACTTTCCTATCTTAACTTTAGCCCCAAGATAAGATACTTATAGGCATCTAGTACAAGATTCTAGATAATTCATCTCAACCCTACGTCTTTATTAATAGCTAGTTATCTATCAACCCTTAGATTGCATACTGACATCACCTAACAAACTATCTAGTGTTTCCCTTTTCTGCCCCTGTGGTATCTGTTGGGTCCCGATATTTCTTCTACTGGGCCGGACGGATTGGGCCTCCCCATTTATTTAGCCTAGTGGACCTTTACTATTAAGTCTTCTAGCCATTGGGCTTAACCTTTACCCTGCCTTTATTGTCTCTCCTTAAACATTGGGCTGGATCAAGCGGCCGGTCCATAAAATCTTTTAATATCTAAGACTTTGACTGGTAATGATGAAAAAGGAGTGCAGTTGACCAAAAGTTTGCAGATCATTAATGTGGATGAGATTTTATCCGGCCGGCGGCAGAAACAGTAGAAAAAAGGTGACAACCTGCATGCACACGGCTAAGACCAGAGAGAAGCAGGGGGCTGTGTCAGATCGTGGTTGGTGGCACAAAAAACCGAGTATGAGAGTATAACCGAGCAAGGGGGTCTCCTAACGAAAGGTACGCATACACTTTCCGTCTAGCTCAAGACACTAGACATTTTTTACATCTTCCATTGTTAAACCTTGAACACCTGTATTGACTCTCACGCCGGAGCTATCCCCCGACGGTCCAGCCGTCAAGCTTTTGGTGTTGATCGTGTTTACTGTGCAGGATTAGGACGTCTTACGTGATTGGGACGTCATCAAAGATCTTGGCGTTAACATTGGCGCTAGAAGGAGGGCCTGAGTTCTAGTGTTCCAGAGCTTTCAATCACAAATATTCATTTGTTCCACGCTCTCAAGGATGGGGAAGAGCAGAGCAGACACGCCTGAGGGACAACCGATGACTGTTGGTGATTCACCACCACTAGTTTCTGTTAGAGATCGTTTGGGGCCCACACTAAGTGCTCATGCTAGCACAGCCTCCAAGCGGTCGCATGGAGATTCTCGTCCAAGGGCCGTGGGCAAAGCTAAGAGAAAGTTAATCTTCACGACGGATAAAGAGTCCGGTCGCGGCCGGAAACAGCTAGACCACGACGAGAAGACCTCCCGATTGGCTAAGATGGCAGAAGAGGCAGATAGGGCCATGGAGTCACTCATGAAGCAGAGGCAGGATATAGCCGAGCAGATGTCCCGGATGGAAGAGTTGAGGGATGAAGCGTCCAATTATGTCCAGTCCGAAAGGCGTGTGCATCGCAGCGGGAAAGAGCCGGTTCATTCAGAACATGGGATTCAAAGCCAGCATCGGGAGAGAAAAAGATCGAGGAGCCCCGGTCCTCGAAGATCGAAGGAAGCACTCCGTCGTGACGTCCCTATGGGGCAGATCCGAAGTGATAGGAAAGGCCGGTCCAGAGAACGAACTCCAGAAAGCATGAAGAGGGCACTCATTGTCGCGCACTCTCACCATAGTCGTCGGACCCAGGGGCAAAGCAGATCTCGGGGCCTTACACCCGAAAGTCGGGTGCTTCGCTCAGAGGACCGCCGTCGTGAGAGTCCTTCGAAGATTGGGGGTATTATGGTTAACGACCGATCTACTCAAAAAAGGAGAGAGCCGTCGGAGAAGGAGGTGTCGTCACAGCCAGAAGGAGTAGAATACCTCGTAAACGAGCTGAAGGCTCTTCGGAAGCAGTTATCCGAGGTCCAGCCAGTAAAGGATACTCCGGGAAAGAAAGCATCCCCATTTTCCTCGGATATTCTTAAGGAGAAGGCGGACACCTCTAAGAAGTTGCCTTACATGGAAAGTTACGATGGTTCGGGAGATCCTTACGACCATAGCCAAGCATTCGACCGGTTAATGGACTACTATGATTTCACTGACGCTGCTAAATGTCACATGTTAGTTACGACATTGAGAAAGGATGCGAGACAGTGGATGGGGACTTTACCAGCAGATTCAATTTCATCATGGTCCGAACTCTGCGACAAGTTCCACGCTCGTTTTGGGAGTAACCGAAGGAGAGGGAAGCCCACGGGCTCCCTGGCACAGGTCAGGCAGTACACCAACGAATCTTTGGGTCAGTATGTGAAACGGTTCCGAGAGGCCGTTGGTCAGGTATCTGATTTGAACGATCTCCAAGCTGTGGGATTATTTCAGAACGGTTTGGACTTAGTGAAGTCGGAGAAGCTGGTGAGGAAGCTGATGTTCAATCATCCGAAGAGCCTGGCAGAGGCATTCGATAAGGCAGAAGGTTATATCGTTGTGGAGGAGGCCATGAGTAGCTTGAGACGTTCCTCTTCGGAGCAGGTGAAGGAGGCAGATGTCCCTAAAACCCAGCTTGATCAGAGGAAGACGGGGGGGTATAATGATAGATCGGAGAGCCGTTCCAAGAAGTTCAACAACTCATGGCGACAAGGAGATGCTCGTCCGCCTGTTTCCGCCCCGAAGGTGAACAAGGTTTATACCAAACTGAACACAGACAGGTCACTGATTCTAGACCAAATCCGGAACCAGCCGTTCTTTGAGCCACCGAGAGACAATTATAGGACAGGGCAGGGCAACTCTCGAAAATATTGTAACTATCATCAAGCTGCAGGCCATGGCACCAACGAATGTTGTAATCTGAAGGATTTCGTGGAAAGAAAGATCCAGAGCGGTCTGTTAGTCCAATATGTGGCCGAAAAGAACCAACAAAGTGCCGACCGCACCGTTCAGACAGTTCAAACGAATCCTCCTGTACAGCCCGCCCCGAATCCGCCACCAAGGCATGTCATTGACGTAATAACAGGGGGAACATCGGGGAAATTGGTAGGAAGAAAGAGAAGGGGGTATCTAGATTCGGTTATGTCCATATCAGGTGCCTCTCCAAAGATGGATAGACCCTTTCCCGGAACTATTATATCCTTTACGGATGCAGACTATCCTTTGGAGCCCATTGATCCACATGAGGGGGCGTTAGTGATCACCGCGCAAGTAGGCTCGGTGGACATGAAACGTATGATGATAGATAACGGGTCTTCAGTGGATATTCTGTACGCCCACGCATATCAAAGAATGCATCTTGAAGGGCAAAAAATGGAAGTTGGGCAGGAGGCTCCTCTGTATGGCTTCATCAACGATCCGGTCAAAGTTGCTGGCACTATCGAGCTCCCGGTGGTCTTCGGCACAGCCCCACAACAGACAGAAATAATGTGTAAATTCTATGTTGTGCATGTAGATTCGGCTTACAACGCCATACTGGGAAGACCTACGCTGACGGCTCTCCAAGCCGTGACTTCTATCCCCCATTTCAAAATCAAGTTCCCTACAGCGCACGGGGTCGGAGAGGTGGCTGGAGACTTGGATCTAGCTCGACGCTGTTATCGGAATGCGTGCATCTCTTCCGGGGTAGGGGTCAGCAAGCAGAAACAAACCCTGACAATCGAGATTGAGCCCTTCACGGAAGGCAGTTCCGAGCCATTGGTAACACCTGCAGGGGAGACGGAGGAGATTGAGTTGATCCTTGGGAAAGCAGACAAGACGGTGAAAATCGGTTTGGGTCTACCAGAACCTCTTCGGACAAATCTTACGGAACTCCTTCGCTGCTATGCGGACATTTTTGCATGGGAACCAAAGGACATGCCTGGGATTAGCAGAAAGGTCGCTGAGCACCGATTGGAGGTAGATCCCTCGAAGAAGCCTGTTCGGCAAAAGAGACGGATCTTCGCACCCGAGCGACAGAAGATAATTGACGAAGAGATCGCCAAGCTGTTGGCCGCTGATTTTATTTTTGAGATCGACTACCCACAGTGGATGGCCAATGTAGTATTGGTGCAGAAGCAGAACCAGAAATGGCGAGTTTGCATTGATTACACCGACCTAAATAAAGCTTGTCCGAAGGACTTTTATCTTTTGCCCCATATTGATCAACTTATTGATGCGACTTCAGGATATGCTCTACTAAGCTTTATGGATGTTTTTTCAGGTTATCATCAAATATCCATGTGCAGGGAAGATATCCCGAAGACAGCATTCATTACACACCGTTCGGTATACGCCTATAAGAAGATGACCTTTGGCCTTATAAATGCTGGAGCAACCTACCAAAGAATGATGAATTTTATCTTCCACAAGCAGCTGGGAAAGAATATGGAGGTTTATGTGGACGACATGATCGTAAAAAGCATGCAGATTCAGAAACATTTGGATGATCTGGAGGAATGTTTTCAGACTGTCCGACATCACAAATTGAGGCTTAATCCCGCAAAGTGTACCTTCGGCCTCGGTGCGGGAAAGTTCTTGGGGTATCTAGTCAGTCAGAGGGGCATCGAAGCCAATCCAGAGAAAATTCAGGCCGTCCTTGACATGAAGACTCCTCAATCGTTTAAAGACGTCCAACGTCTGACCAGTAGGATTGCAGTTCTGAGGAGGTTCATGTCCAGATCCGCAGAAAGGTGTCTACCATTCTTCGACACACTGAGGGGGCCGAAGAATGCGAAGACTTTCCAATGGACTTCGCCCTGTGAAGAAGCCTTCCAAGGCATAAAGACCTATCTGTCCTCTGCTCCCCTATTGGTAAAACCCACCCCGAAAGAGACTTTGTATCTCTATCTTGCAGCGAGTTCCTTAGCCGTTGGAGCGGTGCTGATTCGGGAGATCAGTGGAAAGCAGTACCCGGTCTATTACGTCAGTCACATCCTGCGAGATGCCGAAACCAGGTATCCAAATATTGAAAAAATTGCCTTTGCTTTAGTAATTGCTAGCCGAAAGCTTCGGCAGTACTTTCAAGGTAGGCTCCTGATCGTCTACACAGATCAACCACTGAAGAAGGTAATGGGTAAACCGGAGGTTTCGGGGAGATTGGCAGCATGGACCATGGAATTGTCCCAGTTTTTCCTTGAGTACCATCCCCGAACCGCTATCAAGGGACAAGCTTTGGCCGATTTTGTGGTAGTGTTCCTTCACCGAAGCAGATGCCGAGTTACAGGAAGCGGGGACATCTGATCGAACTGTTACACTTCTTCATCACGGTCAGAATGCATGGACACTGTATGTAGATGGGTCTTCCACGGTAAATGTCAGTGGAGCAGGAATTATTCTGACCAGTCCGGAGGGGTTCAAGGTACAACAAGCCATTAGATTCGGGTTTAAGGCGACTAACAACGAGGCCGAGTATGAAGCCGTTCTAGCTGGGGTTCGGCTGGCGAAGAGCCTAGAAGTCCAGAAGTTGATCATTTATAATGACTCTCAGCTGGTCGTCAAGCAGTTATCAGGAGAATATGAAGCCCGTGGGACGAGGATGATCAGGTATTTGGCAGAGTTGAAAGACAGGCTTCGATACTTTGCTTCTCACGAATTTCAAGCCATAGAGCGTAACGGTAATTCCATTGCCGATGCCTTATCAAAGTTGGCCACTACAGATGCCGTCGTTTTCAATGGATCAGTCTATTTGGAGGTCTTACAGCAGCCGAGTGTTCAACATGACTCGGTGATGTGTATCGAGCGATCTGACTGCTGGATGACTCCCTACATCAATTATTTGGCAGATGGCGTCCTTCGGATCAGATGTTAGCAAAAAAGGTCAAATACAAAAGTGCCAACTTCGTTCTTATTGACGGGGATCTTTATCGGAGGGCATTTTCGTCACCATTATTGAAATGTCTGGTCCCGTCCGAAGCAGAGTACGCCCTTCGGGAAGTTCATGAGGGCATCTGCGGTGATCACATGGCAGCTAAGTCGCTGGCATACAAAGTTCTTCGGCAGGGGTACTACTGGCCAACGATCTTCAAGGAAGTTTCAGAATACGTGAAAAAGTATGATAAATGTCAGCTCAACAGTCCGATTCCACATCAGCCACCGGAAGAGCTATACTCGATTCTATCTCCTATACCCTTTGCTGTCTGGGGGGTTGATATACTGGGCACGTTACCGAAAGCTAAAGGGCAGGTCAGTTTCGTCATAGTTGCTATTGATTATATGACCAAATGGGTCGAGGCGAAACCGCTCCGACTAATAACGGAACAGGAATGTCTGAAATTTATGAAAGAATCCGTAGTGTTTCGCTTCGGGATCCCTCAAGTGGTGATATCAGATAACGGACGCCAGTTTGTGGGATCTAAATTTGAAGGATTTCTGAGAGAACTAGGAGTCCAGCACAGGAAGACTTCGGTAGCTCATCCTCAGTCTAACGGACAAGTCGAAGTGACCAACAGGACGTTGCTGAATGGAATCAAGCGCAGATTGGACGAAGCTAAAGGAAGATGGCCAGAAGAGCTGCTCAGCGTGTTGTGGGCCTACAGGACTACGCCGAGGACAACAACAGGAGACTCGCCTTTCAGACTGGCCTACGGCACTGATGCCTTAGTCCCAGTTGAGATTGGATCTCCAAGTCTTCGAGTTAGTCAGTTCAGAGAGATTTACAATGACGAGGGACTAAAGGCCAACTTGGACCTATTAGAGGAAGTCAGAGAAGTGGCTTTGATCAAGTTAGCAGCCTACCAGAGGAGAGTCGCCAAGCATTACAACAAAGGGGTAAAGCTCCGAAGATTCGAGGTGGGAGACCTCGTTCTCAGAGAGGCCGAAGCGTCTACACCGCAGAACACTGGGAAGTTGATGCCGAACTGGGAAGGACCGTATGAAGTGGCCGAAGTACCAAAGCCCGGGACGTATCGGCTGAAGGCTTTGGATGGATCCGAAATTCAGAACACATGGCACGCAGGCAGGCTCCGAAAGTACTTTCAGTAGAAACCAAGTCAGTCCACTGGGAGTCTGTACATAACCGTTCATCATCAATAAAAAGTCACTTTTTTCACAACTGATCTTCGCATTTGTCCCAATGTCACAGTGGAGTAAGGAGGTATGGTAGGACTCGCTGGCCATTCGATGGCAGCCAATTTATTTGATACCCCGCATGGTAGTCAAATCCTGGATCCTATATTATTTTTTACCAAGGGTGGTAAAATCAATGGTCACCGAAGTAAGGAGGTATGGTAGGACTCGCTGGCCATTCGATGGCAGCCAATTTATTTGATACCCCGCGTGGTAGTCAAATCATGGATCCTATATTGTTTTTTACCAAGGGTGGTAAAATCAATGGTCACCGAAGTAAGGAGGTATGGTAGGACTCGCTGGCCATTCGATGACAGCCAAATTATTTGATACCCCGCGTGGTAGTCAAATCCTGGATCCTATATTGTTTTCCACCAAGGGTGGTAAATTCGATGGTCACCGGTGTAAGGAGGCTCGGGCGGACTCGCCAACCATTCGATGGTAGCCTCATCGGCAGGTGATCCTGAGGACCTTGTCAGGCCCTTCGGGGTAGGCAAGTATCGTCATTCAGACTTCGTCAGATCCTTCACGGCACCTACCTCACACTTTGGTAACGAATAAGTATTCCTTTACTTTGTTATTATTGCCTAAATTTTTCTAAGTGCTGAGTTCGGAATGCCACGTTATTTAGCTTCATCTTATCTGTTATACGACTTGCTTAGTTGTTGATTAACAGTTTAAAGTTAAGTCCACGGAGGAGCTTGTACATTTTTCAAATTAAATCCATATTGAAGTGTTGGTAAACAGTGAAAAAACCGAAGTCATAAAGGATAATGCTGATATTTTATTTACATAATGATGTTTACAAAGCGATAGAAGCTTTACAAGAATCCTACAGCTAAGGGAAAAGAGAATCATCTTCAGGGGTCAGCTTCGCCTTCCGAAGAGTCCAGAATGGTCGGGTCAACCTTGGCAGCGACAAGTCTTGTCTTGTCTTTGCTTCGGCATTCATCGTATCCATCCGAGAACATTTGGACGATCTCCTCGTTCAACTCGGCTGATTTCCGGTATTCCTGTTGAATTTCCCTCCGAAGATCTCCGGTTAGAGGGGGACCCAAATCCCTCAAGGCCCGAAGTTCACGGAGCTCCTCTTCAAGTTTTGCCCGCTCCTTCAGATGTCTCAAGTCCCTAGCTTCGAGTTCATGTACTTGCACCGCCAGGCTTTTATTGGTCTTTACCATCGTCTCATTCTTCCCAACAAGGACCTCGTTTCGACGAACCAGGTCTATATTAGTGGAAACGGTTATCTGGTGGGTGGCCTCGGCTGTCTCCAACTTCTCTTTTAAATTATTCACGTCTTTCTGGAGGCCTTCATTATTGAGGAGAGTAGCACCGTGGGCCCTTCTCTCCCTTTCCAGAGCCGAAGCCAGACTGGCCTTCTCCCGCCTAGCCGCATCTTCTTCGGCTTCGGACTCTCTGTACCGGGGAAGAAGTCTCCCGAAGACAGCATTTGCCTACAGACGGGTAAAGAAAGTCGGTTAATTAGTAGAAGGAACAGATAAAACAGATGATTTCCAAATATTTCAAACTGAACAAACTCACCTTAGCCTGGTAGCTCATGCCCTCTTCGATTAGATCCCTGATCGAGCTGTTCCCGAACCGGTGATCGTCTGTCTCCCGGACGAAGGATTCAAACAGCTGGAAGGGGAAGTTGGCATTGAACTCCGGCCACACAGTGGGAGAAGATGCAGCTTCTCGCCTGAAGGCGGAGGGGGAGGATCTTGTCGGGGAAGGCACTGATGGTTCGGGAGGCGGTGGTGGTTGATCCTCGGAAGGCTGCTTCCTTTTACGAGACAGAAGAAGAGACTCGGTCGGGTATTCGAGCTCGTCTTTTGAAACGTGGATCTCCGTAGGGATAATGGTAGGCGGATCGGCTGCAGGAGGAGGAACCCGAAGCTCATCGGCAGACAGAGGAGTCACCATGGTCTTCCTCTTCTTAATCCGAAGAGCTTGCATTCGCTCGTTCGCAGGCATATCAATCAAACTCGCTGCAGAAGCTGATTGAAATCCTTGGGGGTTTGCCCGGATTTTCCGAACTGTCCTCTTCTTATGACGAGGCCGGCTGGGCTCCGCAGCAAGTTCTTTCTGTGGGATGTCGACGGGGGATGATGATGTTTTACCCGAAAGGAATTCATCCAATTCCCCTCGCTCGGTCGATGTTGGTTTTATCAAAGAAAGTTTATGGTCATATAACCAGGCTTGTTTGCTCAAGAGCCCGAAGCTCCACTCCTTTAGGGGAATTCTCTCGAGAATGCTCGCCATTTCTCTCACGCGCTCCTCTGGAATGTCCCCGAAGTCTGCAGAAATCCGCTCGGAAGTGGTCCATTCCGGGATAGACGGAGTTTCAGGCCCCTTCACGAAAAACCATTCTCTGTGCCATCCCTTGTTACTCGAAGGAGTATCTATCAACGGTCGCTTCTCAAACTTGGCGTTGGGCTTGGGGGACTGTTTGCTCAGCAACTTGAAGCCTCGTTCCCGAGACTTCCCGGCCGTGAAGAGAGTGAAGAAAGAATCAACTGTTGGAGGTATCCCCAACTCATAGCAGAACGCGATGAAGGCCAGGATGTGGATGTACGAATTCGGCACCAGTTGGGCGAATCCTACTCCGACAAATCCCAGGAGGGTAACGAGGAAGGAGTGGAGAGGGAATCTAACTCCCTTATCTAGAACAGTTACCGGCACAGCAGTCCACCCGTCCGGCCGTTGATACATCCGCTCATGCGATTCTGGAGCCCTCACCAGATGGGTGTCCGGGATCTGATACCGACTCTTGATGACCCGCAGCTCGGTTTCGGTAACGATGGATGGGGTATTGGCGTGAGGATACTGCTCTTCACTCTCGAAGAACTCGAAAGGGTTGGAGTTTGGAACCGACTCAGTAGGGTTGTGGGTAGGAGGAGTGACGGAAATTGGAACAGCAAGGATAGGGGTGGAGTTATCTGAATCTTGGGCCGCCATTGTTACTGAGATCTTGTAGGAGAGAAAGGAATCAGAGAGAAAGAGAAAGCACTGTATATCAAATTCAGATTAAGCTGGTAAAGTCGTCAAATTGGGGAAAATGGGTTTTTATAGCGGTCTTTTCAAATTTTGCACGAAAATCGGGGGCGGCTCATCAATTTGACAGTCATCATTACGAATTTGAAAGGATACGTCCGGGTTAATCTTCAGATATTTGGCCCTTTGGATTTTCCTTTTGGGCCTATGCCAACCCTGTTGGGTCTCATGACCTCTTGGGCCGCTTATAGTTCTTTATTGAATATTCTATTTAATAAAAAACTAGGGGGCAATGTTGGGTCCCGATATTTCCTCTACTGGGCCGGACGGATTGGGCCTCCCCATTTACTTAGCCTAGTGGACCTTTACTATTAAGTCTTCTAGCCATTGGGCTTAACCTTTACCCTGTCTTTATTGTCTCTCCTTAAACATTGGGCTGGATCAAGCGGCCGGTCCATAAAATCTTTTAATATCTAAGACTTTGACTGGTAATGATGAAAAAGGAGAGCAGTTGACCAAAAGTCTGCAGATCATTAATGTGGATGGGATTTTATCCGGCCGGCGGCAGAAACAGTAGAAAAAAGGTGACAACCTGCATGCACACGGCTAAGACCAGAGAGAAGCAGGGGGCTGTGTCAGATCGTGGTTGGTGGCACAAAAAACCGAGTATGAGAGTATAACCGAGCAAGGGGGTCTCCTAACGAAAGGTACGCATACACTTTCCGTCTAGCTCAAGACACTAGACATTTTTTACATCCTCCATTGTTAAACCTTGAACACCTGTATTGACTCTCACGCCGGAGCTATCCCCCGACGGTCCAGCCGTCAAGCTTTTGGTGTTGATCGTGTTTACTGTGCAGGATTAGGACGTCTTACGTGATTGGGACGTCATCAAAAATCTTGGCGTTAACAGTATCCTTGCAGCCATGTGGGTTCTTTAATTTGTCTCCTTGATCTTCTGAGCTCATTTAGTGTGAACAAGTCTTTCAGCTCATCTTCTAGCTCCATTTGATCACCTTCCTCCTTTCTCTTCAATCCCTCTGTAATGATTTCCTCATTATCTGTAATCTCCATGTTTGTTTGTTCCTCGTTATTTTCCTTCTGCATTGATGTTGCTTCTTCATTGATATGAATTAGTTGGTTGTTAATATTACCAACTGGGTTGGGACTCCTGTTTGTATCACATCAACTCTATTTTTTTTATTAAGAGAAAAAGGGGTTCCCCATAAATAGAAATTTATTTAAATTATTCTAAGCAAACATATATTATTGTATACTAGATAAAAAGTATTACGAGGTACTACCTTTGTTGCTTTCAGCTCATATCAATTATAAAATTTTTAGAATATTGCAAATTAAACTAAAATATCAAAATGTATCTATAATTTAAAATAAAAATACATTATCAGTATATTGCTCTTATATTGTCTCCAATTGATCGTGTTTTAATAACTGTATGTAGGACCATTGACATTAAAGTATACAGAGTCTAGTGGGACAATACCTGATTTGGAGTTAAACCCTTACTCATGGACAAAGGTAAAAACATTACTTAGCTTGCTTTAATTTAGTTTAGTTAATTTTATCTTTTGTTGAAAGAACGAAAATAAGTCATTTATTTTCTTCCCTGGTATGAAATGAAAATCTGTCTTGTAATTTTTACTTTTATTTTTATATATAGGTGGCCAATGTAATATTTTTGGATGCACCTACCTCTGGATTTTCCTACACCAAATCCCCGGAAACTTACAAAAATAGCGACACACTATCAGCAAAGTATACGTATGAGTTTCTTGTGAAGGTACCCGTGCCGATAAATTACAAATATTATTCTGTATTTTTCCATTCTAATACATGTAATTTTATTTTTTGTACGTACTTTGTGATGCAGTGGCTTAAGAATCATCCAGAGTTTATCAGCAATCCGCTATACATTACTGGTCTTTCTTACTCGGGCATAACTGTTCCAATCATGGTTCAAGAGGTTTATAACGGTATAGATTCATGTTTTATCTTTTGCTTGGTTTTATTTATCACTGAAAAACAATTTTTTCACAATAATATATATACATATACATATATATATATATATATATATATATATATTAGTTATCCAAAACTTTTGGATTTGCCACTTTTATATATATGTTTTGGGTATTAATGAATTTTGTTTTGCCCATAAAAAATATATATAACTTCCTATGTACAAATTATAAAATGTTAAATGTAGAATTTCTTTTAATTTGTCTAACTTTTTTGATACCACAAATGTCATTTATAAATTAAAATCATTCACTAATTTATGAACCACGTGCTAGCTAGAATTTTTATTTGTTTATTATTCGTTTTACTTTTTCTAATTCTCCTTTCTTCTTTTGTAGGTAATGAAGCTGGAAATGAGTCGATACTGAATATTAAAGTACTTAAAAAGATAAACTCAATAATTATATATATATATATATATATATATAAATACTAGTATGGTTATGATTTAAGAGGTTGAATGACCTCAATTACTTGCAAGTTGCAACTGCATTTTATATATTCTGGTCTTTTATTTTTATTTTTTTGAACTTTATAAGGATATAAATTCTTACATATGGTGTTTGTAATTGAATTCAGGGATATATACTCTTCAACCCTCTAACAGTTAGAAATATTGACTTTAATACAAGGATCCCGTATGCTCATCAGTTCGCACTTCTATCGGATGAACTCTATGAGGTAAAGCTTAACATCTGATTATATATTTTCAAGTTTCTTCCTTACATACTGCAGATCAACTATACTAGAATAGACTGAATACGTAGCGATAGCAGTATCAGCGATGGCCACTACGTCACTAAAGAACTCCGTCGTTCCTCAGTTATATTTCATCTCATTAATTCCATGACAAGTATGTACTACTACTAAATTTTGTAATTTTTTTTTCTTGATATTTCCAGTCAACGAAAGTAAATTGTAATGGCGACTACATAAATGTGCATCCCAGCAATGAATTATGTCTAAATGATCTACAAAAAGTAGACAAGGTTAGCTGGATTATAACTTTGGTTTCTGAAATACAAGCAATTTTCAAATTTCTTACAGTATATCACCTTACTACTAACAGGTATGTACATTAATGGTGTACATTTTGATATGCAGTGCCTTGAGTATGTGTATGTATATCAAATATTAGAACCAGTTTGTGCTTCAACAATGAGCTCTTTCGAAGAGAATCTCGTAAATCCTCTCCGATTACCAAAACTTGAGGAGCCATGGTGTCGGGTAAATTTTGAATTAGAACTTTCCCTCTAAAATGAACTCTATATGTTCGATACATTTTTCTGTCTTAGAGACTTTTTTTTTACTATAAAATGATATGAAATTCCTAACATGTCATTACTTTTATTCTTAGTTGACTGTGTCTTATCACGTTACTACTACTAAATTTCTAACAAATGCTAGACATAAACTTTTCATTTATTATTATTATTATTATTAAAATCTGTCGTTTTTCAAATGTATTTTTAATTTTAAAACGGGGGAGTATAAAACTGAAAGACTAACGTGCTTTGTCATTCCTCTCTCTTTATTTTCATAGGAAAATACTTATGTATACTCTTCTATTTGGGCGAATGACAAAGATGTTCAAAAAGCTCTTCATATCCGGGAGGTATAACATCCTACAGGGGCTTTGATCATCCACATTTGCACAAAATTTATATAATTAAGATTACTTTTACTTTGTGAAAATCAGGGAACAATAAAAGTGTGGGAGAGATGCAACTCAGATCACTATCTTATTGGTAAAGATGATACCCCTAATTACTCATATGATGTCTCTAGCTCTCTTGACTACCATAAAAACTTAACCAAAAAAAGTTGCCGTGCTCTAATTCTTAGGTAATGTGATCTTAATTAAAAAAAATTCTTTTAATTGATATGCGCTTGCTACTTATAATAAATATTAAACAATATATATATGTTTATTAAATTTTTCATCAAGCAGTGGTGATCACGACATGGCTTTTCCATACATTGGCACGAGACAATGGATACGTAGTATGAATTTGAAAGTTGATAGGACTTGGGAACCATGGTTTGTCAAAAATCAAGTAGCAGGGTATGTATGTTAATTGGTACCTTAACATTCCTTGCATTAGTTAATGTACATCGATTAATTACCTCAGGTGTTAACTGTATAGTAAATTCGTTTAATGCAGATACATGGAGAGTTTTTCACATAATGACTACTCATTGACATTTGCAACTGTTAAGGTATGAAATTCATTTTGTATAACAATTAAACTCGATTTTGCTCTTCATTTATTGTCGTAAGTCTTGATCAGTGCTAGAAAAATAGGAAAATATTCACCTACTTCTATATGACTTGTGCAGGGAGCAGGTCATGCAAGTCCAGAGTTCAAGCCTGAACAATGTCTAAGTATGGTAGATAGGTGGTTTGGTCATAATCCCCTCTCATGATTCATAGTCATTACAGAACTTGGACCTGCGTCCATAAAAGTGGTATGTTTACCAAGTTTCGGAATCAACATTAAAAGGGCATTTGTAATTTCATTTATTAAAACTCGAGTTCATTTCTAGTTCCAATACTTGGAATTGAGTAGCCCTTAAAGAAAATTTATTAGCACATGTTTATTTGGTCTTTCTACAGCAATATAATTGAACTGCAACCACATATGCTAGTAGTGTTAACACTGGATGATGAGTATGAGATGTGCATTAATAATTTGGGTTGATTTTTTACACATTTTTCTATTTTTTTTTCTTTTGTAAGATACTTCTTAGAGCGATTATATATATTGCCAATTTTTTCTAGGTAAGTACTGTGAGCCAGTAATCAAAGGTTGGCAACGAGTTTACCCATCTTTGAATTTTGAGGTTTGAAAAGAAACATTCATTTGAGAAACCATAAAAATTGGACGAAGATGTTTTCCCTTATATTGTGTCTTCAAATTCTCTTGATATACATTTAGCGACAGATATTACTTGACAACGGTATTAACAATACAATTATTTGCAAACGAATTTTATTATGTGTCGCTAAATAATTTGTATTGAAAGAATTTGTCCATAAAAATTACCTATAACATGCATTGGGCAATTTATCAAAGACGAAGAAACGCCACGCGATAGGTACTAAATCACAAGAGGCGTCTAAATATAGAAACCCATAATTAATACACAAGTCATTCTTTCTTTTAGACAAACTATTACGTCTTCTGCTTGCCTATAGTGGTTAACATCAAGTTAATTTTAGTTATTGATTAATACAGTGTCACTACGCATTGAGATCTGTATATCAGTACTGTATTGGTCAATTGACCAACTTACCATGAAATTAACTTCTTGATGACTGAATCTTATTTATATATACTAGTTATTAATTTGGCCCACACAAATGTATGTACAAAATTTAAAAAAGAAAAATATAAATTTTAGTGGGTGAGAGAAAATAGGAGGTGGTGAATAATGAGAGTGAAGAGAAAAAAATATATATTTTCCCTCAATAATAGAAAAGGGAAAATGTATATACATATTGTTCTAATAAAAATATATATGCCACCTAGGTACATAATAAATTTACTATTTCTCTCTCCCCAAAAAAAATTATTTTGGTATGCGGATAAAATTTCCCCAAAAAATCAAACATATACCCCGATCCCAATTTGACCTAAAATTATAATATGGTTATTAACTTTTTGATAGTAAACATTTTTAAGTTTAAAATTGAAATGAGGCATCTTTAACAACAAAACAATAAATGTTAAATTAATTTATATTGATTTTAAATTTTTAAATACTTTAAATTGATATTTAAAAAATCAATAATAATCATTTAAATTCATAACTCCTTTTTCATTACAATTTTTCTTCTAAATAAAGAACTCCCTTGGTAGAAAAATACATCCTTCAATCCCACAAGCCACAAGTCAAGGATGTTGTCACCTCAACAGCTAAATATTTTGATCTAGTTCGATTCATGATCGTATTTGTAAATGTTTTCTTGTGGGCTCAGCCGTCACTAATTCTTAGTAAAAATAAACACATCAAAAGGAAAAAAAAAAAAAAAAATAGAGTACGGGTGTATCTTTTGACCTTGACTAAATTAGTACCCCAGATCTGAAAAATAGTAATATAATAATCATTTACTTATTTCAATAAATGCTTTTTTTCTATAAATTATATAATAAAATAATATAATATTGCATCAGCATTATTTTTAATTTGGAATTTTTCTGGTGTAGTTGTAGCATAAGTACTTATACCATAAAAATAAAGAAATTGAAATTTTCATAATATTTTTTGGTATTTTTATATGAAAAATATTGTGTTAATATATTATAACAACGGTAAAAATTATCGCTATAAGATCTATAATATAATTTTTATATAAAAATATTATTTTTGATGGTAGATTTATCGGTTTCCAAAAATAATGATGCCACAATTTCTTTTGCCATCTAAAACAAATGGAGGAGAATAATGAAGAGTTCTTCCATGAAGGCAAATTTACAGACCAAAACGATCAAGTACAAACCACTAGGGTTCCGGTGGTTCAAGAACTAGCACGTAAAGGGTTCAAGCGCTTGCCGGAGAGGTTCATAAGGTTGCCACCGGACCAGCCAATTGCTCCGGCGACCACCCTTGTTGACCATGTCCAAGAAACCCTTTCAATTATAGACGTACTAGAACTAAAATTCGGCTCCGAACCAGAGGGTCGAGGCCAAGAAGTAGCCAGGCTAGCCAGTTGTGCTAAAGATTGGGGTATGTTTTTAATAACAAATCATGGTATAAGCAATTCATTGTTGGATGGTGTAAGGGATGTTGTCAAGGATTTCTTTGGTTTGTCTTTTGAGAAAAAGAAAGCAAGTGTTGGATCATATATGAGTGTGGATAATATGGGATATGGCCGGAACTTTGTGAAATCGGAAGATCAACCGTTGGATTGGATTGACAGGTTGACCATGGTGGCAGCTCCGGCTGATCAACAACTCCAGCTTGTTTGGCCTCAACAACCACCCAATTTCAGGTAAGTTTAATTTGGTTAAAATTAATTATTGAGGTATGAAATACTACTTGTATACTTTAATCTTGTTTATCATATCATCATATCAAATACAATTTGTTACCACCACCAAAAAAAAAAGGTGATAATAATTAATTAGTGGGTTAGGTCATAGGTGTATCCTAAGAAAAGGTAAAATAAATTGAATTTGGTCCTATTAATGCAGGCTAGTGATGGAGAGATATGTGGACGAAGCCAGAAAAGTTTGTGATGATTTACTCCAAGCCCTTGCAGAGGCCTTGTCACTACATACACATGTTTTCTTACACCAATTCGAGCCTAATAAAAGTGAGCTCAAACTAAGAATAAACTACTACCCGCCGTGTCCGAGGCCGGACCTAGCCATGGGTCTATGCCCACATTCTGATGCCAGTGGGCTCACACTCTTAATGCAGTTTGAAGCCAGCGAATGCCTTCAAGTACTTAAAGACGAGAGATGGATAACAGTGCCATGGCCACCGGATACGTTGCTAGTGAATTTTGGAGATTTTATGGAGATAATGAGCAATGGGAGGTTTATTAGCCCATGGCATCGCGTCCTCGTTACTCAAAGTAACGTAGAGCGTTTTTCGGTGGCGGTGTTTTATAACCCGCCACCGGATGCCGATATTGAACCGATACAAGATGAGAAGGAGGACTCTGGCAAGAGGAGGTACAAGAAGGTGGTTGTGAGTGAGTATTTGCAGCAGTTTTATAAGCTAAGCCCAACACCTACAAAACAAGCAATATTGTTTGCCATGGTTTAATATATAATTCGTCTATATTTATTTATTTATTTATGACCGCCCCCACTTACAATCTCATTTAAACCCAACTCATATCCATTTACCGGTTTAGATGTAACCCATAAACTACTGATGTTGATTGATATACCTTCTAAATTGAAGACAACGTCGCTATAATATAAACGTAATAACTACGCTCTCCATAAATTATAGATATGGTTAAATTAATTGCAAAAGTAATTTTAAATTATTTCTCTTTAATAAATTAAACAAAACATGATTATTTAGATATATTTATACTTGAATTTAACTAATAAGTAATGCTAAGGGTCTTATATTTTTTGTTTCAAATGACATTATTTTAAATATTTGAAAACTGATATTTTCACATGACTTTTTGATATTTTTACATTAAAACTGTCTCTATACATTTATAGTGATACTTTTAAAATGAAAATATCAAAAAATCGTGTGAAAATATCAATTTTTTAAATATTTTTGATAATAATTTATGGTATAATCAATCATTTCAGATTAATATTATGGTGACACCTCATTCGAGATAAAAATTTTAAAATATCTCTAACATCACCCTTAACTAATACTACCAAGGATCATATATATAGAAACCCTTACATATACTCCATTCGTCTAATAATATATGACATTTTAGAGTTGTGTACAAAAATTAAGAAAATTATTGTATAGCATTAAATATATTATTAATTGTCTATAAATACTCTTTATCATATATGTAAGACCCCAAATTTTTTTTAATAAAAATGAGTTTTCTATAAATATCACTTTTAAATATTATGGAATGAATTTGATATAATGTTATAGTTGTAGGTAATATTTATAAATTTTGCAAAGTACGCGTTGTTGTATAATATTTGATTGGTCGGGGAATATTCGTTTTATCAAGGAATATTCGTACAACGGCACAATCATTGGTGGACCCGCAACGAAATTATTGTCAGATTGAGAAAACGACAAAAATATTTTATAAAAATAACGACGAAAGTTTTACCGTTAATACTGTTGAACTACTCGGTAGTAAAAATACAGTAATACGCGTGGTTGCATAGTAGCACACGGTATTGATTATTGATGCTTATGTGATAATTAAGTCGCTCAGTATTGTTTTATTAGTATTATTAATGTAATAAAACAGAATTTTTTTTTATATAAAACAGAATATTTTTATAAAGTTATTCTATAAATAGAATATATTATATTTTATGATGCATAGTGTTGCATAGTGCCTGCATAGTATTTTACATAATAAAATCTTTTTATATAAAACAAAATACTTTTATAAAGTTATTCGTTTTATTAGATTATAAATAGAATATATTATATTTTATTTAGATTTTGCTTTAAATATGGATCGTCCGATTAAAAGTAAATCAATCTGAACCGTTCATGAATTAGTTACTATGCAGTCCATTCTTCTATAAATAGAAGCTCATTCCTTCATTATTTCTTACGAATTTACTGAAACTCTAGAGAGATAAATTATAGAGAGAAAGAAGAAAAGCATTCTACTACTTCACTACTCCTATTTCCAGTACTCTTCTTCTTAAGGAAATGAGAACGTAGCTGGGACTAGTCGGGGAACGGAGTGACGGTTCAGATGATATCATTAGTAGTCCTCACTATTCTATGAAATAGTATCAAAATAAATGTATTGGGGACTTATTTTGAGTTTGAATACTGTTTAGAAGAAAGTGTTGTATTAAAACTCACAGCTTATGTTTTGTTGTATTTTACATGACAGTTGTATAATTAAGTTTTATTTGTATTTTGTACCATGTATTTGACGACTCAGAATAGGTGATGTATACCTATTTTGGGGGCGTCACAGTTGGTATCAGAGCTTAGGGATATGATCCCTGGCTGAGATGTGAGATAAGAACTAGGAAGGGAGAAACGGGGAATTCTTTCGCTAGTATGATCTACTTAAGTTTATTTGGTATTTAATTGGTCGATCAGAGTATAGGGATATTATGTTACATGTCAATTAACCTTTATTTTGTGGCAGTATCTGAAAATGACATCCGAGAATGTTGAGAATAGCAATGGAGCACAGGAGACCGTTGAGGTTTCACATATCAATAATCAGGATAATGCGTATCAGGAAGGCGACAATCCTCATGCAAACAACAACACTGACCAAATGATGAATGATAGAATGTTCAGAGCCTTTATGCAATTCATGCAACATCAAGCGAGAGAGGCTCCTGTCCAAAATGTAGGTGAAAATACTGAAAACTCTTGAACGGTCACCGCTAAGCAGTTCAAGGAGCTAGGACCACCGGAGTTTATTAGAGAGCCAAAACCACTTACGACGGAAACGTGGATCAAGCAGATCACCAAGATATTTGATGTTTTGGGATGCGCCGAGAAACAAAAGATTCCCTTTCCCACCTTTATGTTGCGAGGAGAGGCAGATTATTGGTGAGAATCGGTAAAGCGTACTCAACCTGCCGCATTGAAGATGTCTTGGGAGAAGTTTCAATAACTGTTCAATGACAAGTACTTCCCCGAAAGTATTCGTCACATGAAGGAGGTAGAGTTCATCAAGTTGGAGCAGAATAATATGACCGTGTCGCAGTACGAAGCTAAGTTTGCCGAGTTATCCCAGTTTGCGTCCCACTTGGTTGATAATGAGGAGAGAATCACACGGATGTTTAATTTTAAGAGGTTTGAAACCGGAGATACGTCAATATCTTATTTCTCATAAACTATTTTGTATTAAGATGTTGTAAATAGGGCTCAGTTATTGGAGTGCGAAAATGAGTCAACGCAACCAAGAGAAAGCAGCCAGCAGAATGAAAATACCAGTGGTAACAGTCATCGAAGCGGTGATAACAAACGTGGAGGGAATCAACATGCCAGAAATGGTAACCACTTTGGTGGTATTCATGGCCAAGGCAATAAAAGTGGACATTTCAAAAAGAGGAGATTCAACAATGATGGAAAGACGTCAGCACCAACACCCGTTGTTAAAGAAGGAGAACGATCACCTATCATATGCTTCAAATGCGGAGGGGAGGGACATATCAGTCCAAACTGCGTAATGCCATCCAAAACGTGTTATAATTATGGAAGAAAAGGTCACCTAGCCCGATTTTCTCGTGCACCGAAGACAAGTCCAGTTGGAACGGTGGCATAAAATACCGTCCCAGACAAGTCAAAACCAGTAGTTCAAGGGAGAGCATTTGTTGTGACCTCCCAGAAAGCAAGGAACCCGAACGAGGTCATCACGGGTAAGCTTATCATAAACTCTAGCGAAGTTTATACCTTATTTGATACTGGTTCTACCTATTCTTATATTTCTCCTACTTGCGCTCAACGATTAAATTTAACTCCGGAGAAATTAGACTTTGACTTATCTGTGAAAACTCCGTTGGGAGAAACCTTCATTACATCCACTATTTATAAGTCTTGTTTGGTTCAAATCGGTACCCTCACATTACCTGTCGATCTTATTTCATTGAAAATACTTGCATTTGATGTGATTCTAGGGATTGATTGGTTAACTACTCATCATGCTAAAATTGATTATTTTCGTAAGGTTATTAGCTTTCATATTCCTAATCAAACTATTATGTGAATTCAAGCGACCAAACTATTAAAATAAATCACTGTAATCTCAAGCCATAAAGATATTCGTTTATTAAAAAACGGATGTCAAGTTTTTTTAGCTCATGTCACGGATCTAAACAAAAATACGTCAGTTTTGAATGATATTTCTATTGTTAATTAATTTCTTGACATATTCCCTGAAGAACTTCTTGGCCTACCCCTAGAGCGTGAAATTGAATTTTGTATTGACCTTGAACCCGGTACAAAACCCATTTCCAAAGCCCCATATCGGATGGCTCCTATTGAACTTCAGGAGTTAAAGACTCAATTGCAGGAATTGTTAGATATCGGTTTCATTCGACCTAGTACTTCTCTTTGGGGTGCTCCTGTTCTATTCGTGAAGAAGAAAAATAGAAGTATGCGACTTTGTATTGATTGTCGGGAGTTGAATCATGTCACCATCAAAAATAAGTACCCGTTGCCTCGCATTGATGACCTGTTTGACCAGTTGCAAGGAACACAATTCTTTTCAAAGATCGATCTTCGTTCTGGATATCATCAGCTGAAGGTTAGAACTGAGGATATTCCAAAGACTGCCTTCAGAACTCGGTACGGGCATTATGAATTCTTAGTCATGTCCTTTGGATTGACTAATGCTCTTACTGCCTTCATGGATATGATGAACCGAGTATTCAAGAAATATTTGGATCACTTTGTAGTCGTCTTTATTGATGACATCCTCATATATTCCAAATACCGTGAAGATCATGAGCAACACTTGAGGCTGATACTCCAAAAGCTTCGTAAAAACAAGCTTTATAACAAGTTGAAGAAATGCGAGTTCTGGCTTGAAGAAGTAGCATTACTTGGGCACGTAGTATCAAATCATGGAATATCTGTTGACCCGACAAAGATTGAAGCTATTCAAAGCTGGGAGCAACCCAAATCAGTGATCGAAGTACGTAGCTTTCTCGGCTTAGCTGGTTATTATTGGAGATTCGTGGAAGGATTTTGTAAGACCCCAACTTATTAATGAATAAAATCAAATTTTCTCTAAATATTATTGTGAATAATAAGGGGTTAATTTGATATAATACTTTGGTTATGGGTGAAATGTGCAAATTTTGCAAAATAAGCAAGTGGTTATAAAATATTCATTTTGTAGGGGAATATTCGTTTGGTCGTGGAATATTCTTGCTATCGGGGAATATTCGTACGACGGCGCAGCCTTGTGTGGGCCCCATAATGGAAAGAGATTGGATGAAGAAAACGACAAATATAAGTTGTTTATAAATAACGGCGTAGTTGTTACCGTTAATACTGTTGGAATACCCGATGGTTAAAATACAGTAGCACACAGTATTGCACCAATTATTGATTCTTACGTAAGAAGACACTACTCTATAATTGTTACAGTAGTTACTGTTCAATATTTTATTTTATTGATTTAATAATTGCTGCGTTGATATTTTATATTATTGTTGTTTCAATAATTGTTGCTGCACAGTATTTTCTATTATCAGATCAATAATTCATATTATTTGAATAATATTATTAGATAACATTATTGGCAATGTCTAGAAAGTTCTGTCTAAGGAGAGGTTTGGTCATCTAATTGCGCGCTAGTAAGGAGAAATCCTTATTGGAAAGCCCCCTCTTTCTTGGGAACGGCCTGGTTGTCATAAATGTGATTCTATAATATTATTTGTGAATAATTAATTATTGATTCATATGATAAGGAAATATTTATTCTATGTGGATATAAATGTTGGATATATTTATTGTGGTTAAAAAATGAAGGAGTTAATGTTGAGGTGTTTTATCTGTATTTTTATCGGAATGGAGGTATTAAAAATCAAATCAGGATTTTTGAGAAATATTGAGGGGGTTATAATTTTTAATACAACCGTTGGATCGTCGTAATATTTGGATATATTATACATATATAAGTTGAGTATATGTCCACAAATTTTGAACCGTTAAAAATGAACGTATAATTTGTTATGAATTTTACGAGATGACTGGTTTAGAAATTGTTGAATTTTCGGAGTTAATCATTTTGGTGGAAAATTCTAGAATTGGTGGGCTCCACTCTTGGTTGGTGAAGAAATGTGCTGAGATTTTTATTCAAATGTGGTGGGTGGGAATAGTAGCAGGTAAATCCATCAGGTTGCAGGTTAAGTCTGCTTCGGCGTGCTAACATTTTCCTATAAATAGAGGGCTAAGTTAGAATTGAAAATCACACCAAAAACAAGTTTTCTCTCTTTCTCTCTCTAGATTATTGAGTGTATTTTGTGAGTATTTAGATACTTTGAGAGTTGCTATTCAGCACAAGTTTTATTCAGCTTCATATCCGATATTGTGACGCCCCCAAAATTAGGTATACATCACCCATCTTGGGTCGTCAGATGCAAAGTACAGAATACAAATACAACTTACTAATACAACTGTCGTGTACAATACGACAAAACATAAACTGTGAGTTTGAATACAAATATTATCTTCTAGAGAGTATTCATACTCAAAAAGAGTCCTCATTACATTTATTAACACACTATTACATAGAATAGTGAGGACTACTAACTAATATTATCATTCGGACTATCACTCCGTTCCCCGACTTGCCCCAGCTACGTTCTCATTTCCTGAAGAGAACAGTGAAAGAAAGGGTGAGCTCAACTAGCCCAGTAAGAAATATTATGACTAAGATAATGCAGAATAAATTATCATTAGTCTTCAACAATGTTAAACTGATAAAATACAATAGACATCAAGTTTAACTGCAGCGGATCAAGCAATCCATTAAAAGAGTCGAGTAGAGAATAAAATCTACTATCTTTTATGATTTAAAAGGTTTTTCATGACTTATATCGCTGGGACTCAGCTTAATAAATAATCCACATCATCGAATCACCCCTGCACTACGGCCAATGATATTGTTTAGTATCACGACCATGAATTATCCATGCACTACGGCTAAAGATAATTATGTTTTCATCAACGGTCCTGATCATGCCATAAAACAATTCATCTCTGCACTACGGCCAAAGAGAATCCATAGCCATAATCATACCAAAAACTGTCCATCAATGCACAACGGGCCAATGAGGACTTTTTCCACATTATTTGTAACATTACGGTCATGATTATACCGAATAATCCCTGGTCATAATCACACCAAGTCCATCTATGCACTACAGGCCACAGATGACTTTCATCATTTTATAAACATGAGGATGATGACAATGATATAAGAATTCAATAAAACAAGTTCAAGAATTAATTTATCCAAGAATTAACAACGTCCAAATTGTCAATATGATACTGCTTTGTGGCGTAAAATTCAAGAATTCTTAGAAGAATATTTCCATGAAAAGATACTAGATGAAGCGCAAATATCAAAGATATTCCACTAATATCATGGAGTATAGAAGTCAAAGTTTTAACCAACTAAGAATAATAAGGAATGAAATAACAACAGAAATCACCATGCATGCGGTACTTCGCATAGACAGGTTATTCCAACAGAATAATAATAACGGAACCAGGTCAGGTGAAAATCACACCAACAGGATGTTCCAACAGAATAATAAAGAATGGAATAACAACAGAAATCACCATGCATGCGGTACTTCGCATAGACAGGTTATTCCAACAGAATAATAAAAACAGAATAATAAAGACGGAACCAGGTCCGGCGTAAAGCACAGACAGGATGTTCCAACGGAATAATAAAGACAGAATAATAAAGATGGAACCAGGTCCGGCGTAAAGCACAGACAGGATATTCTAACAGAATAGTAAAGACGGAACCAGGTCCGGCGTATAACGCACAGACAGGATGTTCCAACAGAATAATAAATAATGGAACCAGGTCCGGCGTAGAACGCACAGACAGGATGTTCCAGCAGAATAATAAGGAATGGAATAATAGAAGAATTTCACCAAGTATGCGGTACTTCGCATAAACAGGTTATTCCAACATAATAACAAAGAATGGAACAACAGAAGTTCTCTTCATGAAGATGAAAGAAAGAAATAATATTCCCTACCTTTGAAAGAAACTGGATATAGGAGTAGTGAGGAAGCAGACTTCTCTTCTTCTATAGATTTTCTCTCTATAGCCCCTCTCTATAATTTTCTCTCTCTGGAGTTTCAGTGAATTTGTAAGAAATAATGAAGGAATGAGCTTCTATTTATAGGAGAATAAAAAGGCACTATTCATGGATGAAATAATTTTACAAAATTATTTTTCAATCAACTAACAATTAAGTCAATCATCTAACCAATAAAATTACAACAAAAATTAAAATATAATACATATATATAAACACATGTTTTCATATTATATAAATCAATATTATATACACACCACTTAATTTTTCTCCCCCATAACCAACATCAATCCCCCACCCACTAATAATCAAATTTACTACACTCTTACACATCACTATCACACTACCACTTTTCCACCATTTTTCACTCACATACATCACTTTCACTCTTCCTTTTCTCCCACCACTCTCCACTAACAAATATAATATTATATATATACACACACATCACAATCTTATATATATAAACTCCTTCCCCATACGTAACTCTCTCCCACCCCCATTTTCAAAATCAGTTTTTCAACACATATGGGCCCCACATATGGCCCCCACATGTGGGCCCCACCTTTAAATAAATTCTACTGATTATTTTGAAAAATAGGTAAATGGGAGTCTATAAAATAAGCAAAACTGAGTAACTTCTCACATAAGCATCAATAATCAATACTGTGTGCTACTATGCAACCACACGTATTACTGTACTTTTACTACCGAGTAGTTCAACAGTATTAACGGTAAAACTTCCGCCGGTATTTTCATAAAAATATTTTTGTCGTTTTCTCAATCCGACAATAATTCTGTTGTGGGGTCCACCAATGATTGTGTCATTGTACGAATATTCCCCGACACAAAGAATATTCCCTGACCAATCAAATATAATATGACAACTTGCATACTTTGCAAAATTTATAAATACTACCCACAACTATAACATTATCTCAAATCCACACCATAATATTAAAAAAAATATTTCGAGAAAACTAAATATTTATTCATTAAATCTGGGGTCTTACAATCTCTCCTCCTTATGGAATTTCGCCCTCGAAATTTACGTACGTGCCTGGTATGCCGAACAGGTGAGGATACCTTGACTTCGAACTCTTGAGGTATAATCTTTGAGCGTTGAATATGATCCTTCTTATCCAAGATGTTAACACGTATCTCCTCATACGTTAAATCTTCTGTTATCTCGTCCGGTTCTAAATTAATAATGTGATTCAGGTCGTTCACATTTTTACGTAACATCGATACGAAAAAAAAAATATTCTGAACACGCAACATACTTGGCGGTAAAACGAGTCTATAAGCCACAGTTCCTACTTCATCGAGGATTTTAAATGGGCCAATTAAATCGAGGGTTGAGATTTCCTCTCTTCGTTGATTCTTGCTTCTAGAATAACGCCCTCTTGAACCTTCTTCATTCATCTGCTCTGAGTATGTAGCTTGAGCGGCTTTAACTTTATCGATTAAAGCCGATTCTACTCGTATATTCGTTATCTTTACGTGGATTCGTATATTCACATTTGTAACAGCATACGATCTTCTACTCAATGCGTCAGCTACCACGCTCGCACTTCCACGATGATATTGCATGGTACGATCGTAATCTTCAATAACTCGAGCCAACGTCTTTGGCGCATGTTACGTTCGCTTTAGTTGAAGAAATATTTGAGGGTTTAAGAAATGGATTTTGTACTGGGGTCAATACAAAATTCGATTTCACGCTCTAGGGGTAGGCTAAGAAGTCCTTCGAGAATACGTCAGGAGATTTATTAACAATAAAAATATCATTTAAAACTGTGACTCTCATCCAAGACTTGGATAGCACATGAAATGAAGGTTTCTACTAACGAAGTTTCAATCGATAAGTCAAAGTCTAATCTCTCTGAAGTCAAATTTAAACGTTGAGCGCAAGAAAGAGAGATAAAAGAATAGGTAGAACCGGTATCTAATAAGGTATAGACTTCGCAAGAATTTATAATTAACTAACCCATGATAACTTCGTTCGATTCCTCGTTAGGATAGTTCAAAACTCGATGCTGGATTTTCCCAATTGCTGTTGAAAAAAATTACATATCATCTATTTTAGCTTTCTTGGATCGGACTTCTCTTTCCACAATATCAACGCGTCGTGCGGCTTTTACCCATGCATCTTTCATTCTCACTTGTTCAGTTATTTCTTCTTTCAGTTGCTCCTTGACATTTAAATTCTCAGATTCTAGCTTTAATATCATATACTCTGCCAAAGAGTGCTTCTGTTCAACCATCGCACATCGGTTAATATAATTTTGAATTGTTGCATCCCTTTGTTCTACGACCGCCTGTTGTTCTTCACCCTGCTCTTCTAACTCATGAATATGATTTTACAATTCTATATTTTGATTAATAAGTTATTCTAATAAATCAACCTCAGGTTCCTCTTCTTCCTCACTCTCAGTTGCTACCTTTGCGACTAGCTTGAGTGCAACTTTTAATTCCTCAATCACCACATGGATATCTCTAATCACATTATCTTGGTTGCTGATTAGAGGTGTCTCCGCGGTTTCATGTGCTCCATTGCTATTCTCAACATTTTCAGATGTCATTTTCAAATACTGCAACAAAACAAGGGTTAATTAACATATCACATATTATCCTTATACTCTGACCGACCAATTAAATACCAAGTAAACTTAGGTAGGTCATACTAGCGAAGGAATTCCCCGTCTCTCCCCTCCTAGTTCTATTCTCACATCCTAGCCAGGGATCATATCCCTAAGCTCTGATACCAACTGTGACGCCCCCAAAATTAGGTATACATCACCCATCTTGGGTCGTCAGATGCAAAGTACAGAATACAAATACAACTTACTAATACAACTGTCGTGTACAATACGACAAAACATAAACTGTGAGTTTGAATACAAATATTATCTTCTAGAGAGTATTCATACTCAAAAAGAGTCCTCATTACATTTATTAACACACTATTACATAGAATAGTGAGGACTACTAACTAATATTATCATTCGGACTATCACTCCGTTCCCCGACTTGCCCCAGCTACGTTCTCATTTCCTGAAGAGAACAGTGAAAGAAAGGGTGAGCTCAACTAGCCCAGTAAGAAATATTATGACTAAGATAATGCAGAATAAATTATCATTAGTCTTCAACAATGTTAAACTGATAAAATACAATAGACATCAAGTTTAACTGCAGCGGATCAAGCAATCCATTAAAAGAGTCGAGTAGAGAATAAAATCTACTATCTTTTATGATTTAAAAGGTTTTTCATGACTTATATCGCTGGGACTCAGCTTAATAAATAATCCACATCATCGAATCACCCCTGCACTACGGCCAATGATATTGTTTAGTATCACGACCATGAATTATCCATGCACTACGGCTAAAGATAATTATGTTTTCATCAACGGTCCTGATCATGCCATAAAACAATTCATCTCTGCACTACGGCCAAAGAGAATCCATAGCCATAATCATACCAAAAACTGTCCATCAATGCACAACGGGCCAATGAGGACTTTTTTCACATTATTTGTAACATTACGGTCATGATTATACCGAATAATCCCTGGTCATAATCACACCAAGTCCATCTATGCACTACAGGCCACAGATGACTTTCATCATTTTATAAACATGAGGATGATGACAATGATATAAGAATTCAATAAAACAAGTTCAAGAATTAATTTATCCAAGAATTAACAACGTCCAAATTGTCAATATGATACTGCTTTGTGGCGTAAAATTCAAGAATTCTTAGAAGAATATTTCCATGAAAAGATACTAGATGAAGCGCAAATATCAAAGATATTCCACTAATATCATGGAGTATAGAAGTCAAAGTTTTAACCAACTGAGAATAATAAGGAATGAAATAACAACAGAAATCACCATGCATGCGGTACTTCGCATAGACAGGTTATTCCAACAGAATAATAATAACGGAACCAGGTCAGGTGAAAATCACACCAACAGGATGTTCCAACAGAATAATAAAGAATGGAATAACAACAGAAATCACCATGCATGCGGTACTTCGCATAGACAGGTTATTCCAACAGAATAATAAAAACAGAATAATAAAGACGGAACCAGGTCCGGCGTAAAGCACAGACAGGATGTTCCAACGGAATAATAAAGACAGAATAATAAAGATGGAACCAGGTCCGGCGTAAAGCACAGACAGGATATTCCAACAGAATAGTAAAGACGGAACCAGGTCCGGCGTATAACGCACAGACAGGATGTTCCAACAGAATAATAAATAATGGAACCAGGTCCGGCGTAGAACGCACAGACAGGATGTTCCAGCAGAATAATAAGGAATGGAATAATAGAAGAATTTCACCAAGTATGCGGTACTTCGCATAAACAGGTTATTCCAACATAATAACAAAGAATGGAACAACAGAAGTTCTCTTCATGAAGATGAAAGAAAGAAATAATATTCCCTACCTTTGAAAGAAACTGGATATAGGAGTAGTGAGGAAGCAGACTTCTCTTCTTCTATAGATTTTCTCTCTATAGCCCCTCTCTATAATTTTCTCTCTCTGGAGTTTCAGTGAATTTGTAAGAAATAATGAAGGAATGAGCTTCTATTTATAGGAGAATAAAAAGGCACTATTCATGGATGAAATAATTTTACAAAATTATTTTTCAATCAACTAACAATTAAGTCAATCATCTAACCAATAAAATTACAACAAAAATTAAAATATAATACATATATATAAACACATGTTTTCATATTATATAAATCAATATTATATACACACCACTTAATTTTTCTCCCCCATAACCAACATCAATCCCCCACCCACTAATAATCAAATTTACTACACTCTTACACATCACTATCACACTACCACTTTTCCACCATTTTTCACTCACATACATCACTTTCACTCTTCCTTTTCTCCCACCACTCTCCACTAACAAATATAATACTATATATATACACACACATCACAATCTTATATATATAAACTCCTTCCCCATACGTAACTCTCTCCCACCCCCATTTTCAAAATCAGTTTTTCAACACATATGGGCCCCACATATGGCCCCCACATGTGGGCCCCACCTTTAAATAAATTCTACTGATTATTTTGAAAAATAGGTAAATGGGAGTCTATAAAATAAGCAAAACTGAGTAACTTCTCACATAAGCATCAATAATCAATACTGTGTGCTACTATGCAACCACACGTATTACTGTACTTTTACTACCGAGTAGTTCAACAGTATTAACGGTAAAACTTCCGCCGGTATTTTCATAAAAATATTTTTGTCGTTTTCTCAATCCGACAATAATTCTGTTGTGGGGTCCACCAATGATTGTGTCATTGTACGAATATTCCCCGACACAAAGAATATTCCCTGACCAATCAAATATAATATGACAACTTGCATACTTTGCAAAATTTATAAATACTACCCACAACTATAACATTATCTCAAATCCACACCATAATATTAAAAAAAATATTTCGAGAAAACTAAATATTTATTCATTAAATCTGGGGTCTTACAGATATTCAATCAGAAGTACGGTTATTTTGAGGTAAGGGATATTATTTTCTTCTTAAATGATATTATTTTTTTCAATATCATTATGCTGAAATATTGATACGAGTTTTTTTATCAAATTTAGAACTTTTTGTGTTGGGGTTACTATTCACGTATACGGCACTATTCACGTATACGATACTATTCACGAATACGGCACTATTCACCGAAAAATAAAATTTTCCCTTTTTGTCCAAGATGTCTATTATGGTTACTATCTTTGATTGTATCCATATTTTGATCTTTATTTTTGAATTATATTTCACAATTGATTATTATGAAGTATTATTGATCATGGATAAACTGTTATACGAATCCCTACTATTTGTCCTTCTGTCTCACTGAATTCGTTTTTTTTAAAATATTTTTCATCATCTTCAGTCCTAAATGATGATATTACTGAATATCTTTGGCCTGTAGTGCAAAGATATATGATTACCTGATGAATATCTTTGGCCTATAGTGCAAAGATGAACAGGTGTTGAGATGAACATGACCGACTGGTGTTACAAATGAATATCTTTAGCCTATAGTGCAATGATGAATATTTGATTCAAGATGTATATTGATTGATGTTACAGGGATAAAATATTGATGATGGACTTTTAAATCTTAGAAGATAGTAGAATTCTTTCTCTACCTGACTCTTCTAATGGTTTGTTGTTTCCGCTGCAGTTGTTGATCTAAAACTTGTTGTCGATTATATTCTATCAGATTTTTCCCTGTTGAATACTAATGATAATTTGTTGTATATTATCTTAGTTATAATATTCTTTACTGGGCTAGTTGAGCTCACCCTTTTCTTTTTTGTTCCATTTTTCTTCTCAATAGGTGAGAACATAGCAGGATCTAGTCGGGGTATGGAGTGATGGTTCTAGAAAGATGTTTTAGTTGTCCTCACTATTTCTGTAAAATAGTGTTTGAATAATTGTAATGAGGACTTATTTGAGTGTGGATATTGTCTAGAAGACAATATTTGTATTTAAACTCACAGTATGTGTTGTCATATTTTACACGTCAATTGTATTATTGAAGTTGTAGTTTGTTTTTTGTATCATGTATTTGGCGACTCAGAATGGGTGTTGTATACCTATTTTGGGGGCGTCACAGATTTTCTCGAATCGCTACTCCACTAACTCAGCTGACTTCGAAAGATATAAAATTCGGTTGGAGCGAGGAATGTGAAAAGAGTTTTCAAGAACTCAAGAGAAGACTCATTTCAGCACCTGTTCTGGCCATACCATCTGGCTCGGAGGGATTTGTCATCTACAGTGATGCTTCGGGAAAAGGGTTAAGATGTGTTCTCATGCAACATGGAAAAGTCATAGCCTATGCCTCTCGACAACTCAAAGAATATGAGAGAAATTATCCTACTCATGATTTAGAGTTGGCAGCTGTTGTCTTCGCACTTAAGATTTGGAACCATTACTTGTATGGGGAGAAAGTGGAGATCTTTACGGATCATAAAAGTCTCAAATATTTCTTCACCCAAAAGGAACTTAACATACGACAACGATGTTGGCTTGAACTGTTGAAAGATTATGATCATACCCTCCAATACTATCCTGGAAAAGCGAACGTGGTAGCTGACACATTGAGTAAAAGATCATATACGGATACGAGTTTGATATTGTTAACGCAAAGGCCTATTTTGTGTAACTTGTAAAGGATAGAGATAGAGTAAAAGACTCCGGGGGCCCATGTGATGATGGCGAATATACGAGTAGAACCGATTTTAATTGATAAAGTTAAAGCTGCTCAAGCTACAGGCCTGAAGCTGATGCGTATGAGGAAGAAAGTGCAAGAAGGTGATATGTCGTAAGCAAAAATCGATGAGGAAGGAATACTTTGAGTCAACTCTAGACTTTGTGTTCCTAACGACCCTGATTTAAAGTATAACATCATGATGGAGGCGCACAACACACCGTTTGCAATCCATCCTGGGAGTACCAAAATGTATCGTGATCTTCAACATATATTTTGGTGGGGCAATATGAAGATAGAGATAGCGATGTTTATCTCAAGGTGTCTAACGTGTCAACGAGTCAAGGCGGAGCATCAAGTACCAAAAGGTCCATTGCAACCACTTGAAATTCTAAAATGGAAGTGGGAGCACATTACCATGAATTTCGTCACCAGTCTTTCCAAGGTTTCTCAAGGTATAGATGCGATTTGGGTCATTGTTGATAGATTGACCAAGTCGGCTCATTTCTTACCTATACGAGAAACTTATACACTTGAACGTCTTGCTCGTATGTACATAAACGAGATTGTAAGATTGCATGGTATGCCAGTATCCATAGTTTCTGATCGAGACCCAAGATTCACTTCACGAATTTGGGTTAGTTTGCAGAAAGCTATGGGCACGGATTTACGGTTTAGTTCGGCATATCATCCTCAAACGGACGGGCAGTCGGAGAGGACTATTCAAACTCTTGAAGATCTATTAAGACTCTGTGTCCTTAATTTCAAGGAAAGTTAGGACAAGTTCTTACCATTGGTGGAGTTTTTCTACAACAACAGCTATAAAGCAAGTATTGGCATGGCTCCATTCGAAGCGTTGTATGGAAGAAAGTGTCATTCTCCAGTATGCTGGGATGAGGTGGGTGAAGCAACGTTGTTGGGACCGGAGTTGGTACATATAACTACGAAAAAGATTCAAACGATCCGACAACATATAAAAACCTCACAAGATCGATAAAAGAGTTATGCTGATCTTCATCGAAAGGTCGTGGAATTCGATATTGGAGATCATGTGTTGTTACGTGTTGCTCTATGGAAAGGAGTTACGAGATTTAGAAAGAGAGAAAAGCTCAATCCTCGATTCATTGGCCCATTTTTAATTCTTGATCGAGTAGAAACTGTGGCTTATAGACTCGCCTTACCGCCAAGTATGTCTCGTGTTCATAACGTTTTTCACATATCTATGTTACGTAAATATGTGAAAGACCCGCACCACATTATTAAGTTAGAACCGGACGAAATAGCGGAAGATTTAACGTATGAAGAGATTCCTGTTAAAATCTTGGATAAGAAGGATCATATTCTACGCTCCAAGGTTATACCTCAAGTTAAAGTTTTGTGGAGGAACCACGATGTTGTGGAAATGACCTGGGAGTTAAAATCTGAAATAAAATTAAGGTATCCTTACCTCTTCGACATATCAGGTACGTACCCTAATTTCGAGGGCGAAATTTCATAAGAAGGGGAGGTTGTAAGACCCCAATTTTTTTTTAATAAAGATGAGTTTTCTATAAATATCATTTTTAAATATTATAGAATGAATTTGATATAATGTTATAGTTGTGGGTAATATTTATAAATTTTACAAAGTACGCAAGTTGTTGTATAATATTCGATTGGTCGAAAAATATTCGTTTTATTAGGGAATATTCATACAACGCCACAATCATTGGTGGACCCTGCAACGAAATTATTATCGGATTGAGAAAACGACAAAAATATTTTATAAAAATAACAACGGAAGTTTTACTGTTAATACTGTTGAACTACTCGGTAGTAAAAGTACAGTAATACGCGTGGTTGCATAGTAGCACACGGTATTGATTATTGATACTTATGTGATAAGTCACTCAGTTTTGTTTTATTAGTATTATTAATGTAATAAAACAGAAAAGCTTTTTATATAAAACATAATACTTTTATAAAGTTATTCTATAAATATAATATATTATATTTTATGATGCATAGTATTGCATAGTGCCTGCATAGTATTTTACATAGTAAAATCTTTTTATATAAAACAGAATACTTTTATAAAGTTATTCGTTTTATTAGATTATAAATAGAATATATTATATTTTATTTAAAAGATTTTACTTTAAATATGGATCGTCCGATTAAAAGTAAATCAATCTGGACCGTTCATAAATTAGTTACTATGCAGTCCATTCTTCTATAAATAGAATGTAACAACTCGGGTCAAATCTCGAGTCCGGAACAAATCTTGGGTCAAATCTCAAGTCCGAATCAAATCAAATCCATCAAAATAAGGCCTCAAACTATTGGCCCAATAGTATCTTCTTGGGTCATCTTAGCCCGCCACAGGCTCCCAAAAGGTCATGACTTGAAGGTACTATTGGTAGTAACTTATTTCCTTATATGCAGATAAATTTTTCTCCTATCTTTCGATATGGGACTGGGGTGTTACAAACTCCTCCACTTAAATTTTTGACGTCCCCGTCAGAACCAATCACACACACAGTCCAAAGATCTTTGTCTCTCTAGCCATTGTGGGATAATACCGGCTGGCTTCGTGTCCCTACCTACGGACCTCCATCTCTCCATTGTGGGATAATACCACCAGCCTTCGTGTCCCCACCTTCGGCAACCCGATCGGATGACCCGACCCAAGCTTTCGAGAGTCGGTTCTGATACCATATGAAACAACCCGAGTCAAATCCCGAGTCCGAAACAAATCTTGGGTCAAATCCCAAGTCCGAATCGAATCAAATCCATCAAAATAAGGCCTCAAACTACTGGCCCAATAGTATCTTCTTAGGTCATCTTAGCCCATCACATGATCCCAAAAGGTCATGACTTGAAGGTACTATTGGTAGTAACTTATTTCCTTATATGCAGATAAATTTTTCTCCTATCTTTCGATATGGGACTGGGGTGTTACATAGAAGCTCATTCCTTTATTATTTATTACGAATTCACTGAAACTCTAGAGAGAGAAATTATAGAGAGAAAGAAGAAAAGTATTCTGCTACTTCACTACTCCTATATCCAGTACTCTTCTTCTTAAGGAAATGAGAACGTAGCGGGGACTAGTCGGGGAACGGAGTAGCGGTTCAGATGGTAGCATTAGTAGTCCTCACTATTCTATGAAATAGTGTGAAAATAAATGTATTGAGGACTTGTTTAGTTTGAATACTGTTTAAAAGGAAGTGTTGTATTAAAATCACAGCTTATGGTTTGTCGTATTTTACACGACAGTTGTATAATTAAATTTTATTTGTATTTTGTACTATGTATTTGACGACTCAGAATAGGTGATGTATACCTATTTTGGGGGCGTCACAATATACTTATGTCACACTCTTTTATCTGTAATATTTTTTCATAAAGAGTAATTTTGAAAATATTGTGATTAATTCTCCTGAATTATATAAAACGTCAAATAATTGAAGAAAAATAAAATCATCTAAAATGTCATATATTATGGGATAGATGGAGTATATCACAACGGAGATAGTACAAAGCATAATTTTAGCGGTCACTTAATTTATTTTTAATATTTTAAATAAATTTGAGACATTTTTTGAGATTCCTAGACGCTATAACATTACCCTTTTAAATAGGGTCTCCAATGTTAAAAAGATAACGTTGAATAACGATTAACATACTACAACTATTTATAAACAAGCTAAATATCTTGAATGTCTTTTTGATGAAGAGAAGTTTTTCAACATTGCGATCAAACTATGTCTCTCCTTCTCGAAAAAGGTTTTTAATAACAGGCTTTCACCCGCAGTCTGTGACCTCTATACTTAAGATCAGTGGAAGTTAAACGCAAGACCTCCGAATTTACGGTTGATCCAGTTTGAATGTTCTTCTCTTATATTATTTTAAACACAACCCCCCCCCCCCCCCCGCCGGGTATGTAATGATGTTTTGATAATATATTTATCCATATTAATTATAATGACTATTTATTGAATATTAACAAACTCAAGATAAGCAGCTCCCCTTTATAATTAGTCAATTATGTCGATTAATTATTTATAACTAATTGGACCAAGTAAAAAAAATTACAAAATGCATTCGTCATAGATATACAAACGTGGATTAGGATTTTTCATTACATTTTCTCAATCCAAGAAATGCATCATTTTTTTAAGATATTTGTAGTGTAAAATTTCACTTAAGAGAGAGAATAAATAAATAAAAATAATAACTCTTTCTTACCCCTTTCCTATGAAACTTTGTTATCAATTTGTATACGGAGAATGACAATTGGAAGACGAATATAGTTTCCATTGCCCCCAAATAACACCTGTTTGGATAACTTTTTTACGCGTATTGAACCCGCCTAAGGAAAATACTTCTTATAATACTATCACACTCCTTAGTGCTCTGTTTCGTTGCTCTTTCCAAAACATATCGTAACAAACGGCACCTCCTCATCAAGAATGTACCCATCCACCTATTTATCGTTTCCTTTCTGTTTCATTAACATTATCTATCCCTTTGATTAAACGCACCAAAAACCCTCTCTCTCTCTCTCTCTCTCCCTCCCTCCCTCCTCTTAACCCAGTCAACCCCCTTTCTTCTATCTTCTATCTTCTCTAGATCATGAGTTACTACAACCAGAATCAGCCTCCCGTTGGTAATCCTCCGCCTCAAGGTCAGTTCATCAATTTTAATTTGTTCGTTTTGGGTGTTTTTGCTTGTTTGATGAATTTATTAGATCTATTGGGAATTTTGTGTTGAGGTTTGATGATTTGTTCATTACAGGTTATCCTCCTCAGGATTACCCAAAGGACGCATACCCGCCACCGGGATACCCTCCACAAGGATACTCACAACCAGGGTACCCGCAACAGGGGTACCCTCCTCAGGGCGGCTATCCGCCCCAATACGCTCCTCAATACGCTCAGCAGCAGCCTCAACAAAGCAAAAGCAGTGGTCTCGTGGAAGGCTGGTATGCCCTTCAATTTTTTCTCTCCTAATATACATGTATATGTATATATATATATATTTCTATGTATGCATGAATGAGATCTAGAGATCTGGGTTGTGATTATGAGTTGGTGAACTGGTCAACTCAGTTGGGCAGTCGGTGGGAAGCCCTCCAATGACATGATCAGAGTCAACAGACTGGTGAATTTCCGAAACAGCCCTCTAATGTTGGTTTAGAGGGTATTTCGGTCATTCTCTAATCTGCTGATGTGTGCGTAGGTGCTCTTGACTATAGTATTTTGGTCATTCTCTAATAACGACGAGTTGTTCTTGTTCTAATTAACTTGATAACACACACACACACACACTTGCTGCTGCAGTTTGGCTGCTCTCTGCTGTTGCTGTCTATTGGATGCGTGCTTTTGATGAGAATTTGTGGATGGTGATCTTTCAGTATGGCAGCATCATTCATTCACCCTCTCCTCTATCTTGAACAAATAATTGGACTACAAATGTACCTTGGTAGTAGTAATTCTTATTGGGAGGGTTTGTAAATTCTCAGAGAAGATATTCTGGTCTTTATTACATGGGAAAGTAGTACATTCTCTCATTTTCTCTTGGTTTTTTTATGAAATGCACTTCTTATATTTCACTAGTTTTATCTCCATTGCTAAAAAATTAACTTTGTGATGGAGTAATTCATCCACTGGGCAACAAAATTCGTTTCATTTTAAATTGATCTGTAAAATGTTGAAGGGGGAGGGGTGGTGTTTAATTATTACCATCACATGGAATTAAGAAGTGTGTAGAAAAGGAATATTTGCTTTGGGGGTTTTGAAGCAGGAATGGTGTTTCTTCTTTTCTCCGGCCATAGATTCCTTTTCTTGAGACAAAAAAAGTATCCATAGAGTCTGTCTCCTAAGATTCCGTTTATTAACAGAGAGAGTAGTGAAGTACAATTATTTGTAAATTAAATTGTAAACTTGTTATTGATGGGTGACTTATTTAGGCGGAAGTTTTTTTTTGTTTTTAGTCTTTAAATAAAATTAAAAGTTTATACACTACACTACACAATTTTGTTCAATTGTGCAAATAAAATTATTTTAACTTTGTTATTGAATCAGTTTTATAAAATAAAAATTAATAAACTTGCTGCACATAATGTAATTGTACAAGGTCGGTTGTTAACCTCAAGATCTGTCCATTCTCCCAATCACCAAATAGTATAGCAAGTTAAAATGGAGGCACGTTAATGCACAACCGTTTCCGAGTAAGAATAAGACTAGTCCTATTATAAACGTAAGCGTAATTCTCATGATTTGATTAGATTCGATCTTCTTATGTAAGTCAACTAGGACCACAAATTCCATAAATGTTGTTATAACTAAATTGAAGCATACGACTTCATTTTGAGGAGGAATATATCCTCAAGCAAGTGATATTGTTATTACGTGGGATGATTTTGATGCGATTTGTGAGAGCAAAGTTACTTGACAAATACTTGAACATCATAAAGTATATTGCAAAAATGGATAACATACAAGAGAATGGCCAATATTTCTAAGGGTCCTTTACATAAGTATACAACATTTAGAAAGTAATTACACTATTAGTGTACTCATAAAAAATTTATATAATTAATACACTTTCTATATTTATTTACAATATTAGTGCAATTAAGATTCATTAATTTAGGGAATTTGTATAGGATTCAATTCATAATAATAAGAAAACCTAAAATCAAGGAGAAATAACTACCATAATTAATAATTCAAATTCAAATATCTTAGATCTAACAAACAAAATAAATTCAAATTCAAAAATAATAATTAAAATTTAAATATTCAAAGTTTGACAACGTCATCTTCCTCCTCTCCTTCGCCGTCGCTTCAACACCATAGACGCCGGCCATCTTCCTCCGCTTCACCATGGACGCCGATCATCTTCCTCCGCTTCACCATGGACGCCGTCACTTCAACACCATGGACGCCGGCCACAACTGCCATTATGACGAATGTTGATTTAACTAGAAATTAAAAGGAGAAAAAAGATAAATTTTAGTGCAGTTGGTATCCAAATATTTATACAAAGGTAACCATTTTAGTTTTTGTGGGTAACCAAGAGAAATTTCAGTGCAGTTGGTAACTAAAACTTTCAAAGGTAACAATTTTAATTTTTGTTGGTTACATTTGTATTAAGGTTTGGCTACCAATTGCACTATAAAAAAAAAATCTATAATAAATTTTTTATAATTAATTGGTAACCCAATAAAACTGAATTGGTTACCTTTGTATTAAGGTTTGGCTACTAACTGTATTATAAAAAAAAATCTACAATAGATTTTTTTTAATTAATTGGTAACCCAATAAAACTGAATTTGTTACATTTGTATAAAGTGTTAGCTACCAACTGCACTATTAAAAAAAAACTATAAAAGATTTTTTTAAAAAATAAATTAGAAACCTAATAACACTAAATTGGTTATCTTAGTATGAATGTTTGACTACCAACTGTACTATAAAAAAACGCAGCAACTGTACTATGAAAAAATCGCAGATGGAGACTATAATCAATGCTTTCCATGGAACTTGAAAAATACCAAATCAGCAACGAAGAAGATCACCATGTCGGCGACAGATCACCAAACCTTCATCTTTCTCTCTCTCACTATCCATCTTCTCTCTCTACATTTGTGTCTATCTCTCTTTAAACTACAATATCCAGACAAAAACTAAGAGAGAGATTGGGTAGGCGGGGCTGTTACTGCATCTGAACTCGTACTCCCCAGGCGGGGCGTTGAAGGAGAGGTGGTGGTTGTGGCGGCGGTGAGAGGCAGTGGCCCAGAGATGGTGGTGGTGGTGGTGGAACATAAGGTTGTGAAGGGTTTTGCCGACGATTTTGTCACGTTTCATCATCATGTTGAGATCAAGCATGAATTTCCTCTTGGATATGCCTTTCCTTATCATGAAGAACAATACATGTACTATACTCCATATCTTTTTTGCTGCAACCGGTAGATTTGGTTCCATTTTAATTTGATAGATATATATTCGATATAGCTAGGTAGGTAAGTAATTAAAAAGATTGAGAGAAGGAATAATTACTTAGAGATAATTTTTTAATATGTAGATATATTAATTACTTAATTTAATTAGTAAATTAATATTAATCTCCTAAATTAAGGAATCCTAATTCCCTAAATTAAGAAATTTTAATTGTACTAATATTGTAAATAAATATGAAAGTGTATTAATTGTGTAAATATTTTATGAGTGCACTATTGTTGTAATTATTTTTAAAAATGTAATAGAATATATAATTGATCCTATTTCTAAATGGTTAGGCCCAACTAAATTTTTTAATCCAATCTGATCCATACTCGTTTTCGCGTTAGAACCGAATCTAATTGTAGATACCTTGTCCTACTTGTTTATCCATTTATACGGAAAGAAAGGAAAATTAAATAAAAATTTACTACCTCCATTTGAAGAATTCAAAACTTGTAAAAAGATTAATATTCATAGAATTTATTTAATTTTGATTAACATAATCATAATTATTTTAAATTATCTACAAATTATGTTTATAATACTTTTTAAAAATTCGTATGAATCACTAATTTAAAATTTTTGAGTTATTTCAAATGAAACTTATTTTATTTTGAAATATTATTTCAATGAACCCCAAGACATTTCTTAAAACATGCCCAAACTTGTTCTGATTCACGGAATATCTGCGTTATCCCTTGTCATGATATAGTTTTGCTCTACCTCGGTTATAATTAACTGTATTCCATATTCTTATACAAACATTCGTTGACTTGTTTCAATACGAACTGATTATCATCAAGTTAACTTCATGATAAGTTGGTCAATTGACCAATACAATGCTGACACACAGAGAGATCATGTGACGCCCCCAAAATAGGTCCATTCCACCCAACCCATTCTGAGTCACCAAATACATGGTACAGAAATAAATACAACTTTATTAATACATTTGTCGTGCAAAATACGACAACACATATACTGTGAGTTTAAATACAAATATTGTCATCTAGACAGTATTCATACTTAATTAAGAACTCATTATACTTATTGATACACTATTTTACAAAATAGTGAGGACTACTAAAACAACTGTCTTGAACCATCATTCCATACCCCGACTAGTACTCGCTACCTTCTCGCCTCCTGAGAAGAAAAATGGAACAACAAGGAAAAGGGTGAGCTCAACTAGCCCAATAAAGAATATTATGACTAAGATAATATACAACAAATTATCGTTAGTCTTCAACAGGGAAAAATCTAATAGAATACAATAGACAACAAGTTTTAAATCAATAACTGCAGCGGAAACAGCAAACCATTAGAAGAGTCAAGTAGAGAATGAATTCTACTATCTTCTAAGATTTAACAGTCCATCATCAATATTTTATCCCTGTAACAACAATCAATAACCATCTTTAATCAAATATTCATCTTTGCACTACAGGCCAAAGATATTCATTTGTATCACCTGTAAGACCCCGAATTTTATGAAATAAAAGTATTCAATTTTTCTTATAATTACTATTCAGTAAATGGTTAAATTGATAAAAATTTAAAGTTATGAGTGAAATATGATTTTTTTTCAAAATAAGCAAGTGGTTATAAAATAATCATTGTTGTCGGGGAATATTCGTTTGGTCGTGGAATATTCTTTCTGTCGGGAAATATTCGTACGACGGCGCAGCCATTTGTGGGCCCCATAACAGAATAACTGTCGGGTGAAGAAAATGACAAATTTGAGTTTTTACAAACAACGGCGTAGTTGTTACCGTTAACACTGTTGGAATACCCGGTGCTTAAAATACAGTAATACGCGTTATTGCACAGTAGCACACGGTATTGCATAGTATTTTTGAAATTATTGATTCTTACGTAAGAAGGCACTACTCAATAATTGTTACAGTAATTACTATTCAATATTTTATTTTATTGATTCAATAATTGCTACGTTGAAATTTTGTATTATTGTTGTTCAATAATTGTTGCTGCACAATATTTCCCATTATCATATCAATAATTCATATTATTTGAATAGTATTATTAGATAGCATTATTGGCAATGTCTAGAAAGTTCTGTCTAAGGAGAGGTTTAGTCATCTAATTGCGCGCCAGTAAGGAGAAATCCTTATTGGAAAGCCCCCTCTTTCCTGGGAACGGCCTGGTTGTCATAAATGTGATTCTGTAATATTATTTGTGAATAATTAATTATTGATTCATATGATAAGAAAATATTTATTTTATGTGGATATAAATGAGGGATATATTTTTGTGGTTAAAAAATGAAGGAGTTAATGTTGAGATTTTTATCCGTATTTTTGTCGGAATGGAGGTATTAAAAATCAGGGTTTTTGAGATATTTTGCGGGGGTTATAATTTTTAATCCGACCGTTGGATCGTGGTAATTTTTGGATATGTTATACATATATAAGTTGAGTATATGCCCACAAATTTTGAACCGTTAAAAATGAACGTATGATTTATTATGAATTTTACGAGATGACTGGTTCAGAAATTGTTGAATTTTCGGAGTTTATCATTTTGGTGGAAAATTCTAGAATTGGTGGGCCCCACTTGTGGTTGGTGAAGAAATGTGCTGAATTATATTTCAAATGTGGTGGGTGGGAATAGTAGCAGGTAAAGCCATCAGGTTGCAGGTCAAACCTACCAAAATTTTCCTATAAATAGAGGGCTAAGTTAGAATTGAAAATCACACCAGAAACATAAGCTTTCTCTCTTTCTCTCTCTATATTATGAAGTATATTTTGTGAGTTTTTAGATACTTGGTGAGTTGCTATTCATTAGTGCAAGTTTCCTTCAGCATCATATCCGATATCCAGTCAGAAGTACTGCTCTTTTGAGGTAAGGGATTGTAAGGGATAGTAAGGGATATTAAGGGATTTTAAGGGTTGTTATGATTTTCAGTTTCGTAATTTTTCTGATCTTCAAAAATTCTGGAAAAATTTGAAATGATATTTTGATGAGTTTTCTTGATTGTGTCCAAAAATGGTGATTTTTGGATGTATAGATTGAGAGTTATGAATTTTATGAGAAAAGACTATTTTAGAAGTAACAGCTTATAATTCCTTGTGGTTAACTCCAAAATTGATGAAATTTTTATTGGGAGTACATGTATATGATAGAAGTATACTCTATAAATTTCAGAATTTTTAGACAAAAGTACAATTTTTGATAAATGTCTAAATATTCGGCTATTTTGGTCATATGAAAAATAGTAAATGACTTTTAAAAATTCTGAGAAAAATATATGTTCACTATGAGACTATATTATGCTAAATTCCAGAAAAGAAATATTTTTGGAACGGATTTGGTATTTTTCATGAAAATAGTCTAGTTATGAGAAAATGAATTAAATATGTTATGTGAAGTAAGAAAATTGGAAAATAGGATTTTATGGCTTGAGAATCCTATATATGAGGTATATGCAGATTTTTGATGAGGGTTTTGGTTATTGATGATGAAATCTTAAGAGTTGGCGTTTTATGATGATTAAATGCATTAATTAGTAAAGTGTAAACAATTTAAATAAATTGTTTATAAGCTTAAGAATATTATTCTTTCAATATCATTATACCGAAATATTGGTATGTATATTATTGTAGAATTTCTACCTTTTTCATGTCGGGGTTACTATTCGTGAGTTACTATTCACGAGTTACTATTCATGAGTTACTATTCACGAGTTACTATTCACGACAAAATTGGTTTCTTTTTCTAACCAAATTATAGTTGATTTATGAATATTGCTCTTGAAATTAAATCCATATTTTGATCATATTGTTTTTATTATCATATATAACATTTTTATAACCTTGATGTTGAAATTCTCTTTCGTTTGAGTGTAAAGATGGGTAGATTTTTGGTATGATTGTGAAACCCCAGTTTTTATGAATAAATATTTAATTTTTTTCGAAATAATTTTTTTTATATTATTGTGTGGATTTGATATAATAGTTATGGGTAATATTTATAAATTTTGCAAAGTATGCAAGTTGTCATATTATATTCGATTGGTCGGAGAATATTCTTTTTGTCGGGGAATATCCGTACGACGGTACAATTATTGGTGGACCCCACAATGGAATTATTGTCGGATTGAGAAAACGACAAAAATACTTTATGAAAATAACGGCGGAAGTTTTACCGTTGATACTGTTGAACTACTCGGTAGTAAAAGTACAGTAATACGTGTGGTTGCATAGTAGCACACGGTATTAATTATTAATGCTTATGTGAGAAGTCACTCAGTTTGATTCCATTATTGTCAGTTAATAATATGAATTATTTAGCGATAATGACGTTTTGTTTTATTCGTATTATTAACGTAATAAAACAGAAACATCTTTTTATATAAAACAAAATACTTTATTAAAGTTATTCTATAAATAGAATATATTATATTTTATTTAAAAGATTTTTCTTTAAATATGGATCGTCAGATTAAAGTAATCAATCTGGACCGTTCATGGATTAGTTACTATGCATTCCATTTTCCTATAAATAGAAGCTCATTCCTTCATTATTTTCTTACGAATTCACTGAACTCTAGAGAGAGAAACTATAGAGAGAGACTATATAGAGATAGAAGAAAAGTTTTCTGCTACTTCACTACTCTTATATCCAGTTCTTTTACGGCAAGGGGTGTTATTTTTTCTTATTCATGAAGAGAACTGTTGTTATTCTATTTCTTGTTATTCTGTTGGAATAACCTGTATACGCGGTCTGCCCTATACTTGGTGACATTCTCCTATTATTCTGTTGGAACATCCTGTCTGTGTGTTTTACACCGGACCTGGTTCCGTTTTTATTATTATTCTGTTGGAACATCCTGTCTGTGTGTTTTACATCGGACCTGGTTCCGTTTTTATTATTATTCTGTTGGAACATCCTGTCTGTGTGTTTTACACCGGACCTGGTTCCGTCTTGTTATTATTCTGTTGGAACATCCTGTCTGTGTGTTTTACACCGGACCTGGTTCCATTATTTATTATTCTGTCGGAATATCCTGTCTGTGCTTTTACGCCGGACCTGGTTCCATTATTTATTATTCTGTCGGAATATCCTGTCTGTGCGTTTACGCCGGACCTGGTTCCATTATTTATTATTCTGTTAAGAATAACCTGTCTGTGCGGTCTATCGCCTGCATGGTGATTTCTTTTGTTATTCCATTCTTTATTATATTTAGTTGATTAAAACTTTGACTTCTATTTTCCATGAAAATAGTGGAATATCCTTGACATTTGCGCTTCATCTAGTATCTATTCATGAAAATATTCTCCTGATCATTCTTGAATTTTACTCCACAAAGCAGTATCATGTTGACAATTTGGACGTTGTTAATTCTTGGATAAATTAATTCTTGAACTTGTTTTATTGAATTCTTATATCATTGTCATCATCCTCATGTTTATATTCTGTTGAAAGTCATCTGTGGCTTGTAGTGCATAGATGGACTTGGTATGATTATGACCAGGGATTATTCGGTATAATCATGACCGTAATGTTACAAATGATGTGATAAAAGTCCTCATTGGCCCGTAGTGCATTGATGGACAGTTGTTGGCATGATCATGACCATTGATGAATACACAAATATCCTTGGCCCGTAGTGCATGGAATTTGTGGTCGTGACCCTAACGAATATCATTGGCCGTAGTGCAGGGATGATGTGAATTATTTATTAAGCTGAGTCTCAGCGATAGCAGTGTTGAAAAATCTTTTAAATCATAAAAGATAGTAGAGTTTATTTTCTACTTGACTCTTTTAATGGATTGCTTGTTCCGCTGCAGTTAAACTTGATGTCTATTATATTTTATCAATTTAACATTGTTGAAGGCTAATGATAATTTATTCTGCATTATCTTAGTCATAATATTTCTTACTGGGCTAGTTGAGCTCACCCTTTCTTTCACTGTTCTCTTCAGGAAATGAGAACGTAGCTGGGGTAAGTCGGGGAACGGAGTGATGGTTCGAATGATAGTATTAGTTAGTAGTCCTCACTATTCTATTTAATAGTGTGTTAATAAATGTAATGAGGACTCCTTTTGAGTATGAATACTCTCTAGAAGATAATATCTGTATTCAAACTCACAGTTTATGTTTTGTCGTATTGTACACGACAGTTGTATTAGTAAGTTATATTTGTATTCTGTACTATGTATTTGACGACCCAAGATGGGTGATGTATACCTAATTTTTGGGGCGTCACAGTTGGTATCAGAGCTTAGGGATATGATCCCTGGCTAGGATGTGAGAATAGAACTAGGAGGGGAGAGACGGAGAATTCCTTCGCTAGTATGACCTACCTAAGTTTATTTGGTATTTAATTGGTCGGTCAAAGTATATGGATAATATGTTATATGTTAATTAACCCTTGTTTTGTTACAGTATTTGCAAATGGCATCCGAAAATATTAAGATAAACAATGAAGCACATGAGACCATTGAATCACCAACGATCAATGCTCAGGGTAATGTGCAACCAGAGGACAATAATCCTCATGAAAATAATAACACCGATGAAATGGTGAATGATGGGATGGTCAGAGACTTTATGCAATTCATGCAACAACAAAATAACTCTCGGACGGTCACCGCTAAGCAGTTCAAGGAGGAATTCATGCAACAACGGGCGAGAGCGGCTCCTATCCAAAATGAAGGAGGAAACAATGACAACCCACGGTTGATCACCGCTAAGCAATTCAAGGAGCTAGGACCACCGGAGTTTTTGAAAAAGCCAGAACCACTTAAGGCGGAGACGTGGTTAAAGCAGATCACCAAGATATTTGATGTCTTGGGATGCTCCGAGGAGCAAAAGGTTCCCTTTGCCACTTTTATGTTGCGTGAAGAGGCAGATTACTGGTGGGAATCTGTAAAACGTACCCAGCCTGACGCACTCAAGATGTCTTGGGAGAAGTTCCAAGAACTGTTCAATGACAAGTACTTTCCCGAAAGTATTCGTCACATGAAGGAGGTGGAATTTATCAAGTTGGAGCAAAACAACATGACCGTGTCGCAGTACGAAGCCAAGTTTGCCGAATTGTCCCGGTTTGCGTCCCACTTGGTGGATAATGAAGAGAGAATGACGCGAATATTTTTAAGAGGTTTGAAACCGGAGATACGTCAATATCTTATTTCTCATAAACTGTGTTTATATTCAGATGTTGTGAATAGGGCTCAGTTAGTGGAGCGCGATAACGAGTCAACGCAACCAAAAGAGAGCAGCCGGAAAAATGATAATACTGGTGATAACAGTTATCAAAGCGGTGACAATAAGCATGGAGGGAATCAACATGCCAGAAATGGTAACCACTTCAATGGTAATCATGGTCAAAATAATAAGAATGGTCATTTCAAGAAGAGGAAATTCAACAATGATGGAAAGACGTCAGCACCAGCACCCGTTGTTAAGGAAGGAGAACGACCACCTATCATATGCTTCAAATGCGGAGGGGAGGGACACATCAGTCCAAACTGCGCGATGCCATCCAAAGCATGCTATAATTGTGGAAGAGAAGGTCACTTAGCCCGATTTTGTCGTTCACAGAAGACAAGTTCAGATAGGATGGAGGCACCAAAGACCGTCCCAGAAAAGCCAAAGCCAGTAGTTTAAGAGAGAGCGTTTTTTTTCGTGACGAGGAACCTGAATAAAATTATCACGGGTATGTTAGTCATAAACTCTTGCGAAGTCTATACCGTGTTAGATACCGGTTCTACTCACTCTTTTATTTCACCTAGTTGTGTTCAATATTTGAACTTAACTCCGGAGAAATTAGACTTTGATTTCTCTGTTGAAATTTCGTTGGGAGAAACCTTTGTTACCTCCACTATTTATAAATCTTGTTCAAATCAACACTTTCACGTTACCTATTGATCTTATCTCTTTGAAAATACTTGCATTGATGTGATTTTTTGAAACGATTGGTTAACTGCTCATCATGCTTTTCGTAAGGTTGTTAGCTTTCATATTCCTAACCAACCTATTATGCGAATTCAAGTAACCAAATCACTAAAGTCAATCATTGTCATATCAAGCCATAAGTAAAAATCCCCGTTCCTTTCGTTGTTGACTTCCTGGTGTGGAATGCACCGAAGCTAGACTTTCCGTAGGAGACGTTGTAAATGACGATGACAAGTTGATAGGTATCAATGTGACGTGTTATCCAAGTCTTGGATGAGGGTCACAGTTTTGAACGATATTTCTATTGTTATTAAATTTCTTGACGTATTCTTGAAGACTTCTTAGCCTACCCCAGAGCGTAAAATTGAATTTTGTATTGACCCCAGTACAAAACCCATTTCTTAAACCCTCAAATATTTCTTCAACTAAAACGAACGTATTATGCGCCAAAGACGTTGGCTCGAGCTGTTGAAAATTACGATCGTACCATTCAATAACATCGTGGAAAAGTGAACGTGGTAGCTGACGCGTTGTGTAGAAGATCGTATACGGTTACAAGTACGAATATTCGAACCCACGTGAAGATAACGAATATACGATTAAAATCGACTTTAATCGATAAAGTTAAAGCCGCTCAAGCTACATACTAAGAGCTGATAAATGTGAAGAAGAAGGTTCAAGAGGGCGTTATTCTAGAAGCAAGAATCGACAAAGAGAGGAAATCTCAACTCTCGATTTAATTGGCCCATTTGAAATTCTAGATGAAGTAGGAACTGTGGCCTATAGACTCGTTTTACTGCCAAGTATGTTCCGTGTTCAGAACATTTTTTTTTTCGTATCGATGTTACGTAAATATGTGGACGACCCGAAACCGCATTATTAATTTAGAACCGGACGAAATAGCGAAAGATTTAATGTATGAGGAGATACGTGTTAACATCTTGGATAAGAAGGATCATATTCGATGCTTAAAGGTTATACCTCAAGAGTTAGAATTTGAAGTGAAGTCAAGGTATCCTCACATGTTCGGCATACCAAGTACGTACGTAAATTTCTATGTTCGGCATACCAAGTACGTACGTAAATTTCGAGGGCGAAATTCCATAAGGAGGGGAGATTGTGAAACCCCAGTTTTTATGAATAAATATTTAATTTTTTTCGAAATAATTTTTTTTATATTATTGTGTGGATTTGATATAATAGTTATGGGTAATATTTATAAATTTTGCAAAGTATGCAAGTTGTCATATTATATTCGATTGGTCGGAGAATATTCTTTTTGTCGGGGAATATCCGTACGACGGTACAATTATTGGTGGACCCCACAATGGAATTATTGTCGGATTGAGAAAACGACAAAAATACTTTATGAAAATAACGGCGGAAGTTTTACCGTTGATACTGTTGAACTACTCGGTAGTAAAAGTACAGTAATACGTGTGGTTGCATAGTAGCACACGGTATTAATTATTAATGCTTATGTGAGAAGTCACTCAGTTTGATTCCATTATTGTCAGTTAATAATATGAATTATTTAGCGATAATGACGTTTTGTTTTATTCGTATTATTAACGTAATAAAACAGAAACATCTTTTTATATAAAACAAAATACTTTATTAAAGTTATTCTATAAATAGAATATATTATATTTTATTTAAAAGATTTTTCTTTAAATATGGATCGTCAGATTAAAGTAATCAATCTGGACCGTTCATGGATTAGTTACTATGCATTCCATTTTCCTATAAATAGAAGCTCATTCCTTCATTATTTTCTTACGAATTCACTGAACTCTAGAGAGAGAAACTATAGAGAGAGACTATATAGAGATAGAAGAAAAGTTTTCTGCTACTTCACTACTCTTATATCCAGTTCTTTTACGGTAAGGGGTGTTATTTTTTCTTATTCATGAAGAGAACTGTTGTTATTCTATTTCTTGTTATTCTGTTGGAATAACCTGTATACGCGGTCTGCCCTATACTTGGTGACATTCTCCTATTATTCTGTTGGAACATCCTGTCTGTGTGTTTTACACCGGACCTGGTTCCGTTTTTATTATTATTCTGTTGGAACATCCTGTCTGTGTGTTTTACATCGGATCTGGTTCCGTTTTTATTATTATTCTGTTGGAACATCCTGTCTGTGTGTTTTACACCGGACCTGGTTCCGTCTTGTTATTATTCTGTTGGAACATCCTGTCTGTGTGTTTTACACCGGACCTGGTTCCATTATTTATTATTCTGTCGGAATATCCTGTCTGTGCTTTTACGCCGGACCTGGTTCCATTATTTATTATTCTGTCGGAATATCCTGTCTGTGCGTTTACGCCGGACCTGGTTCCATTATTTATTATTCTGTTAAGAATAACCTGTCTGTGCGGTCTATCGCCTGCATGGTGATTTCTTTTGTTATTCCATTCTTTATTATATTTAGTTGATTAAAACTTTGACTTCTATTCTCCATGAAAATAGTGGAATATCCTTGACATTTGCGCTTCATCTAGTATCTATTCATGAAAATATTCTCCTGATCATTCTTGAATTTTACTCCACAAAGCAGTATCATGTTGACAATTTGGACGTTGTTAATTCTTGGATAAATTAATTCTTGAACTTGTTTTATTGAATTCTTATATCATTGTCATCATCCTCATGTTTATATTCTGTTGAAAGTCATCTGTGGCTTGTAGTGCATAGATGGACTTGGTATGATTATGACCAGGGATTATTCGGTATAATCATGACCGTAATGTTACAAATGATGTGATAAAAGTCCTCATTGGCCCGTAGTGCATTGATGGACAGTTGTTGGCATGATCATGACCATTGATGAATACACAAATATCCTTGGCCCGTAGTGCATGGAATTTGTGGTCGTGACCCTAACGAATATCATTGGCCGTAGTGCAGGGATGATGTGAATTATTTATTAAGCTGAGTCTCAGCGATAGCAGTGTTGAAAAATCTTTTAAATCATAAAAGATAGTAGAGTTTATTTTCTACTTGACTCTTTTAATGGATTGCTTGTTCCGCTGCAGTTAAACTTGATGTCTATTATATTTTATCAATTTAACATTGTTGAAGGCTAATGATAATTTATTCTGCATTATCTTAGTCATAATATTTCTTACTGGGCTAGTTGAGCTCACCCTTTCTTTCACTGTTCTCTTCAGGAAATGAGAACGTAGCTGGGGTAAGTCGGGGAACGGAGTGATGGTTCGAATGATAGTATTAGTTAGTAGTCCTCACTATTCTATTTAATAGTGTGTTAATAAATGTAATGAGGACTCCTTTTGAGTATGAATACTCTCTAGAAGATAATATCTGTATTCAAACTCACAGTTTATGTTTTGTCGTATTGTACACGACAGTTGTATTAGTAAGTTATATTTGTATTCTGTACTATGTATCTGACGACCCAAGATGGGTGATGTATACCTAATTTTTGGGGCGTCACAATGATCATGACTATGGGTTATCTTTGGCCAGTAGTGCAAAGTTGAATCGTTGATTGGTATGATCTTGACCATTGAATTAAGTGAATATCTTTAGCTTAAGTGCAAAGGTGAATGGATCAACATGGTTATAATTATTGTTTATATAAATTCTGAAATGATTATATATTTCTTTGAGATATTAATATCTTTGGCCTGTAGTGCAAAGATGAAATATTGATGAATATCTTTGGCCTGTAGTGCAAAGATGAATTGTTGATGAATATCTTTGGCCCGTAGTGCAAAGATGACATGTTGTTGAATATCTTTGGCCAGTAGTGCAAAGATGAACAGATGTTGAGATAAACATGACCAACTGGTGATACAAATGAATATCTTTGGCCGTAGTGCAAAGATGAAGTTATTAGTATGATTATGAACAGGAAATGTGATTTGGTGTAACCATGATCTTTGATGTTTCAGGTAAAGATAGGTGATGAAAATTATCTTCGTCCTGTATGAGAAGAGGAATTTAGAACTACAGTTATGATTATGAGTTATTCATATGATTGTGGACCAGAATTGTTGATTGATATTACAGGGATTAAACATTGTTGATGGATTTTTAACATGGAGAAGATAATAGACTTTATAGTCTATTTGACTCTTCTAATGGATTGCTCGTTCCGCTGCAACTATGGTTAAAATTTTTATCATTTACCATATGTTCTAAATCTCTGATTTATTATTGATGAAGGCTATTGATAATTTAATTATCTTTAGTCATGATATTCTTTACTGAGCTGGTTGTGCTCACCCTTTTGCTTCACAATTTCTTTCAGGTAATAAGAGTGTAGCTGGGTCGAGCGGGGGTAACAAGGGAATAGAACGGTGGTCATCATTTAGTAGTTATATTTGGTGAAGAAAATAGGGTGAGGCGAACCCAACGTTGGAAGGGTGTTTTGTCACTATCATACAAGATGTCTAATGACATACAACCTCGTGTCATCATAAGACAGGGTTGTGCTCATCCACTTGCTGAGTATATCTATGGGCACTACCTATATAATCTTGGTGTTTTTTTAAAGTATAATTCTCAATTAGAGACAGTGGAGATAATGATAAGTCAAGAGAAGACTCACCATTGGGAAGAATATGATAGTAATCTTCTCGTTTTTCTTTGGGGTCTATTGGGTCAACCAAGGATAATTCTGTGGCCATATGATATCTATCATAACCTAGACGCGTGGCCTCCCATGTACGAAGGTTTCCTTGAGCACTTCCCAAAGATTCTAATTTCTAAAACAGTTTTTGACTATACCTTTATGTAAGGTGTTATTGTGAGGTGATGTCCACGGTTGGAACATGAGTCACATTTGGTATATATTTGTATTCAAACTCACAGCATATGTGGTGTTGTATTTTGCACGACAATTGTTGTAATAAAGTTGTAGTAATTTTCAGTACCATGTATTTGGCGACTCAGAATAGGTTGGATGGAATGGGCCTATTTTGGAGTCGTTACATCACCAGTCGATCATGTTCATCTCAACACCTGTTCATCTTTGCACTACGGGCCAAAGATATTCATCATAAAATCATCAATCTTTGCACTACAGGCCAAAGATATTCAGTAACATCATCATTTAGGACTGAGGATGATGAAAAATATTTTAGAGAAAACGAATCCAGTGAAATAAAAGAGTAAATATTAAGGATTCGTATTTCAGCTATTCCATGTCCAAAAATACCTCATAAACAATCATAGTGAAGTAAAATTCAAGAATGATCAAAACATGGATACAATCAAAGCTAGTATCCGGAATAGATATTTGTACAAAAAGAAGAAGATTTTATTTTTCGGCGAGTAGTAACTCGTGAATAGTAACTCATGAATAGTAATTCGTGAATAGTAACCCCGACATGAAAAGTTTTAAATTTGATAAAAAGTTCAGATCAATATTTCGGCATAATGATATTGAAGAAAATAATATCATTTAAGAAGAAATAACATCCCTTACAACAATATCCCTTACTATCCCTTAACTCAAAAGAGCAGTACTTCTGACTGGAATAACGCTGAACGAACTTGCACCGTATAGCAACACTCAAGATATCAAAATACTCACAAGAATACGCTCGATATATAGAGAGAGAAATAGAGAGAAAACTTCAGTTTCTGGTGTGATTTTCAATTCTAACCTAAGCACCCTATTTATAGGAAAATGCTTAAAACACCAAAACAGAAAATTGAATATAATAATAATATATTTATATAATTTTCCTTAGCCCACCATTTTGACCAAAGAAATCAGCCACATATGTGCCAAAAGCAACAAAAACGTTTTTCTAACAAAAAATACTTAAAACTCCAAAAATCAATTCAGACCCGATATACCGAAACTTCAATAATTCACAATAAATAGTCCTTTTATCAGAAAAATTCAAAACTCGCGACATTCTATAGGAAATTCCATTATCTACAACTTTTCAGAAGAAAGTTTTTCCAAATTCCAAACAAAAATTGACCGAAATCCACAAACGGACGATTTTACAGTCTATAATAAATTTTCGGTCAAAAATTGTGTCCACCAACACACAAAACATGTGTTAAATATTTAATCCAACAAAAATACTTTTCCTCCTCATTTATTCATATATCCCACATTTATTGTAAAAATATCACCATTAATATATTATTAAAATAATATATTTAAATGAATTATTTTATCAGAAAAAGATAAAATATTAATTTTTAACAATTGTCACATTTAAAAAATTTTCTCCATCTATATCCACATAAAATCAATATTTTCCTCATCATATAAATCAATAATTAATTATTTACAAATAATATTATAGAATCACAGTACTGGCAACCAGGCCGTTCCCAGGAAAGATAGAGCTTTCCAATAAGGATCTATTCCTTACAGGCGCGCAATTAGATGACCAAACCTCTCCTTAAACAGAACTTTCTAGACATTGTCAATAATGTTATCTAATAATATTATTCAGATAATATGAATTATTGCTCCGATAATAGAAAATACTGTGTACTGACAATTATTAAAACAACAATAATATAAAATATCAACGCAGCAATTATTGAATCAATAAAATAAAATACTGAACAGTAATTACTGTAACAATTATTGAGTAATGCCTTCTTACGTAAAAATCAATAATTGGTGCAATACCGTGTGCTACTGTGTAACAACGCGTATTACTGTGTTTTAACCACCGGGTATTCCAACAGTGTTAACGGTAACAACTACGCCGTTATTTATAAACAACTTACTCTTGTCGTTTTCTTCATCCAATCGCTTTCCGTTATGGGGCCCACAAAAGACTGCGCCGTCGTACGAATATTCTCCGACAGTAAGAATATTCCACGACCAAGCGAATATTCCCCGACAACAATGAATATTTTATAACCACTTGTGTATTTCGAAAAAAAATTCATATATCACCCTTAACTTTAACATTTATCAATTTAACCATTTACTAAATAGTAATTATAAGAAAAATTGAATACTTTTATTTCATAAAATTCGGGGTCTTACAATCTCCCCTCCTTATGAAATTTCGTCCCCGAAATTTACGTACCTGGTATTTCAAAGAGTTGAGAATACCTTGCTTTCATTTCAGATTCCATCTTTCCTGTCATCATAATTTCTTCATTGCTCATCTCCTGTATTTCAAATATCATTCTAAAATACAGCTTCAAAACAAAGGTTAATTGAACAAATTAACATATCACATAATATTCCGATATTATGACTAACCAACAAATAAGTTTAGGTAGGACACACTAGCGAAGGATTTACTCGTCTCTCTCCTCCTAGTCCTATTCCCCGATCTCCGCCAGAGATCATATCCCTAAGCTCTGATACCAACTGTAACGCTCCCAAAATATGTCCATTCCATCCAACCTATTCTGAGTCGCCAAATACATGGTACAGAAATAAATACAACTTTATTAATACATTTGTCGTGCAAAATACGACAACACATATACTGTGAGTTTAAATACAAATATTGTCATCTAGACAGTATTCATACTTAATTAAGAACTCATTATACTTATTGATACACTATTTTACAAAATAGTGAGGACTACTAAAACAACTGTCTTGAACCATCATTCCATACCCCGACTAGTACTCGCTACCTTCTCGCCTCCTGAGAAGAAAAATGGAACAACAAGGAAAAGGGTGAGCTCAACTAGCCCAGTAAAGAATATTATGACTAAGATAATATACAACAAATTATCGTTAGTCTTCAACAGGGAAAAATCTAATAGAATACAATAGACAACAAGTTTTAAATCAATAACTGCAGCGGAAACAGCAAACCATTAGAAGAGTCAAGTAGAGAATGAATTCTACTATCTTCTAAGATTTAACAGTCCATCATCAATATTTTATCCCTGTAAAAACAATCAATAACCATCTTTAATCAAATATTCATCTTTGCACTACAGGCCAAAGATATTCATTTGTATCACCTGTAAGACCCCGAATTTTATGAAATAAAAGTATTCAATTTTTCTTATAATTACTATTCAGTAAATGGTTAATTTGATAAAAATTTAAAGTTATGAGTGAAATATGATTTTTTTTCAAAATAAACAAGTGGTTATAAAATAATTGCTACGTTGATATTTTATAATTGTCACTACACAGTATTTTCTATTATCAGAACAATAATTCATATTATCTGAATAATATTATTAGATAACATTATTGGCAATGTCTAGAAAGTTCTGTCTAAGGAGAGGTTTGGTCATCTAATTGCGCGCCAGTAAAGAGAAATCCTTATTGGAAAGCCCCCTCTTTCCTGAGAACGGCCTGGTTGCCAGTACTGTAATTCTATAATATTATTTGTGAACAATTAATTATTGATTTATATGATGAGGAAAATATTAATTTTATGTGGATATAGATGGAGAAAATTTTTAAATGTTGTGACGCCCCCAAAATTAGGTATACATAACCCATCTTGGGTCGTCAGATACATGGTACAGAATTCAAATACAACTTACTAATACAACTGTCGTGTACAATACGACAAAACATAAACTGTTAGTTTGAATACAAATATTATCTTCTAGAGAGTATTCATACTCAAAAGGAGTCCTCATTACATTTATTAACACACTATTACATAGAATAGTGAGGACTACTAACTAATACTATCATTCGAACCATCACTCCGTTCCCCGACTTGCCCCAGCTACGTTCTCATTTTTTGAAGAGAACAGTGAAAGAAAGGGTGAGCTCAACTAGCCCAGTAAGAAATATTATGACTAAGATAATGCAGAATAAATTATCATTAGCCTTCAACAATGTTAAACTGATAAAATATAATAGACATCAAGTTTAACTGCAGCGGAACAAGCAATCCATTAAAAGAGTCAAGTAGAAAATAAACTCTACTATCTTTTATGATTTAAAAGGTTTTTCAACACTGTTATCGCTGGGACTCAGCTTAATAAAATAATCCACATCATCGAATCACCCCTGCACTACGGCCAAGGATATTCGTGTATTCATTAATGGTCATGATCATGCCAACAACTGTCCATCAATGCACTACGGGCCAATGAGGACTTTTACCACATCATTTGTAACATTACGGTCATGATTATACCGAATAATTCCTTGTCATAATCATACCAAGTCCATCTATGCACTACAGGCCACAGATGACTTTCAACATTTACAAACATGAGGATGATGACAATGATATAAGAATTCAATAAAACAAGTTCAAGAATTAATTTATCCAAGAATTAACAACGTCCAAATTGTCAACATGATACTGTTTTGTGGAGTAAAATTCAAGAATGCTTAGAAGAATATTTTCATGAAAAGATACTGGATGAAACGCAATTATCAAGGATATTCCACAAATTTCATGGAGTATAGAAGTCAAAACTTAACCAACTGAGTATAATAAAGAATGGAATAACAAAAGAAATCACCCGGCATGCGATAGACCGCACAGACAGGTTATTCCAACAGAATAATAAATAATAGAACCAGGTCCGGCGTAAACGCACAGACAGGATATTCCGACAGAATAATAAATAATGGAACCAGGTCCGGTGTAAAACGCATAGACAGGATGTTCCAACAGAATAATAACAATACGGAACCAGGTCCGGTGTAAAACACACAGACATGATGTTCCAACAGAATAATAATAAAAATGGAACCAGGTTCGGTGTAAAACACACAGACATGATGTTCCAACAGAATAATAATAAAAACGGAATCAGGTCCGGTGTAAAACACACAGACAGGATGTTCCAACAGAATAATAGAAGAATGTCACCAAGTATAGGGTAGACAGCGTATACAGGTTATTCCAACAGAATAATAAGAAATGGAATAATAACAGTTCTCTTCATGAATAAGAAAGAATAACACCCCTTATCGTTTTAAAGAAGAGCTGAAATAAGGAAGTAGTTAAGTAGCAGAATACTCTTCTTCTCTCTCTCTCTATAGTTTCTCTCTATAGTTTCTCTCTCTAGAGTTCAGTGAATTCGTAAGAAATAATGAAGGAATGAGCTGCTATTTATAGAAAAATAGAATGCATAGTAACTAATCCATGAACGGTCCAGATTGATTACTTTAATCTGACGGTCCATATTTAAAGAAATTTTTTTTAAATAAAATTTAATATATTCTATTTATAGAATAACTTTAATAAAGTATTCTGTTTTATATAAAAAGATGTTTCTGTTTTATTACGTTAATAATACGAATAAAACAAAACGTCATTATCGCTAAATAATTCATATTATTAACTGACAATAATTGAATCAAACTGAGTGACTTCTCACATAAGCATTAATAATCAATACCGTGTGCTACTATGCAATCACATGTATTACTGTACTTTTACTACCGAATAGTTCAACAGTAACAATGGCAAAACTTCCGCCGTTATTTTTAATAAAATATTTTTATCGTTTTCTCAATCCGACAATAATTCCGTTGTGGGGTCCACCAATAATTGTACCGTCGTACGGATATTCCCCGACAAAAAGAATATTCTCCGACCAATCGAATATAATATGACAACTTGCATACTTTGCAAAATTTATAAATACTACCCATAACTATTATATCAAATCCACACCATAATATAAAAAATTTATTTCGAGAAAAATTAAATATTTATTCATAAAATCTGGGGTTTCACAATCTCCCCTCCTTATGGAATTTCGCCCTCGAAATTTACGTACGTACTTGATATGCCAAACATGTGAGGATACCTTGACTTCACTTCAAATTCTAACTCTTGAGGTATAACCTTTAAGCATCGACTATGATCCTTCTTATCCGAGATGTTAACACGTATCTCCTCATACGTTAAATCTTTTGCTATCTCGTCCGGTTCTAAATTAATAATGTGGTTCGGGTCGTCCACATATTTACGTAACATCGATACGAAAAAAAAATGTTCTGAACACGCAACATACTTGGCGGTAAAACGAGTCTATAGGCCACAGTTCCTACTTCATCGAGGATTTCAAATGGGCCAATTAAATCGAGAGTTGAGATTTCCTCTCTTCATCGATTCTTGCTTCTAGAATAACGCCCTCTTGAACCTTCTTCTTCACATTTATCAGCTCTGAGTATGTAGCTTGAGCAGCTTTAGCTTTATCGATTAAAATTGATTCTAATCGTATATTCGTTATCTTCACGTGGGTTCGTATATTCGCACTTGTAACCGCATACGATTTTCTACTCAACGCATCAGCTACCACGTTTGCTTTTCCACGATGGTATGGTATGATCATAATCTTTAACAGCTCGAGCCAACGTCTTTGGCGCATGCTACGTTCGCTTTAGTTGAATAAATATTTGAGGGTTTAAGAAATGGGTTTTGTACTGGGGTCAATACAAAATTCGATTTCACGCTCTAGGGGTAAGCTAAGAAGTCTTCAAGAATACGTCAGGAAATTTATTAACAATAGAAATATCATTCAAAACTGTGACTCTCGTCCAAGACTTGGATAACATGTCACATTGATATCTATTAACTTGTCACCGTTATTCACAACGTCCCCTACCGAAAGTCTGGCTTCGGTGCATTCCACACAAGAAAGTCAACAACGAAAGGATCGGGGCTCTTTATTTATGGCTTGATATGACAATGATTGACTTTAGTGATTTGGTTACTTTGAATCCGCATAACAGGTTGGTTAGGAGTATGAAAGCTAACAACCTTACGAGAAGCATGATGAGTAGTGAACCAATCGTTTTAAAAAAATCACATCAAAGGCAAGTATTTTCAAAGAGATAAGATCGACAGGTAACGTGAAAGTGTTGATTTGAACAAGATTTATAAATAGTAGAGGTAACGAAGGTTTCTCCCAACTGAGTTTAAACAGACATATCAAAGTCTAAGTTCTCCGGAGTTAACTTCAAACATTTAACACAACTAGGTGAAATAAAAGAGTGAGTAGAACCGGTATCTAACACGGTATAGACTTCGCAAGAGTTTATGACTAACATACCCGTGATAATTTTATTCAGGTTCTTCGTCACGAAAAAAAAAATACTCTCTCTTAAACTACTGGCTTTGGCTTTTCTGGGACGGTCTTTGGTGCCTCCATCCTATCTGAACTTGTCTTCGGTGAACGACAAAATCGGGCTAAGTGACCTTCTCTTCCACAATTATAGCATGCTTTGGATGGCATCGCACAGTTTGGACTGATGTGTCCCTCCCCTCCGCATTTGAAGCATATGATAGGTGGTCGTTCTCCTTCCTTAACAACGGGTGCTGGTGCTGACGTCTTTCTATCATTGTTGAATCTCCTCTTCTTGAAATGACCATTCTTATTGTTTTAGCCCTGATTACCACCGAAGTGGTTACCATTTCTGGCCTGTTGATTCCCTCCACGCTTGTTGTCACCGCTTCGATGACTGCTCTCACTGGTATTATCATTTTGCCGACTACTCTCTTTTGGTTGCGTTGACTCGTTATCGCGCTCCACTAACTGAGCCCTATTCACAACATCTGAATACAAACACAGTTTATGAGAAATAAGATGTTGACGTATCTCAGGTTTCAAACCTCGCAAAAAAATTCACGTCATTCGCTCTTCATTATCCACCAAGTGGGACGCAAATCGGGACAACTCGGCAAACTTGGCTTCGTACTGCAACACGGTCATGTTGTTTTGCTCCAACTTGATAAATTTCACCTCCTTCATGTGACGAATACTTTCGGGAAAGTACTTGTCATTGAACAGTTCTTGGAACTTCTTCCAAGACATCTTGAGTGCGTCAAGCTGGGTACGTTTTACAGATTCCCACCAGTAATCTGCCTCTTCACACAACATAAAGGTGGCAAAGGGAACCTTTTGCTCCTCGGAGCATCCCAAGACATCAAATATCTTGGTAATCTGCTTTAACCACATCTCCGCCTTAAGTGGTTCTGGTTTTCCCAAAAACTCCGGTGGTCCCAGCTCCTTGAATTGCTTAGCGGTGACCAACCGTGGGTTGCCATTGTTTCCTCCTGCATTATGAACAGGAGCCGCCTTTGCCTGATGTTGCATGAATTCTAAAAAGCTCTTAAACGTACCGTCGTTCGTTAATTAATCAGTGTTGTTGTTTACAGGAGGATTATCGCCATCCTGTTGCACATTATCCTGGTTATTGATCTGTGGTGAATCAACAGTCGCTTGTGTTCCGTTGCTATTCTCAACATTCTCAGATGCCATTTTCAGATACTGCAACAAAATAAAAGTTATTTGATATGTCATATATTATCCTTATATTATGACCGACCAATTAAATACCATGCAAATAAACTTAGGTAGGTCATACTAGCGAAGGAATTCTCCGTCTCTCCCCTCTTAGTTCTATTCTCACATCTTAGCCAGGGATCATATCCCTAAGCTCTGATACTAACTGTGACGCCCCCAAAATTAGGTATACATAACCCATCTTGGGTCGTCAGATACATGGTACAGAATTCAAATACAACTTACTAATACAACTGTCGTGTACAATACGACAAAACATAAACTGCGAGTTTGAATACAAATATTATCTTCTAGAGAGTATTCATACTCAAAAGGAGTCCTCATTACATTTATTAACACACTATTACATAGAATAGTGAGGACTACTAACTAATACTATCATTCGAACCATCACTCCGTTCCCCGACTTGCCCCAGCTACGCTCTCATTTCCTGAAGAGAACAGTGAAAGAAAGGGTGAGCTCAACTAGCCCAGTAAGAAATATTATGACTAAGATAATGCAGAATAAATTATCATTAGCCTTCAACAATGTTAAACTGATAAAATATAATAGACATCAAGTTTAACTGCAGCGGAACAAGCAATCCATTAAAAGAGTCAAGTAGAAAATAAACTCTACTATCTTTTATGATTTAAAAGGTTTTTCAACACTGTTATCGCTGGGACTCAGCTTAATAAAATAATCCACATCATCGAATCACCCCTGCACTACGGCCAAGGATATTCGTGTATTCATTAATGGTCATGATCATGCCAACAACTGTCCATCAATGCACTACGGGTCAATGAGGACTTTTACCACATCATTTGTAACATTACGGTCATGATTATATCGAATAATTCCTTGTCATAATCATACCAAGTCCATCTATGCACTACAGGCCACAGATGACTTTCAACATTTTATAAACATGAGGATGATGACAATGATATAAGAATTCAATAAAAACAAGTTCAAGAATTAATTTATCCAAGAATTAACAACGTCCAAATTGTCAACATGATACTGCTTTGTGGAGTAAAATTTAAGAATGCTTAGAAGAATATTTTCATGAAAAGATACTGGATGAAACGCAATTATCAAGGATATTCCACAAATTTCATGGAGTATAGAAGTCAAAACTTAACCAACTGAGTATAATAAAGAATGAAATAACAAAAGAAATCACCCGGCATGCGATAGACCGCACAGACAGGTTATTCGAACAGAATAATAAATAATGGAACCAGGGCTATTTATTATGAATTATTAAAGTTCCGTAGTTCCGAAATAATTGATTTTGGAAGTTTTAATTATTTAAATTAAGAAAAACGTTTTTAATGTTTTGTCACATGGTGGCTGATGTCTTGGACCAAATTAGTGGGCATAGGAAATTTGAAAAAATAATATTATTAATTTATTAAATTTTCTGCTTTGGTGTTCTAAGCATTTTTCTATAAATAGGGTGCTTAGGTTAGAATTGAAAATCACACTAGAAACTTCAGATTTCTCTCTCTTTCTCTCTCGATATATTGAGCGTATTCTTGTGAGTATTTTAGTACTTTGAGTATTTCTATACGGTGCAAGTTCTTTCAGCACTATATCCAGGCAGAAGTACTATCCTTTTGACGTAAGAAATGTTATTTCTTCTTAAATGACATTATTTTTTCTTCAATATCATTATGCCTAAGTATTGATCTGAACTTTTTATCAAATTTGAAACTTTTCATGTTGGAGTTACTATTCACGAGTTACTATTCAGGAGTTACTATTCACGAGTTACTATTCACCGAAAAATAAAATTTTCTTCTTTTTGTCCAAATATCTATTCTGGATACTAGCTTTGATTGTATCCATGTTTTGATCATTCTTGAATTTTACTTCACTATGATTATTTAAAAGGTATTTTTGGACATGGATAAATCGAAATACGAATCCTTAATATTTATTATTTTGTTTCACTGGATTCGTTTCCTTAAAAATATTTTTCATCATCCTCAGTCCTAAATGATGATATAAATGAATATCTTTGGCCTGTAGTGCAAAGATTAATGATTTCTGATGAATATCTTTGGCCCGTAGTGCAAAGATGAACAGGTGTTGAGGTGAACATGACCAACTGATGAATATCTTTGGCCTGTAGTGCAAAGATGACTATTTGATTCAAGATATTTATTGATTGATATTACAGGGATAAAATATTGATGATGGACTTTTAATTTCGTAGATAATCGTAGATTTCATTCTCTACGTAACTCTTCTATGAATTATTATCTTCCGCTGCGAATATTGATTTAAAACTTGTTGTCTATTGTATTCTATTAAATTTTTCTCTGTTGAAGACTAACGATAATTTGTTGTATAATCTTAGTCATAATATTCTTTACTGGGCTAGTTGAGCTCACCCTTTTCCTTTTGTTCCATTTTTCTTCTCAGGAGGCGAGAATGTAGCGAGTACTAGTCGGGGTATGGAATGAAGGATCTAGAGAGTCATTTTAGTAGTCCTCACCATTTTAGTATAATAATGTATCAATAATTGTAATGAGGACTTATTTGAGTGTGGATATTGTCTAGATGACAATATTTGTATTTAAACTCACAGTTTTTATGTTGTACTAATAAAGTTGTAGTTGTACCTGTACCATGTATTTTGACGACTCAGAATGGGTGTTGTATACCTATTTTGGGGGCGTCACAAAAGATATTCAACAACAGTTCATCTTTGCACTACAGGCCAAAGATATTAATCAACAGACCATCTTTGCACTACAGGCCAAAGATATTCAACAACAATTCATCTTTGCACTACGGGCCAAAGATATTCATCAACAATTTATATTTACACTGCAGGCCAAATATATTCATATCTCAAAGAAATATATAATCAGTTCAGAATTTATATAAACAATAATTATAACCATGTTGATCAATTCACCTTTGCACTTAAGCTTAAGATATTCAATTATAAATTCAATGGTCATGATCATACCAGTCACAATTCAACTTTGCACTACAGGCCAAAGAGAACCCTAGTCATGATCATACCAATAATCTACCCATCTTTGCACTCCAGTGAAAGAGAATTTCAACATCAGGGTTATAAAAATGTTATATATGATAATAAAATCAATATAATCAATACATAGTTTTAATCTCAAGAGTAATATTCATAACTCAACTATAATTTGTTTAGAAAAAGAAATCAATTTTGTCGTGAATAGTACTACTCATGAATAGTAACTTATGAATAGTAACTCATGAATAGTAATCCCGACACAAAGAGGTAGAAATTCCACAATAAAATTCATACCAATATTTCGATATAATGATATTGTAAGAATAACATTTCTTAAGCTTATAAACAATTTATTTTAATTGTTTACACTTTACTAAATAATGCATTTAATCATCTTAAAATGCCAAACTCATAATATTTCATCACCAATAACCAAAAACCCTCATCAAAAATCTGCATATACCTCATATAGGATTCTCAAGCCATAAAATCATATTTTCTAAATTTCTTACTTCACATAACATATTTAATTCATTTACTCATAACTAGACTATTTTCATGAAAAATACCAAATCAGTTCCAAAAATATTTCTTTTATGAGATTTAGCAGAATATAGTCTCATATTGAACATATATTTTTTTCAGAATTTATTAAAATTCATTTACTATTTTTCATATGACCAAAACAGCCGAATATTTAGACATTAATCAAAAATTGTACTTTTGTCCAAAAATTCTAAAATTTACAGAGTATACTTCTATCATATACATGTACTCCCAATAAAATTTTTATCAATTTTGGAGTTAACCATAAGAAATTATAAGCGGTTACTTTTAAAATAGTGTTTTCTCATAAAATTCATAACTCTTAATCTATACATCCAAAAATCACCATTTTTGGACACAATCAATAAAACTCATCAAAATATCATTTTAAATTTTTTCAGAATTTTTTGAAGGTCAGAAAAATTACGAAACTGAAAAATATAACAACCCTTAAAATCTCGTACTATCCCTTACCTCAAAAATGCAGTATTTCTGACTGGAATGCAAAGCCGAAGGAAACTTGCACTGAATAGCAACTCTCAAAGTATCTAAATACTCACAAAATATGCTTCATAATATAGAGAGAGAAAGAGAGAAAGCTTATATTTCTGGTGTGATTTTCAATTCTAACTTAGCCCTCTATTTATAGGAAAATGTTAGCACGCCGAAGCAGACTTAACCTGCAATCTGATGGCTTTACCTGCTACTATTCCCACCCACCATATTTGAATAAAAATCTCAGCACATTTCTTCACCAACCAAGAGTGGGGCCCACCAATTCTAAAATTTTCTACCAAAATGATAAATTCTGAAACTTTAACAATTTCTGAACCAGTCATCTCGTAAAATACATAATAAATCATACGTTCATTTTTAACGGTTCAAAATTTGTGGACATATACTCAACTTATATATATATAACATATCCAAATATTACCACGATCCAACGGTTGGATTAAAAATTATAACCCTCGCAAAATATCTCAAAAACTCTAATTTGATTTTCAATACCTCCATTCCGACAAAAATACTGATAAAAACCTCAACATTAATTCCTTCATTTTTAACCACAAAAATATATCCCTCATTTATATCCACATAAAATAAATATTTTCTTATCATATGAATCAATAATTAATTATTCACAAATAATATTACAGAATCACATTTATGACAACCAGGCCGTTCCCAAGAAAGAGGGGGCTTTCCAATAAGAATTTCTCCTTACTGGCGCGTAATTAGGTGACCAAACCTCTCCTTAGACAGAACTTTCTAGACATTGCCAATAATGTTATCTAATAATATTATTCAAATAATATGAATTATTGATCTGATAATGGAAATACTGTGCAGTGACAATTATTGAAACAACAATAATATAAAATATTAACGCTGTAAGACCCCGAATTTTATGAAATAAAAGTATTCAATTTTTCTTATAATTACTATTCAGTAAATGGTTAAATTGATAAAAGTTTAAAGTTATGGGTGAAATGTGAATTTTTTTTGAAAATAAGCAAGTGGTTATAAAATAATCATTGTTGTCGGGGAATATTCGTTTGGTCGTGGAATATTCTTTCTGTCGGGGAATATTCGTACGACGGCGCAGCTATTTGTGGGCCCCATAACGAATAACTGTCGGATGAAAAAAACGATAAATTTGAGTTTTTACAAATAATGGCGTTGTTGTTACCGTTAATATTGTTGAAATACCCGGTGGTTAAAATACAGTAATACGCGTTATTACATAGTAACACACGGTATTACACAGTATTTTTGAAATTATTGATTCTTACGTAAGAAGGCACTACTCAATAATTGTTACAGTAATTACTGTTCAATATTTTATTTTGTTGATTCAATAATTGCTACGTTGAAATTTTATATTATTGTTGTTCAATAATTGTCACTGCATAGTATTTTCCATTATCAGATCAATAATTCATATTATTTGAATAATATTATTAGATAACATTATTGGCAATGTCTAGAAAGTTCTGTATAAGGAGAGGTTTGGTCACCTAATTGCGCGCCAATAAGGATAAACCCTTATTGGAAAGCTCCCTCTTTCATGGGAACGGCCTGGTTGTCATAAATGTGATTCTGTAATATTATCTGTGAATAATTAATTATTGATTCATATGATAAGAAAATATTTATTTTATGTGGATATAAATAAGGGATATATTTTTGTGGTTAAAATGAAGGAGTTAATGTTGAGGTGTTTTATCTGTATTTTTGTCGGAACGGAGGTATTGAAAATCAAATTAGAGTTTTTGAAATATTTTGCGAGGGTTATAATTTTTAATTCGACCGTTGGATCGTGGTAATTTTTGGATATGTTATACATATATAAGTTGAGTATATGTCCACAAATTTTGAACCGTTAAAAATGAACGTATAATTTGTTATGAATTTTACGAGATGATTGGTTCAGAAATTGTTGAATTTTCGGAGTTAATCATTTTGGTGGAAAATTCTAGAATTTGTGGGCCCCACTCTTGGTTGGTGAAAAAATATACTGAGATTTTTATTCAAATGTGGTGGGTGGAATAGTAGCAGGTAAAGCCATCAGGTTGCAGGTTAAGTCTGCTTCGGCGTGCTAACATTTTCCTATAAATAGAGAGCTAAGTTAGAATTGAAAATCACACCAGAATTCATAAGTTTTCTCTCTTTCTCTCTCTAGATTATTGAGTATATTTTCTGAGTATTTAGATACTCTGTGAGTTTCTATTCATCAGTTCAAGTTTTCTTCAGCCTTATACCGATCAGAAGTACTGCTCTTTTGAGGTAAGGGATAGTAAGGGATTTTAAGGGTTGTTATGATTTTCAGTTTCGTAATTTTTCTGAACTTTAAAAATTCTGAAAAAATTTGAAATGATATTTTGATGAGTTTTATTGATTGTGTTCAAAAATGGTGATTTTTGGATGTATAGATTAAGAGTTATTAATTTTACGGGAAAAGACTATTTTAAAAATAACCGCTAATAACTCCTTGTGGTTAACTCCAAAATTGATAAAATTTTTATTGGAAGTATATCTATATAATATCAGTATACTCTGTGAATTTCAGAATTTTGGATAAAAGTATAATTTATGATAAATGTCTAAATATTCGGCGATTTTGGCCATATGAAAAATAGTAAATGAGTATTAAAAATTCTGAGAAAAATATATGTTCAATATGAGACTATATTCTGCTAAATCTCAGAAAAGAAATATTTTTAGAACTGATTTGATATTTTTCATGAAAATGGACTAGTTATGAGTAAATGAATTAAATATGTTATGTGAAGTAAGAAAATTGGAAAAGAGGATTTTATGGCTTGAGAATCCTATATGAGGTATATGCAGATTTTTGATGAGGGTTTTGGTTATTGGTAATGAAATTTTATGAGTTTGGCATTTTAGGATGATTAAATGCATTATTTAGTAAAGTGTAAACAATTAAAATAAATTGTTTATAAATTTAAGAAATATTATTCTTTCAGTATCATTATACCGAAATATTGGTATAAATTTTATTGTGGAATTTCTACCTTTTTGTGCCGAGTTTACTATTCACGAGTTACTATTTATGAGTTACTATTATATATGACATTTTTTATAACCCTGATGTTGAATTTCTCTTTCACTTGAGTGTAAAGATGGATAAATTATTGGTATGATCGTGACTGAGAAATATCTTTGGCCAGTAGTACAAAGATGAATTGTTGACTGGTATGATCATGACCATTGAATTTATAATTGAATATCTTTAGCTTAAGTGTAAAGGTGAATTGATCAACATGGTTATAATTATTGTTTATATAATTCTGAATTGATTATATATTTCTTTTAGATATTAATATATTTGGCATGTTGTGCAAATATGAACTGTTAAGGAATATCTTTGGCCTGTAGTGCAAAGATGAATTGTTGATGAATATCTTTGGCCCGTAGTGCAAATATGACCTGTTGATGAATATCTTTGGCCTGTAGTGCAAAGATGGTCTATTGACGAATATCTTTGGCCCGTAGTGCAAAGATGAATTTATCAGTATGATTATGAACAGGAAATGTGATTTGGTATAACCATGATCTTTGATGTTTCAGGTAAAGACAGGTGATGAAAATATCCTTCGTTTTAGGTGCGAAGAAAAATTTAGAATCACAATTATGATCATGAATTATTCATATGATTGTGGAAAGGAACTGTTGAGTGATGTTACAGGGATAAAATATTGTTGGTGAATTTTTAACATGGAGAAGATAATAGACTTTATAGTCTATTTGACTCTTCTAATGGATTGCTCGTTCCGCTGCAACTATGGTTGAAATTTTTATCATCTACCATATGTTCTAAATCTCTGATTTATTACTGATGAAGACTATTGATAATTTATTTATCTTTAGTCATGATATTCTTTACTGGGCTAGTTGTGCTCACCCTTCTGTTCACAATTCCTTTCAGGTAATAAGAGTGTAGCTGGGTCGAGCGGGGGTAATAGGAGAATAAAACGGTGGTCATCATTTAGGAGTTATATTTGGTGAATTATCTTGGGTGAAGTGAACCCAACGTTGAAAGGGTGTTTTGCCACTATCATACAAGATGTCTAACGACATACAACCTCGTGTCATCATAAGACAGGATTGTGCACAACCGCTTGCCGAGTATATCTACAAGCACTACCTATATAATCTTGGTGTTTGTTTGAAGTATAATTCTTAGTTAGATACAGTGGAGATAATGATAAGTCAAGAGAAGACTCACCATTGGGAAGAATATGATAGTAATCTTCTCGTTTTTCTTTGGGGTCTATTGGGTCAACCAAGGATAATTCTGTGGCCATATGATATCTATCACAACCTAGAAGCATGGCCTCCCATGTACGAAGGTTTCCTTGAGTACTTCCCAAAGATTCTAATTTCTAAAATACTTTTTGACTATACCTTTATGTAAGGTGTCATTATGAGGTGCTGTCCACGGTTGGGACATGAGTCACATTTAGTATATATTTGTATCCAAACTCACAATATATGTATTGTTGTATTTTGCACGACATTTGTTAAAATAAAGTTATAGTTGTTTTCTGTACCATGTATTTGGCGACTCAGAATAGGTTGGATGAAATGGACCTATTTTGGGGTTGTCACAAACACAGCAATTATTGAATCAATAAAATAAAATATTGAACAGTAATTACTGTAACAATTATTGAGTAGTGCCTTCTTACGTAAGAATCAATAATTTCAAAAATACTGTGCAATACCGTGTATTACTGTATTTTAACCACCGGGTATTCCAACAGTGTTAACCGTAATAACTACACCGTTAATTATAAAAACTCAATTTTTATCGTTATCTTCATCCAACCGTTTTTCGTTATGGGGCCCACAAACAGTTATGCCATCGTACGAATATTTTTCGACAGAAAGAATATTCCACGACCAACGAATATTTCCCGACAACAATGATTATTTTATAACCACTTGTTTATTTTAAAAAAATTTCACATTTCACCCATAACTTTAACTTTTTATCAATTTAACCATTTACTGAATAGTAATTATAAGAAAAATTGAATACTTTTATTTCATAAAATTCGGGGTCTTACAGTTGCTGGTACCGGTATACCGAATCGACGGTACCTGTTCGGTACCGATTTTTATCGAAAATTAATATAATTAGAATTTTTTTTATTTTTTTTATTATTTTATTATTATTAATTTTATTATTATTTTTATTATTATAATCAATATTTTATTATTATTATTATTATTAATAATTAAAAATTAGAAAATCGGTATATACCGGTTCGGTTCGATTTATACCGAACTATAAAAGCGCTGGACCGAAACCGGTATCGAAAAATCGGTATATACCAATTTTTTTGTACCGAATCGATTTATATTTATACCCGATTCGGACCGGTTCGATTCGTCTAAAAACCGAAAAAATCGATTTATTTACCCACCCCTACCCTTAGTTACATATTGTATAATTGTATAGTGTTATATTTATATGTTTATGATGGGTCAAATGTGTATTCAACTATATAAAATATGAGTTTTGACTTATAATTTCACTAACATGTTAAAATGGGATATTTTTATAAAAAAATTAAATTTGAAAGAACATTATTGAAAAAATTAATACTTTGAGACTAAAAGTATAATTTTATGGAACTTTGAGAGACCTTTTGCAGTTAACCCATAAGAAAATCCACGTGGGAGAGAGAGTATACATCACGTTATGCATAGTTGCATACATACATGATACATATATATACACATACGTATTTGTTTTTACTTGTACGGTACAAACGGAGAAGAAGATAAATAAAAGGTACCTAACAAATTCTCCCGAGTCAGCTCAGAATTGTTCAAATTTCCAGCCACTGCACTTCTTCAGGTGATTTTCAATCTTTCTATTATATTATTTCTCCGTCTAATTGAAATTCCAGCACTTAATTTTGCTTTTCGGATCGAGGTTCCAAAAGAAATATATTGATCTGGAGTAAATTAGGGTTTCGATTTGTGGTATGTCAGAATTCTTCCTCGTCAATGAAATAGATCAAAATATTAACTTCTGATGATATATAGTTCGTATTTAGTTTGCATTTCTGTATTCAAACAAAATTTATACAAGGAATTTTACTCGGATTTACATTTCAATTGAGTATCTATGAACTAGCTCTTATGTTTGTACATTGCATATGTTTTTTTTTTGTTTGCTTTGGTTCTGAATGCATATTAATAAGAGAGATAGGATTCAATTAAATATATTACATATAAAAGTTTAGTTTAGTTGATAGAGCTCCCTTTCCTTAACGTCTATCTTTCAGCAGCAGAAGGTTTTTACTTATTTGGAAAACTTGATTTCAGCAGAGGTCGTCAGGAATCCTATTTTATGTGATTCAGGTGGGGTAGGTTTACAGTGCAATGCACTAATTACAATTATTCCCCCCCTACACACACCCAAACCAAAATAAATTAAGGGCTGCTTTATACCTCCTTAATCTATGGGTAACAGAAAAATTTGCAAAAGAATGACATACTGGCGTGATATACCTCCATTCATCCTGGCATGCACGAATCTTAAAACTATTGCAGACTTGCAACATGTTATTAGATAGGACCATCTAACATTAGTGTAATGGCTGTATCCACCCCTAAAATCTCTGGGGGGATCACATATCCACTTGATATATTTTTTATATATGCACATTTATTTGCATATGAAATATATATATATATATTTATCTTTTGTTTAGTGTTTTGAAATAGCAAATGTCTTCAACAAATCATATACCCTTTCAGGATGGAAAATGGTTTGGCAATTTACTTTGCTGTAGGTGCTTTTTTCTGTAAGTTAGTTTTCTATCAATCACAAATGAATTCATATCTAATGCGAAAGTAGTTGCGCTTTGAAGCAAAAGTTCTAATGTTTATTCAGGTTTAGTCTCGATTAATCATTTTATTCTTATGTAGAATCTATTGTATCTATTGTTTCTTTTGTTATTGAATCATTTTAACATTTGTTATTTGTTTGTGGGTGTTATTGTTGATATAGTCGACTAGGTATTGCTGGTAGATTCTTGTGACTCTTGTACTACTCTATGGGTGCTCCTAAGCAAAAATGGACAGCAGAAGAAGAAGCTGCCCTTAAAGCTGGAGTACTTAAGCATGGTGCAGGAAAGTGGCGTACTATTCTTAAAGATCCAGAATTCAGTGGTGTGTTGTACCTGCGTTCAAATGTCGACCTCAAGGTATAAAACTTTCATCATTATTATAGTTGGTTCTTGATAATTTTTCTTACTAGAAATAAATTTGGACTTGATCAACCAACTATAGCTCGTTACAAATTATCTTACGGATACAAAATGGTTCTTTCACTCTCTTAGAAACTGATAAAGCTAAATCCCAACGGCAGCTAGCATGCATGAATTAAATTAGATAGAGCTTATCTTATCAGTTCATAGTTGTTTAGGTTGTTACAAAGTCTAATCTTGTAAATAATTTGAAGTATCCATGTACATGTATTACTCTATAAATATGATAGAAAACAGAGGCAACGTAAGGCCTTCGAAACAACTTCAGTTCTCAAACTCTTTTATGGTGTCAACGCCTCCGACTAACGTTACAATGGCAGATTCGTCGTCCTTTTCAGCCTCAGTTCTCAACCAACTATAGCTCGTTACAAATTATCTTACGGATACAAAATGGTTCTTTCACTCTCTTAGAAACTGATAAAGCTAAATCCCAACGGCAGCTAGCATGCATGAATTAAATTAGATAGAGCTTATCTTATCAGTTCATAGTTGTTTAGGTTGTTACAAAGTGTAATCTTGTAAATAATTTGAAGTATCCATGTACATGTATTACTCTATAAATATGATAGAAAACAGAGGCAACGTAAGGCCTTCAAAACAACTTCAGTTCTCAAACTCTTTTATGGTGTCAACGCCTCCGACTAACGTTACAATGGCAGATTCGTCGTCCTTTTCAACCTCTTCCTCATTACCTTTCTATGTCAACCTCAACAAATTACCATCTCTTTTTGCCAATTCAGTTCCTATAAAATTGAAACGTGGAAATTACTTACTATGGCGCTCCCAACTTCTTCCCTTGCTTCGTGGGTATGATCTCGAAGATTTTATCACTGAAAAATCCATTTGTCCTCATGAATGGATTCCGACACCTCCTCAAACCACCAAGCAAACTACGGATTCAAACTCTTCAACCCCTACGACAGAAACAATTTTAAACCCGGAATTTTTTCAATGGCATAGACAATACCAACTTCTTCTTAGTTGGATTTTATCCTCGCTCAGCGAACTTGTTCTTGCCAACGTCACTAATTGTACCACCGTTCATGAATCCTGGTCTACTCTTGAGCGCATGTATGCATCCCAATCTCGTGCAAGAATCATGCCGCTTCGTTATCAACTACAAACACAAAAAAAGGGGTCGCATTCTATTACTGATTACTTTCAAAAAATGTATTTTATTACTGACAATTTAGCCGCTGCAGCCCATGGTGTAACTGATCAAGATCTTATCCTTTACATCCTTGCTGGCCTTGGTACTGAATAACACGTACCGATCCATTTAGCCGATGACTTGCATGGTTTCCTTCTTAATCATGAATCACGCATTGAACAAATAAGTACCATGGATGTGTCGTTATCTCAATTCAATCTCACTTCTCAAAATCAACGAGGTTCATTCTCCAAATCTAATGCTCAACAACCCACAAGATATGATAATAATGCTCGTTCATCCTCTCATCAAACACTAGAGGGGGATCATCTTCATGTAATAGAGGAAGAGGACGCAATTCTCAAGTCTTTCGCAATCTCAACTTAAGTGCTCGTTTTGGTTTTGCTCGGATTCAATGTCAGATTTGTGGAAAAAATGGTCACAGTGCCCTAAAATGCTATTTACGGTTTGACCATAACTACACAAATGAAGCATCCCATTATGCAATGTTAACAAATTCCTCATCTACATAAGATCCTGCATGGTACTCAGACTCTAGCGCAACCACTCATGTTACAGATGAATTAGAGAATCTGTCCATTCACTCAGAGTATTCTGGCAATGATCTAGTTCGCATGGGTAACGGTCAAGGTTTGAACATCTTGCATACTGTTCCTCTCATCTTAAAACTAATACACATCCGTTATTCTGCGAAATATTCTCCATGTTCCTTCCATCTCAAAAAATTTAATTAGTGTCTCTCAATTATGTTTCGATAATAATGTCTCAATTTAATTTCACCCATTTGTTTGTCTTGTTAAGGATTGTTGCTTGGGAAAGGTCCTACTCCGCTGGAGTCTCACTAACGGGCTCTACGCTTGCTCTTCCCAATTCTGTTAAAAATAAAAACAACCAAGTATTCCTTGGCAAGCGAGTCTCTCTTGACATTTGGCATGCACGGCTTGGACACCCCACTTCAAAGGTTCTTAACAAGGTGGTTTCTTCCCATTCACTCCCCACACGTGGCTTAAAGTCTTCCTCACTTCGTTCATCTTGACAGCTTGACAAAAGTTATGTGCTTTATCTTCCATTTACTCATTCTAGAACTTGATTTCCTTTTGAATCAATACATTCCGATGTATGGGGTTGTTCACTTGTTCCCCAATTTTAGTATGGGGTTGTTCACTTGTTCCCCAATTTTATCAAATAATGGTTATAAATATTATGTCTCATTTGTTGATGACTATTCAAAGTACACATGAATTTTTATGTTTAGCTTCAAATCGGATGTACTACAAATTTTTCTTAATTTTCAAGTTCGTGTTAAACGTCTTTTTAATACAAAAATAAAATACCTCCAAATCGATTGGGGAGGTGAATATGGTTCATTTCTTCGCCTTCTTTCAAAACAAGGAATTTATCATCGTGTTTCTTGTCCACATACACCGGAACAAAATGGTTCAGCGGAACGTAAACACTGTCACATAATTGATACTGGTCTTACACTTCTAGCTAATGCTTCGATGCCTCAAAAATTCTGGGATGAGACATTCACCACTGCAATTTTAACAAGTTGCCCACTCCAGTATTAAAAAATAAGTCTCCGTGGGAAATTCTTTTTAACACAAAACCAAATTACTCTCTTCTTAAAGTTTTTGGTTGTGCTTGTTATCCGTACTTACGACCATATAACTCACAAACTCATGTTTTGGTCATCTCAATGTGTTTTCCTTGGGTATCAAGAAAATCAAATAGGTTACCGCTGTTTTAATCCCTCCACTCGAAAAATCATTGTTGCTCGCCATGTTTAATTTGATGAGTTATTGTTTTCTTTTGCCACCTTACAATCATCTGTTGTACATTCATCAAATATTCGTCCATTATCAAATGTGTCCGTGCTATACATTACTCCACCTTTTATATTTCCATCTACCCATTCAATGCCCATAACTCAGTGCGTTTCCATGCCCACTCCTTCCAAGTCCTTACTCATTCCATCTGATAATTCCATTCAATCTCCTCCACCAACTTCTCATAATAATTCATCTTCTCCGCAAAAAACTAATGACCTTCCTCCATTAATAAAAATGCATTTTACAAATTCTTCTCCTCCTCCTAATAGCTCCTCACATCAGTCCACCACATCTTAGCCTCTTAATGTACATCCCATGCAAACTCGTTCTAAAACTAAACAACAAAACATCTTACACAGAAGTGTCCTCACTGCCCATCGAACCCACTTGTTATTCTCAAGCCAAAATGTCTTCAAATTGGCATAATGCTATGTTGATGAGTACAATGCTTTCCTTCGAAATGGAACTTGGTCTCTAGTCCCACCTTCACAAAATCAAAATGATGTCGGTTGCAAACGGATATACCGAGTGAAACAGAAAGCATATGGTTCTTTAGATCGTTTTAAAGCACGTTTGGTTGCGAAGGGGTATCGTCAACAACCGAGTATCGACTTTGGAGAAACCTTCAGTCCCATAGTCAAAGCCACCACAATTCGAACTGTCCTGGCTCTTGCTGTTTCTTATTCTTGGTCTCTTCGGCAACTAGATGTCAATAATGCCTTCTTAAATGGGACATTGCATGAGGATGTTTATATGGTACATCCACAGGGTTTCATTGACCCCGAACGTCCACATTATGTGTGTAAGCTACACAAGGCGCTTTACGGCCTAAAGCAATCACCTCGGATATGGTTCTGTGAGTTACATTCGGCGCTAATAACTATGGATTTTCTCTTTTCTACTGCAGACCCATCATTGTTTATTCGGATTCGCTCGAATTCGATCATCATATTAGTTGTCTATGTTGATGATATCATAATTACTGGGAATTCTATAGCTTTTGTTAATAACATTATTCACGACTTAAATTCAATGTTTTAGTTTGAAAGATCTTGGCCCATTACATTGTTTTCTTGGTGTTGAAGTTACACAGGTATGTAATGAATTGTTGCTTACCCAGACCAAATACATCCGTGATCTTCTTTCTCGCACTACTATAACCTGTGCCAAATCAGTAGCATCTCCAATGACTACCACACCTGTTTTATCTCGCCGGGGATCCATTTCCAGATACAACATTTTATCGTGCATTGTTGGGGCATTACAATATCTGACATTCACGATACCCGACATCACATATTCTGTTAACAAAGTGGCTCAATTCATGCACGCTCCCTCTTCACTACATTGGAAAGCTGTGAAACGTATACTGCAGTATCTTTGTGGCACTTCTAATCACGGTCTCCTTATTCATTCATCAAAGTCATTGCAGTTATCTGCTTTCTCCGATGCGGATTGGACTGGATGCCCTGATGATCGACGCCTACTAGTGGCTTTTGTATATTTTTGGGGCCAAACTTGCTCTTTTGGCAGTAAAAAAAAAACAACCTGTTGTTGCACGTAGTAGTACTGAAGTGGAATTACGTAACCTTGCCCATGCAACGGCTGAACTAACATGGTTCCAACGGCTACTTCGCGAACTTCATGTTCCATCTGTTCGACCTCCGACTCTTTGGTGTGATAATTTAAGTACAACATATCTTACCATTAATCCGTTTTTCATGCTCGCACTAAGCATATTGAAATTGATTTCTATTATATCCGAGAAAAAGTATGTCAAGGAGCATTACATGTTCGTTATATTTCTACAGTGGATCAAATTGCTGATGTTCTCACAAAAGCCTTGGGAATCCGTTGGTTTCAGCTGTTACGTGACAAACTCATGGTGACTCCATCGCCCATTCGTTTGTGGGGGCATGATAAAGCTAAATCCCAACGGCATATAGCATGCATGAATTAAATTAGATAGAACTTATCTTATCATTTCATAGTTGTTTAGGTTGTTACAAAGTCTAATCTTGTAAATGATTTGAAGTATCCATTACTCTATAAATATGATAGAAAACAGAGGCAACGTAAGGCCTTCAAAACAACTTCAGTTCTCAAACTCTTTTAGGAACATTGTGTTCCCCAACCAGTATCGTATTATTTTCTGGAGTAGAGTACTTTTGAATTCTGGAAGAACATACCTTCGCATATTTTTATTTATTGTGTAATATCTCTGGTTTTCTTGTTATTAGGACAAGTGGAGGAACATGAGTGTGATGGCAAATGGATGGGGCTCTAGAGAGAAGGCGAGGTTAGCACTTAAAAGAATGCAGCAGGTTCCTAAAGAGGATGAGAACTCTATGGCTCTTACTCCTGTAAATCAAAGTGATGAAGAAATCGTTGATGATAAGCCTCTTGCAGTTTCTAGTGGTTCTCCACAGATTGGTAGTTCAAGTAAAAGATCTATTATAAGGTTAGATGCTTATATATCAATTGTTGGCATAATCTAATTTCCATAGTTTTGGTATGCGAAGTAGTGGCATTGTGGACTAGAGTATTGGTAGTCGAAATGGTTAATCAATGAACAAGGCAGGAAGCTTAACAACTAAAGCGAACCAAATCAGTTAATTCTGTTGTTGTGGTTTTAAACTACTTAAATGCAGAAGTTGTTGTCGATCGGTTTCCCTTTTGGAATATCACTTATAAAATGAAAAAAATAAAAATAAATGAAATTTTACTTATATTTCATAAAGAAGGAACATTGAAATCGTTATTAGCATCAACTTTACGTCAGTACTTATGTGGAATGATTCAGCATTTAGTCTTCTGAAACTATGAAGCAATTGCAGTTCGGGGAGAAAACAGTTTGAGGTAGCATTTCTCTTCTTGAGCTATTATCCACTCCCTGAGTTGATATTATTATATTACTAAATTGAGATACAATTTGAAATTAAAATAAACATCTGAAGGTGTTTAACACATCGTATACTAGTTCACTAGAAAACAATAAAAAAGGATTAACGTATGTGGTTATGTGTATATTGTGGGAGAAGTACCGAAGTCTGATCAACCTATTTGAGACATTGACAGGTTGAAGAAGTATCAGATATTGATAAATTATTGGTGCATTGCTCACTCTAATTGTTGTAGTGGTCTGTCAATTGTGATAAGCTGGTTTTTTAGTTTGAGAGCAGTCATTTTGTGCAAATTTGTTGATTCTTAGTTCTTTATCCTGTCTATCTCTTCTAACACCTGTATGAGTCTAGTTACGCCAGGTAAATAGGTAATAGACTTCAATTGTTAAGGACGAGTACCACACAAAGAATCATTTTGGATATGTTTAAAGGGTGTTTTGTATTGCTTATGACCAGTTTTAGACATCTAAATTGTTTGGTAAACTGCTTTTTAAGACTTCTTATAAGGCAGATAGGGACATGAGAAGCCATTCTATCCTAATTTTATTACTATATAGTCTATATAGTTCTCCTTGTTTTGGTTATTTTGCCTATGAATAAGTGATAAGCAATTTCTTCAATTCCAAACACTTTATGTTCTTTTTATTACTTCCAGTACTTTTTTATTACCAAAAACAGAGCAATAAACATATTTTTTTAAACAATCCCAAACACCCTCATTATCTGTTTGAAAGCCTGTAAACCAAATAGCACAGGGGAATCAGTTTAGAATTCATGCATTATCTAACCATTTACCCTCTCTATTGTATCATATAATATACTTTTCATATTTTTTAAAACTAGTTTGAACTAGTTATTACCAAGTTACCTTCACGTATAAGCATCTTATATATCTGTCTAATATCAAGTCTCTTAATGTTTGTTATCTACTGGAATAAGGACAAGACTAGTGGCTCAGAATCATAGTTATATATGCTATGCAATTATTTGTTGTTCATGTGTTATTGAAAATTAACATGATACTTCTTTCTCATGATTGATAGGTTGGACAATCTTATAATGGAGGCTATAAACAACTTGAAGGAATCCGGTGGTTCTAATAAGACAACTATAGGCACATACATTGAGGTGTTCCTTTCATTAACTTTCTAATTCGAAGTATGATAATCCTATTTGTATATAAGTTCTATCTGTTTTACTTCTTCGGAGATTGTGTTGGAAATACTATCAAAAAGAATAAAAAATTTGTGCTGGAGTACGTCCTGGTTTTTGATATGGATCATTTAATACATCTAGTGAGGTTTCTCATTGAACCTTTTTCATCATATAGTATTGCATTTTGTTGCTTAGTTGTTCTGGTACTTGTGGTAGGATTACCTTTTCATGGCTTCCTCTTGCTATTGGTTTTTCCTAATCATATGAAATTTACTATTGTACATGATTAAATTCGTTGGAACATAGGGACTTTGCTTTCTTTCCATCCAAGAAATACATTTTTCTTATTACTAGTTTACTTTAATTTGGCCACACAAGACACCATTACCAGAGCCTACATATTTTAACCCCTGGCCAAAACGTTATACAAAGGGTTTGGGTGTTGGTCTAAATGATCTCGAATAAAATGCTTTGGTGCATGTATGTTTTATGATTGATAAACCTTGAAGACGTTATCTTTGTAGAAAATAAAGAAGTAATTAAAACAAAAAGCAAATCAAAAGCAATTGCTTTCTGTAAGACTATAATTATATGAAATTAGTTGATTTTTATCAAACTAATAATATCAATTCAGTAATTGTTTGCGGAGTGCAGGCTGAAGTTAAATAAATGAACTACTGATGCATGACAATATTTTGGGCAAGTGGTTAATGGTAAAAAATGAAAAACAAATAAAATCAACTAGGATTTAAACTCCACATTTGAATTTTTAAGATCTTAATGGTGTATCAAATCCACAAGTCAACACTGGGATGGATAATCCAATTCATTGTCGATATAGGGGTAATAGGAAATCACTATAAAGCTTGACGTCGGAGACATGCCAATTTCTAGCAATAGAATTAGTTTAGACTCTATTTTGGGACAAGTGGTTAATGGTAAAAAATGAAAAACAAATAAAATCGACTAGGATTTAAACTCCACATTTGAATCTCTAAGATCTTACTGGTGTATCAAATCCACAAGTCAACACTGGGATGGATGATCCAATTCGTTGTCGATATAGGGGTAATAGGAAATCACTATAAAGCTTGACGTCGAAGACATGCCAATTTCTAGCAATAGAAATAGTTTAGATTCTATTATCAGCCATTGGGCCTTCTCTGTTCTAACTTTCTTGTCTTATATTTTATAGGAACAATACTGGGCGCCTCCAAACTTTAAAAGACTACTGTCTGCAAAATTGAAGTTTTTGACTGCAAGTGGTAAGCTGATCAAGGTAATTTGGATGCTACCTATCTATATTCAATGTGTTGTAATGGTTAACCATGTTGGGGATGTGTTGATATGATAGGATATTGGCACAAAAATCTTCAACACTATCCTAATTTAAACATGGTAGTGGTATGTCTCTTAGTAACAATTCTGAGAAATATTTGATGTTTATGGTGAATGGCAGTCAGCAATTAGTACTATGTTAGTGAATAATTTGGGGTTGATGTAAACAAATATTTTCAGATGCGGATACAGGTATGCCCGTATCTGTAGATGAAAATAAAATTTAATATCCGTATTCGTATCCGTATTTGATGAGTATCTAACATGAAATATCCGTATTTGTATCTGACGGATAATATTCGAATACGATTAGAATATAGATATTATTCGTAATCGTTTTGTATAATATAATGTAAATAAATATATTATATCCGCATATCCGTATCCGCATCCTTTCAAAATTTTAAAAGTTTCATTTTTTTTAATTCTTGCACAATGTTAAATTAATAATAATAAAAAATGTTTACTTAATCAAATAGAACTTAGAAATGATGTACAATCAACCAATAAAATAATAAAATTAGATATAATATTCATATGTAATTTTTTTATGTCTTATATCATAAAATAGCCATAAAAGATGTATAATTAATTGATATTAATACTTTGTTATATTGTATACCAATATTAAATGAGAGATTTATACATTATATGTATGTATCATGTATGTGATATATATATTCAGCAGTATATAGATATATTGATAATACGGATATTAACGGATACAAATATGCATATATCCGTTTTTGTATCTAGTTTGACATGAATACGGATACGAATTTTCGGAGTGAATATCAGGCCCTAGCTGCCAGTGATTTAAGTACTAAATAGATTCTGACTTGTGAATGTGATAAATATTAACTATGCGAAGAGTAACTTCTCAAAGGGTATTTAAAGGTCTCCCCCTTTTGTGTTGTTTTGGCTTCAATAGCATAGCTACAATTGTGTTACTAATCTTATAAAAATTGTGCTACCGAGTTGCACTCTTGTATTTTTACAGTTTGACTAGGGAAATTCTTGAAACAAGGGGAAGAAATAATATTTGCCTATTTTCAAAATGATATATATTTAAACAATCAAGCTTAATCAGCTTTATCTTAAAAAGCTTAAAGAGCATGGTAAGGCAGAGAAATGCCCGAGCATCAGCCATGGTATATTGGAATATTCTAGTAACCGTGTAAATAATTTTGATACATGTCTGGATTACTTTATTTTATTGCTTAGTTCTAGCTATTATTATATGATAACAAAATTGTCAGATATCATTCATTGATTATATGGAAATTGCTTCGTTTTGCTGTTGGTCTTCCTTAAAAGCAAAAGCAATTAAGGGTCAAAACGTGTTCGCTTTCTGCTAACTTGGTCAGTCTGTTAATCTTTGAGGTTTTCTTCTGCAGACGAAACGCAAGTACAGAATTGCTCCCACTTCAACATCATCTGACAAAAGAAGACATCCCTCCATGTTACTCCTAGAGGGAAGGCCGAGGGTGGTATCTCCTAAAGTTGATAGGGCTGAGGCTGATGTGCCTACTAAAGCTCAGATTGATGCAGAGTTAGCCAGGATGAGGAGTATGACTCCAGATGAGGCTGCTGCCGCTGCCGCTAGAGCAGTTACCGAGGCAGAAATTGCCATAGCAGAAGCCGAGGAAGCAGCAAGGGAGGCAGAGGCAGCAGAAGCTGATGCGGAAGCTGCACAGGCTTTTGCAGAAGCAGCAATGAAGACACTGAAAGGGAGAAGCACCCCGAGGGTGGTGAGATCATACATTACTCTTTTATCTTTCTATAACATTGTGTAGGAGCTTGACTTGACCTGCTAGAGAAGCTGCTGTCAATTTTTAATATATTAACACATTGCCAAATTTGCAGATGATTCGGGCTTGATGGGAATGCTGAAAATGGGCAACCAGGATCCATGAATTCAAGCTTATTTGTGGGACAAAACCCTGATAGGTTTATTTACGCATAACTTCAGTTGACTTTCTTTGTAGTTGTAAATATTGTAAGGCTTTTTTGGGCATGTAAAATACAGGGTCTGCCTTCTGTTATCAAATCCTTTCCATTGAAAATAGAATACTACTACTATATTTGAAAACTCTTACTCCGGTGAGGCTCATGGACCTAAAACTAGGAGATGCACTAATTTATTGTAATTGCTTTTATTAGTAAAGTGTAGTGATTGGATTGATTGTGAGCGGAATATTTATTGTTCGAGAAGAGGAGGATTTAAGCATTTTGAATGAATAGGTTACTTGTTTGTTTGTATTAACAATTGATTGTAATTGCTTTTATACCTGAGTGTAATTTTGAAAATTGCAATTCATATATAAATTTTAAAAACTCAATTTAGAGCTTTATTTTTAAATATACAAGAAATAGCCATATAAGGGAGACGAGGGGATGAGTACCTACTTAATTTTTAAAGAAATACTATACTTAAAACGACTATATTATTATAATAATAATAATAATAATAATAATAATATACTTTGTAGAAGAAAAAATTTAAATAACTATTTATTTATCTATATCACCTTTAACTTCTCTTGGGTAGTTTTTATCTTTTCATAAAATAATTTTATATAAATTTTAATTATTAAATAATTTTATTAATTCACGTGCATCAAGTTAAAACGATTGTTATTATGGAATAGAAAGAGAACTACTTTCACTATTTTAAATTTCGAAATAAATTTTTAAAATTGCTATAAATACTCAATCTACATTGTTTTATAGCCTAAAATAATAATGTAATTATTTTTGGAATGGACAAAAAAAAAACAAAAACAAATGTCTAATCTGGAATGAAAGAGAGGGCTATTAAAGATAATAAATTGCTGATGAAAAAATAAATTTTTGTTACGATTTGGAAAAGAAGAAGAAGAAGAAATAGTTAATATATTTAATATAATTACGTATTCTAATATAGTTAAACAATTTTTTTTAAGTTTGGATCTAATTCGATGTTCTAGGCGAGGCGCTAAGAAGAAAACGAAGTTGTTGGTATATTAATCAAGGGAATCGTTCTTCCTTGTGTTGAATTAGTAAGTACTTTTTCTCTCTGTCTTAATTTCTCATCCGCCTTGTATTTCCAAATCACTGCTAGAACTTAGAAGTGATTGCTTAAATTCGATTTTCCAAATTCACTGGCTTTGAATTGAATTCCCTCTTTCAGTTCGAGAATTTGGTGGTCGAAAATAAAAATGATTGGATTGGAACCATTAACTGATAGTTTGTGTGAGCTTAATGTTTCATTTTTAGCTTTCTAAATTACTAGTCTTTCTTGAAATTGATGTTTCCTGTGTAATATTACTGTATTTTAATTGCTGGGAAAGTATCTCTTTTGGTTAATTTGTAATTGTTTATCTTTTATAAATCAGAAGAAAATCTCTCTGTGGTTGGATGATTAATATTTTAAAAATCATTGCTTGTGGGTGGAAATAATTGCATACTAACTGATTAAATTGAAAGATGAACAGAAGTTATACTTTCTGTGTCTGAAAATTGGACTTCAATTTCTCCTTTCTGATGTCCGAAAATGAGGCTACTTTTAAAATTAATGTGCAAAATTCATCATTGTTTGATTGTGATGATGGTCAACTTGAAAACATTAACTTTCTAAATATTTGACTTCTGATGGTGGATTATCATTTTGAGGCAAAGAGAGAGTATAAATTTAGTAAGGCATAAGAGGAATTCAACTCCTTCTCCTTAAAGGAACTTCGTTCATCGGGTGCAATGAAATTTGAAGTGAGTAAGACTTTAAGTGTGCTGCAAAATGATATTCATCCTCTGTTTTGTTAAAAATATAGGTTAATTAACAAAATTTGCTAGACTAAGAACTCGTGCAAGAACTAAATATACAAAACTCGAAGGGTGGACTAAAGAGAATAAACCATTTGCCATTAAATAACCTCCCTCAAGAAAACTATCTCTATCTGTATATATAGTCCATGGAAAGTCCCCCAATAATTGAAAGGTCACCCTAAAAAGTTGGCAAACATTATAACAGGTCTGGTACATGTATTGTGGAACCAAAATATGAAGACTTATCATTGAACACTTGATATTTTGAACTGAAAGCTGAATGTCCTCGAGCATTACACTTTATTCTCCCTCCATAAAGTTTACATTAAGACACTTTATCTACTTTTCTCTAACACTTTGTATCCACAATTCACCTCTTAGAAATTGCAAAAGTGCTTCAAGAGTTTGAACCATATCCAACTAACGCTGAATAAAATCGAAAGAGTGGAGAAGAAGTCTCTCGCCTCCTCACAATCAAGAAAAAGATGATCATTTTACTCCTTGCTATTACACAAGGAGCAATGATTGGCTAATAAGTAAATTTTATAATATAGAGACACCTATTAATTTATTTATTTATATAAATAATATAGAGTCATATTCTTGGATGATAACTTCCTTGTTTAAGTCCAAATTGATGTCATTCATGTTTTGTGCCAGTGAAATTATGCCATTTGATAGCTGATATGTTGTTTGCTGAATTTTGTAGAAGTTATATATTTTGTGACCCGACTTCTCGTTGGCCATGGAAGAAGATATAAATGACAACGACGCCTTGGTTGCTCGTGTCCAACAGTTGGAGAATGGTATGTGAACATTTGATACACTAGCTCATCAATTGCTTAATTTCACAGATTGAATTTTTTACCCCCGATAAGTATGAGAAGTATACTTAGAAGCACCAAAAGGGGGTGAACCCATATACGCACGACGACTATGGATAATCATCCAAAATAATTCCACCACCAAGTTTTTGAACCAATTTGAAGTTAGATACAATTATAGAATGAACAAAGCACTTAGCTTTTCTTTTTTTTATCATCTAATTACTGTTATTGAGCTAAATCATAGTATTGTTAGCTTATTATATTAGCTCATTTTGGAGGTTTATTAGAAAAGTGTAAGAGCAGCTAAATCGTATTCTCAAATCAAATTCTTAGGAAAATATATTTGGAAATTAAAATTGAAAATCAGAAATTGGTCCATGCATGTTGATATTAGTCTACAAGGCTTACATAACATATTACTCATTCGAGTCCCTGGGAAGTGGGAATTGTTGGCGAAGATGTCTCCATTTCATCCTATCACTTTCCATACACTCTGAACAGATTTTCTAGAACACTAAATTCTTCGAGATTTTTCTCTTACGTTTGTGGGAAAAAAAAATTCCTATTATTTTTGTAAGACTAGGGCTCCTTTCAAGTTGGCGCTTTCCTATCCCTATCTGCAACTAGGAGAAAATGGTGTTTTCTTTCTCTTTCATGACCAGAAACCCACACCAATCTTTCATTCCCTCACCTTCACTTTTAAAGGAGATGCGTGAGATGGAAGATCTATAGCTGATGTTTTCTTTCCGCCACTTCTTGTCTCTCTCAATTCTCTAGCTACTCCTGGTGATGGCACTTCATGTAGATGAATATATGAGGTTCTATTCCTTTTTAATCCACTAGTGATCTAAGTTGGGATTGCAATAGCCACCAATCTGAATAATCAAACCATTTATTTGGAGTTGATGGGTTTGATTATTAAACTATATTCGCAACATTGGAACTAATTCGATGATGATATTTATGCTCAAAACTTGAATCTTCATTGTTTCTTTTGTACTAAGAATTGCAAAGAGTAATAAATAAAAAGAAATTTGTCTTAGGAAAACTTCAAGGTCATTTGTTCTATCCCCAAACTTGAGGCCACATTCAGGTATTTCAAATAATTAATTTCATATGATTTTTTACTTCATTTTTTACTGATAAGTTAGTATTCATCTTCAGCAGATAATGGAAATTCAAGCTTGGCCATTACTACTTTCTGGACAAAAGTAAATGGAGACATCAATTTCTAAATTGCATTTTTTATTATTCACTTTGCAGAGCGTGATGAATTACGTAAAGATATTGAACAATTGTGTATGCAACATGCTGGACCTGGCTATCTTGCTGTGGCTACTCGAATGCATTTCCAGAGGTACAAAATTTATATTAAGTCTATGAGGCTTTCACTTAAAATAAATATCATTGGTTGGGTATGTGAATAGCTAGTTTTATGAACAAGAAGTAAGAATACCTCGCATTGGGATTAATTCCAAATTAGGACAGCTGCCTTGGAGCAGGAGATTGAGAACTTGAAAAAGAAGTTAGCTACTTGCATAAGAGAGAATTCAAATCTTCAAGAGGAGCTTTCAGAGGCGTATCAAATCAAAGTAAGGTTCGTTCATTTTTGCCAATTATTTAATAATCATTCGCATAATCCCTCTGCTGACAAGTTTTACGTGTTTTCTCTGCTGTATGCAGAGCCAGTTGGCTGATCTACATAGTGCAGAGGTCTCAAAGGTCTCTCTCTCTCTCATTATATTTCAGAGATTATATTGAAGAATTAAAACTGGTTCCATAGCTTTCTCCAAGAGATGTTTGACATGATCAAAGTAGAATGTGTTCTGCCGAGACCTTTGCATTTTGCTATGTATCCTGCCCTTTCTGTCTTATGTAGCCTTATGAATGGTGATTTTTGAAAAAGGATCCTTAGGGGTTGTGGAAATCTTTCTCTAGCTCCTCGAAGCATGTCAAGGTCTTCATTTTCTGTAATAAAAACTCAACTTATTGCGTAGAAAGCAAAATGATTACTTTATCAAAAAAGCAAAGAGAAAAATAAAAAGCAAGATGGTTTGGACAGTATCTTTGTGATGGTTGAGGGAAAGTTTTTGTGAGCTGAAAGTTTGGTGATATGCTAAAAGAGTTTGGATAGATTATACATGTGGTTCTCATACAGAATAATCACATGTACAAACAATTTAGTAAGGAAGAAATCGTGCCTTATAATCATAATAAGGTAACTTAGAGATTTGCTGAATTCGTTAGCTTGGGAAAGAATAGTGACTTGTCCTTTTATTTGCTGCTCATCTCTATCGGGTCACCGGTCATTTCAGTTTCCTGCAAAATTTTGTCTGAGCTTATCATGAATTAATATGAATTCTCCAGGTCTGCGGAACTAACTCATTTGCTAACATTTGGTAAATATCTTGTTTCTTTCTTTCATTTTGATGTTAACTGCAATGGACCATAAAACTTCAAGTTTGCCAGCAATCGCGAATTTGCTGGAAGTCTGCTGTTAATATTTATTACCGTTATACCGCAAATAGAAGTATCATATTAGAGTAACTAAGTTCCGTTTTTTGGTTCTCCTCCTTCCAATTCCTAGAATCAATATTGATAGAAAGTAAAAGTTAGGTCAACAAATTACATTCTGAAGATATTTGCGGTTTCAATTTATATATATTAAGATTTGCTTGTTGTTGTCCATGCCCCTGCTTAGGGACTTTTATTTGGCTTGGTTGGGTATAACTTTCATGAACACATCACCTCTCTTCTAATTCTGGAGCATTCAATAGAAAAGAAAGAAGTATATTTATAGAAATTTGGTCATTATAATATTCTTGGTGATTAATTCTGATGAACATTTTCCAGAATATGGAAGCAGAGAAGCAGGTTAAATTTTTTCAAGGTTGTGTTGCTGCTGCATTTGCTGAACGAGATCACTCGATAATGGAGGTTATGATAGTCTCTATTTGTTTTCTTATCTTATCTAGTTTTCAGTTATTTACTTTTGAGCCACACTTTTGCTTGGTGCAATTGCAAATCTTGTACTGTCTAGCATAGAATTCTGGGGTTTGAGCTTTAGGTTGCTGCTTCCGGCTTATGATGTGGAAGTTAAGCCAGACATGCGGTCCACTTCTCCCCCACACCCTGAACTTTCCTTCCTACAATCTAACTACTAACCTAATTTGTTTTACACGAGGAAAGCTAGTTCTCTCATTTATTTAAATATGTTTTATTGTTTTAAGTTTTTAACCTTACTATGGTATTGGCAATATTCTAAATTCTCTTCTACGCCTAATTTTCAAAGAGGTTTTATAATGTCTTCATGTTTGGTAACAGGCTGAGAAAGCCAAGGAGAAGGAGGACTCCATCTCACATAAATTAAATGATTTGGAGCAGAGGTAGTTTACATAAGACCAAGTGTTCTTCTCTGATTTTATTTTATGGTGCTATTATAAAAATATTAAGCAGACCTGCCAATTAAAGAACAGCGTTGCATTATACTGGTTTCATGAAATAATAATGGATCATGCTGAAAACTTAAGTAGAATAAAACATGGAGCAATGCCAATGATGATTCTATACATGATGAGGAGAGAGGTTGTGAGATATGCTCCATGCCTTGAATAATTATTATAAAGCATATGTTTTGAAAAAAAACAAAAACAAAAAATACTATAAAGCATGGTTGTTCTCATGCAGAGGTATGAATTTAATCCTTGTTTGCACTATGTATGTATCACATTGATTGGGCCCATGAATTTTTTGATTCGATCACCTATTAAATGAACCATGTCAATAGGGTCTTTCAGAGGCAAGGCACGTTTCTTTCAATAATCAGTATTGATGTGTTATATGTGTTAGACATACATATGTACCCAAGTGTCAAAGACACATAAATACACATTTTACATTAAAGTACATTTAATAGTTATGAGTATGCTTTAATACACATTTTACATTAAAGTACATTTAATAGTTATGACTATGCTTTAGGGCGTCCTCTTTTTGTATGATTCTTTTCTGCAATGTATCTGTTTTTATTATATTACATATGATTTTCCTTGATGTCTATCAAAGTGCACATTGTTTATCCCAAGTGTTGGAATTAATCTTGATCTATTTCTCCTTCAGAATGATTAACAAAAATATCCGCATATAATCGCAGAACATTGTCATTGTTAATAAATTTTTGCGTTGTTCAATGGTCTCATACTTAATGTAACACTAACTGAATTTTTCTTTATCTATTTCTCCTTCAGAATGATTAACAAAAATATCCGCATATAGTTGCAGAACATTGTCATTGTTAGTAAATTTTTGCGTTGTTCAATGGTCTCATACTAAATGTAACACTTACTGAATTTTTTCTCATCTGATTTCCTAATGAAGTGACTAAATGAACTTTTTTCTACTGTTGGATGCTCTTACTTTGGTGAGCATGGGTAGAGATTTTCATTGATATCAATTAAAGTGCACATTGTTTATCCCAAGTGTTGGAATTAGTCTTACCATTTTTTTCCTCAGACTGTTAACAAAAATATCCACAAACATAATCGCAGAACATTGTCATTGTTAGTACCTTTTTTGCTTTTCATTTGTCTCATATTTAATGTAACACTTGCTAAATTCTTTCTCATCTGATTTCCCAATGAAGTGACTAACAAACTTTTTTCTACTATTGAACGCTCACACTATTGGCGAGCCAGGGTAGAAGAGCTTACCTATGACTTTCTTGAAGAAAAAAAAATTTGTGCTGCACTGAGGATTGATCTAGAAAAGCAAGAGAAGCAGAATGAGAACTTCAAAAAGGTAAATTTTTAGCTTCATATTGCTGGTTGGGTGAAGCCTTTGTTGATGTACTCTTTCAAAAATCAATTATAGCATTTTTTACATATAACATCTCTTTGTAACGAAACGACAGCCAATTTAATCCCAATGAGTTCAAGGCATTCATACCTGAGCTTGAAAAAGGGCAAAACACATAGAACGAATTTTTTTTTTATTTCTCTTTTCAAAATATTTTTTTTATAAGATTTATTATTAAGATTTCTTGATGCCCTAGGTAATAATAGACTAATAATTTGAATAATTCAGTGGTTGTATTTGGGTACTCTACATCAGGCAAAATGTGACGAGTTAGAAGAGGGTCCGTTCCTTTAAATGTAATGTAAATTGAGCTGGTAACAACTTCATTTTCAAAAATGTGGATATATCCATTCCAATGGTAAAATTTAGCACTGTTGGGAGGAATTTGATTCATGGTGTGTTTTTTGTTAACATTAGGGATAAGGAATTGAACTAGGGGATGAGCTGGTGTGTCAGTGTCTTATAATGTTACGTCTTGGGTTGCTAGCTCAATTCCAGGGTTCTGCTAGCACTTCGGGCCTAACTATGAACGGAACGAGATGAAGGCAGTAAAGTAACTGTTATCTAGGTTATAAGAACATTAGTTTTATATGAAGAAGACATCACGCTGAAATTGAGGTCGGATTGACTGGAGTTTGGAGTTTTTAGTTTGATTCAATTGGGGGGAGAGGATGGGAAATGCTGCCATGACCAATTTTTTTTTTCTAGGTTTACCGAGGTTCGGTTGGAAGGGTGGTGATTAATGTTTTCCTTTTGCTGATTGAGCATGATGTTTTTTTCAGCGAAGCTCTAATATTTTGATTATGACAGTGGAGTTGAAGAAAGGAAGTGCTGAATAAAGGAATGCTGGAAAAAATACAATATCTTTAGGCCATCTTGTATATACTGAAACTGCCAGCATAGTTCTGATCTGATACAGGGAATCTATGCTCCCTTGAAAAATATAAAATCTTTAGGCCAGCTCGTATATGCTGAAACTGCCAGCATATTGTATCTGATCTAATACAGGGAGTCTGCCCCCTTACTGTTTTTGTTATTAGTAAAATTAAATGTTATATAGGCTCCCCGCTACCTGAGCTCAATAAAAAATTCCCAAGACACATTTAGCTGTGTTGAGGAGCTGCAATATTTTATTTGACGGATCAAAGATTATGTTTTTCATAATACTAGTAGCTAACAAAATATTGTCAAGTAGACATATGTTATTCAAAAATTTTTTAATGTGCTTCTCAGTTCGCATCATTATGGTTCTCTTTCTGAAATCTAATATAAAACTTTTTGGCGCTCAGATAAATTTCATTGCTTCCATCTTCTACTACTTTCATGGACATTTATTTGGCTACCTTTATGACAGGTCGTTAATAACTTTTATGAGATTAGACAACATTTTGTAAACGGAAATGAGGATACTAGTTGGGAAGATAAATGTGAACATCTTCTGCATGATTCAGCAGAAATGTGGAGTTTCAATGACTATTCCACCTCGAAATATATCGTAAGTTATGGTAACCATTATGATTTGCTTCAACAATCTTGATAAAGGCTAAACTCAAAAGAACTTTTATGTGTGGATATTAGATTGCCTACCTGTTAGAGTTTGTAAATCCACTGTTATGGTTGTGGGAACATGAATGTCTGTATGGTTTCCGTATTAGTACTGAAACAGTATTGCAAGAAGTACCAATTTGATATTCCTGTCAGAAATAATTTGTTCAAAGTTCAAACTATATGAGTTCATATGCATGCCAAGTTAACAAACTCAGCACCTTACCTCACATTTCCAATATTAATTGTAGTGCAAGAGGAAGATATATAATTTTTTTGAGTTTTGCAGATAGCAGCAACCTCTGTTTGGAAAAAGGTTATAACTCTCTCTAGATTGTTCATTGTTTGGAGTGTTGGAAAGTAGACTCATAGAACTTCCACCAATACCTAATTATTTTGGAGGAATTTCTAGATTAATACAGACTTGACCAAAACAGATGACAAATTTTAAAACTGCTGAAATCCTTTTCTTTTTGTGAAGTGTATTCACCATTCTTATAACTTAACGAATAGTTTAGATTCAAAGTTTAGTAGTTAAATTATTAATGTTTTGGAAGGGAGTGTGCCTGTATAAATTTTATGAGCTTGTTAACGCTATATTACAATTCAGATTATTTATCAAATTATTACCATTGAAATGTTATCAAGTAGGTTGAGTTTTGCTTCCCTCTTTATCATCCTCCTTATTTTGAATGTGTTTTAGTTTTATTTATTTTTCATCCCTCCTAGCCACCTGCATCATTAATGCAATCGGGACTGAATGCACGTCTTCAACCAGCTATATTTAGAAAAAATTCTTTGTTTGTTTTCCTTTTGCAACTCGAACTCGATTAACTTTTCATTCAGACAGACAGCTCTAGAAACAGAAGTGGAGACACTGAGAAAATCTGTGGATAATCTTCAAGGCAAGCAAAAGATGGTATGTGTATAGATTCTGGTCTATACTTGTTTACAAGTATAGCAAACTGATGTTCGATTGCATTTTTCTAATAAATTAGTTCTCTTTCGTTTTCCGTTTGGCAAATAGGGGTTGGAAATTGAGAATCACTTGAAGAAGAAAGTTAACTATTTGGAAAAGAAGAAAGTGAGTTGCCTCTGAGAGCTGGTTTATGATTTGTAGCCTCTTTTGTTTAGTTTTAACTGTATGGGGTAGCATGCAGATTCTTTCGGAAGAAAAGTTGAAGGGGCTATCAGAGTTAGTTCATCACCATTCACAACACAGGGCTCACATCATAAATTTGCTTGATGAGGGTTATTCTCATCTCAAATCAATTACTGACGCTGTAGAAGAAAAAATCAAGCAGTTTGAAGTGAACAGAGAACAACAGTTGATATCTCCTCAAACAGATATGGTGTTACGTGAAGGTGAATGTCGAGATGTGCATATAAATAATGATTTAGCCTCAGATTTGATCACTAAGGTATTTTTACTGCTTGCATCTGCTGTATACTTTATTTTATACTAAATCCTTGCATCTCCCAATATTAGTGATTGCCTTATTTGAGGAATAAAATAAGAGGAAACACATAAGGGGGACTGGGAAAGCTTGCTAAGGAGGAGGATAAGAAGTTCATACAAGTGACAAATTCTTTGCACTATTTTTATGAGTATTAAAAAGGATAAAAAAGACTAGAAATCTGGGAGTCTGATTTAAATTCTGATTCTGGTCATTGTACTTCCCAAGTTCCACCAGATTAATTACTTTCTGAGCCTTCTCACTGCGACTATGTTACAAGTTTAGCTTCTTGGAACCTCCAAAAACAGCTGGAAACAAAAAAATCATTCCAAGATTTCGAGTTAGGGATGTTCATTCCTCTTTCAACTATAGAATATCATCTACCAATAATCATTACTCTGTTGTCACTCTACCCATCCCTGTGGTATGCCACATTAGAATAGTGTCATGCACAGGTTTAGTTTAGAGTGTCAGGAGTGGCTTTTTTAGTTTTTTCTGAATTGTACTACAGTGTGATGGTTATGGAATTTTTTTTTGGGATTTTTTAGGAGGTTTGGGTGTCCCCTTAAACTTTACAGAGTTTGCTTCGAGTAAGGTTTTTGGAGGAAAAGGGATGCCCAGAATCAAGATTCTTTGGAAGCGTGTTTGTTTGCTAGAATTTCAGTTATACTGATCTCTCTCTCTTTTTCTTCTTTCAGACAGGGTTTCTTTTCTACTATCACTGGAATCCTTGACTATTGAAGCTTTTAGAGTAGTTGTCGTTTCACATGTTCATAGAGATTGTGTACAGTGCTTCATTAATTTTTTTTTTCACATTTGTATTACTTTGGAGCCTCGGAGGACTCCAATACTCCTTTTTATTCAATCTCTTCTATTAATAATACTTCTTTTAACAAAAAGTAAAATAAAATAATTCATCTTTTTCCCCTTTTCATATACTGCAGGTGGATGCTCCTGGTTTGTCGAACACACTCTCTGTTGTGTCAGATGATACATCTGAAGCTCTTTCTCAGGCTTTACAAGAGAAGGTTTGTGCCCTGCATTTAGTCTTTTTTTGTGTACTTGTTTTGAATTGGGTATGGGCATTTGGAAGTCCTTTCTTTTATTTTTTAAATATGTTGCGGGGGAGAGGATGTTGTTGGTGCTCTCCTGAGATGGCCAGATTTGAGTTTTCAAAAATCTACTGAGTCACTGATGTTCTCCAGGTTGCAGCATTATTACTTCTTTCGCAGCAGGAAGAGAGGTATATACTAGAGAGTAATGTAACTGCAGCTCTTCAGAAAAAAACGGAGGAGCTTCAGAGAAATTTACTACAAGTAATTCTTCAAGCGTTTGGTTCATTTATTTTAGCTCCAAGTATTATTTCCTTTTAGTTGCTTAACTGATGTGCATGTACTATAAGTGAATATCTGTAGAAAATCTGTTTGGTCGATAAAGATTCTGCGCAATACTCTTGTGTTTTGTATCCAGAAATTATATATAGGTATTAGGAAGGTTATGTTAGATTTTATATTTGCTCTGCTGTTGCTTTAGTTCATCCATCCATAACCACAAAACCGCGCACGCGGATTGGTACAATTTTAGGCACCATCCACAAACCGCACATGCAGTGTCAATATAGTTGCAATCGACTCTAGAATATATTGTAATTATCAAGACCAAAAATAAAATTTAATCTCATTTAAAATTCTATACGACCCAACACATCAACCTTCATGTCTTCACATATCTAATTGTTTTATTAATTGTGTCCAAAAATTATCAGCGACTTTAGGGTCCTTTATCTGTAAAATATATTTTGTAACCTATGTAACGGAATGCAACCCTTGATTATGTATCAAGTTATTGTCATCACATCAATCCATAACATTATATCTTAATATCCAATATCGAGTTGTTTTATTATAACTATCAACTTGAAACTAATCTATTTGTATAAAATGACTAACGAAAGAATTCAAAAAATTGACGAGGAGATCAGGATTTTGTAACAAATATTCTGATAGAAACTTATGAGAATGTAAAATGTCAACACAGATCAGAATTTCTTCATGTTTGATGCTGTATATAAATCAACACAATAGCATTCTTAGATGTTTTCTAAAAGTTCTATCAGTGATGGAATAACAAAATTCTTTTATTGTTTTAGGCGACAAATGAAAAAGTCAAAGCTCTTTTGGAGTTGGCACAATTGAAGCAGGAATACTACCTACTGCAGGAGTATGATATCTTCTGTGTTAAATTTAGATTTTATTTTACATGTTATTAGAACCTGGATCCATTTTTTCCTAATAAAGAAAATTCTAAAATCTGAATCTGCTGCAAGTGTTAATGTTAATTATGTTAGGCATTTCTCATCATGATAATTAGTTACAATATGTGATTGATACTGATTGCTACGATTCAGCTAGCAATGTGTTGGTCATTTCAGTATTTCCCGCCCTAAATGCAAACTTTGAAGTACAGGGCTCAACGTCATACCAAATAAAGTAGACTGTAAGGGGTTCAGTACATGTGGGAATGGATCATCCTCTAAATAGTATTATGTTGATTTAGTATCTCTATGACTTGAATGTTTCCTCTATTTCTAGGATTTACATAAGCACAATCTAGACATATCAATATAAGAAAGGTACTAGAATTTACAACTAACGAAAGAAGTTTTATCTGTTATTTATATTTTTATTGAAGTTGGTGGTCGTATCTTCCACCTTTAAATTTGAACTCATGAGCGAGGCTTACTACTTACGTAGGATGATGTACATAGTACAGACATAGCATACAATTTTATAAACTTGCCTCTTTCCTGAACTGAAGATAGACTGACTAAACTAGTGTCTCAGTCAAAGGGAAGGAGGAAGACTTGTTATTATAGAGTATAATACCCACCCATTGATAAAGTTGGTTTACTGTTTCACAGAATGTAGTTGTATACCCAGTTGCAACATGCAGATATGAACCATCTGTGAGATCTAATAACTACGTCAGAGACCTTTTTGTATGTTTTGTACTATCTAACGCTATTGTTTCTAATAATCTTTCTTAGTATGTGGACACCTAAGATTCTCCAAAAAAATCCCGTCTTATACTCAGCGTGGCATGCTGTTGGCATGGGCCACATGTTTATCAGCAGGCACTTAAGCGTGTTCATGCATGTTCATCAAAGAAGGGAGTTTTTCTTTATTCAGTATAATTTCCCTTAAAATTTCTGCTATTTGCTCCATTTTTTCTTTTTCTTTTTCTTTTTCTTTTTATCTTTTCTTTCTCTTTGTCGCTGTAGGTCAGTTGTTCTCGCACTTGAATCGAGACTAAATTCTGTATCATCTAGGATTTTAGAACGAATGGCATGTGTTTGGTATTTCTTAGTAGATTATGGCACATTTTGCAGGAAAATCACTCGGGAGATTAAACAAGAAAATCTTCTGGCTGATACTGGAGAAAAAAGGATAGTTCAGGACAGAGATGGGAGGTTGAAAAATATCCTGAAGAAAACATATCTGAGACGCTGGATTGATCCACTAGATGCTAGTGGAAATGAAGCTGAAACTCATCATGAAGGGATTATCAGCAATAAAAGATCCAATTATAACATGGATTTTGCAAGGTTTATTGAATAATCATGATGCTTTTATGTAGATATTAATTTATATATCTTTCTTTCTTTCTTTCTTTCTTTCTTTTTTTTTTTTTTTTGAGGGGGAGGAAGGAAGTGGAGTATGATGCTTTATTGATATTACCTGTTGCATAATTATATAGCAGTAGTGCGTGATTAATGTGGCCCTAATTTTTTCTACCGACTTCTCAGCATGTTAATATGACAAAAATGGTTTCTTTGTCTGTTAATCTGTATAAAATTTGCAGGATGAAGATCGAGAATGCAGCCCTGAAGGAGAGCTTGGAAAGTATGGAGCATCTGACTTCTTCAGTTCATAGGCTTCATCTCTCACTCTTGAAGGTAATTATTCTTTACCAGAATCTTTGATTGATGTATGATTCCCTCTGTTGGTGCAATAGTCCATTAGCTGAGACATATGGTTTGTTTTTTCTTTTAAATGTTTCTGAAGGGGCTGAATATTAGTATATAGTGGTGTATGCTAGGTCATAAGATTTTGTCATTTGGGACATATATATGAATGCTCTCAATATTTTTATGATTTGTGCTATATGTTTGATGTCCATAAAAAACTTGGGAAGAAAAGAAAGATTCTGTCATATTTGTATTAGCATAAAACAAAGGAAAAAGAAATAGAATTTGGCGTGTATTTTAGCTGTGAAACCACATGTCATTTGGCTATATTTAATTGCTTGCTGGGGACACTTATCAGAAATTATTTTCTTGCAATAATCTATTTCGTAGGTTAAGGATTCAGTTATATCAAAGGAGACAATCACCAGCAACTTGGAAGCTCTAGAAAATATTATTTACGAGGCAAAACTAGTAAGAACTGCTCTGGGCAGCTCTCTTCCTGTCAGTTGGTCGGCTGAGCCAGTTGTTAAATTATCTGGCGAGGACTCCAGTGGTGAGAAGGTAGATTGTGTTTCTGCTACAGGATTTGAGATGGTGGAGCTCCTAATACTTGCATCTCATATATTGCTGGATGAGATTAGTACTAGAGACCTCAACAATGTCGATAACCACTAGAGACCACAATGTCGATTAAAAGCTAATCTTAGGGCTTGTGTGCATTCAGTGTTTATTTTGTAGGATGGACCTCAAAAGAGAGTTTGCAAATACATGTCTAGATTGTGTTTATATTGTAGCTATTGGCTGAGGGGTGGACAGACATTGTCCTACAAAATTAGACGAGGGATGTACAATTATGATGGAATAGTTGAATTACGCTGCGTCGTTTTGTTTAGTTGAGTTGACTTAAATGAATTTGATTGTTAATGTATTTATTTATTGTCTTCTTCTTCTTCTTTTTTTTTTGGCTAATTAGAATATACGCACACAAGACAACTCGAACCCCAACTTATGGTTAACATGGGTTGGGTCATACCACTTGAGTCAATGCCTTAGATTTTTCTTCTTTTTCTCTTATTGGGCATGAAAACCCTAAAGTTTAAAGTCTTTCAACTTTATTAGTAAAATATGTAACCATTTACATTTCAAATTTATGTAATTGAATCTTTCCATCTATACTATTTATGCATAGGAAAAATCAAATCATGATGATTTTGGAGGAATATTGATAGAAGGTTGAGGCTCCTTGTTGGTCTCGGATTCGGATTCGGATTCAAGTTGGCTGTAGTTGCCTTTCTCCTTGAAGAGTTGGATATGGTGGTGCTTGCAGTAGGGTTTTCCCTCGTGTGCTATATAGTTTGAAGGACTAATGGTACAACCTCCATGCGTGCATTTGAAGCAGCCCCGGTGATACATAGTTTTGTCAATCGAGATCTTAAATTGAAAATCATAAATGTTAAAAGTTCCATTATATTATGCTACACAAATCTTTGTTGGAATTAAATCAACATATAAAATACTTTCTTCCTCCAACTTTATGTGCAGTATAATAAGAAATATGTTTGATAAAGTTGGACAAATAGAGTATATATTTGTGTAAGTGAAATATATATATATATATATATATATATATATATATATATATATATATATATATATATATATATATATATATAGTCCGAATCTTAAGCTCACCCCTTATCCAACTCACCCGAGCTCACCCTCCTTTAGTGACGGACCCGGCGACGGTTCGGTCATATAACCGTCGTCTATACTTTTAGCGACGGACAACATATAGCGTCGCTAAAAGTATAGACGACGGTTGTATGACCGAACCGTCGCTGAGTCTGTCGCTAAAGGGGGGTGAGTTGAATAAAGGGTGAGCTTAAGATCCGGACCGATATATATATATATATATATATATATATACGGTCTGGATCTTAAGCTCACCCCTTATTCAACTCACCCGAGCTTACCCTTCCTTTAGCGACGGACCTGGTCATACAACCGTCGTCTATACTTTTAGCGACGCTATATGTTGTCCGTCGCTAAAAGTATAAACAACGGTTGTATGATCGAACCGTCGCCAGGTTTGTCGCTAAAAGGGGGTGAACTCGGGTGAGTTGAATAAGGGGTGAGCTTAAGATCCGGACTCTATATATATATATATATATATATATATATATATATATATATATATATATATATATATACTTCTCCAATGGATTGGTTCGTCGAATCGGTTATAGCGACGGTTCAATCCGCCGATGCTACACCACGACAGTTCGAACCGTCGCTATAGCTCAAAAAATCAGTATTTCTATGATTTAGCGAAAGATGAACCATCGATATAATCAGTTCGTTTTTGGTTCGTTTTTTCCGGTTCACTTTTGAAATTATATATATATATATATATATAAAGTCATGCTACATTTTGCAACAGACAAAATGACAATTTCGTTAGTATTTATAGTTTTTAGGGTCATTACAAAAAATTAATCGACAACTACATCATTTTCCTAATTAAAATGGATGATTGTGCCTCTTACCCTTTCAGTCGGATAAACAGTCTTGCAACACACCACACATTTCTCTCTTGTGGGCTCAAAATAACTTGAGACTTTGTTTGAATTGGCATTCTGTTGAAGGCAATCCTCGTCTCTTGTTAATTAACAACAAAGTAAACACCCGTTGATACATAAAAATTATGAAATAAGCTTTTCTATGCTGACATAAAAATTAGACCAGAGTGTATTTGAATTTTACTTATTTGTATTTTTACCCCATTGATGGTCAAAATATATATAACTAAAATTCAAATAGACTCTGATCTA